>JAJAGP010000451.1:245980-409957 GCA_025084515.1 Ancistrus triradiatus | reverse complement strand
CGACCGGGGCCCCAGTTCATCTCGGCAGTCTGGCGCGCCTTTTTCGACAAGTTGGGTTCCTCTATCAGCCTCTCCTCGGGCTACCATCCCCAGACCAACGGTCAATGCGAGCGCTCGAACCAAGAGCTCAAAAAGTTCTTGCGGTGCTACTGCCTCCGTAATCCACTCGACTGGCCGCAGTTCCTTCCCTGGGCAGAGATCGCACAGAACTCACTCTGCCACTCCTCCACCGGTCTCACGCTTTTCCAGTGCGTCCTGGGCTTTCAACCCCCCTTCGTGCCCTGGGACTCCACGCCGTCAGACGCCCCGGCCGTGGACGAGTGGTTTCGCCGCAGCGAGGATGTCTGGTGCCAGGTCCACCTCCGGATTGACCAAGCCATCCGCTGATACAAGAGACACGTCGACCGGCACCGACGCACCGCTCCTACCTTCCAGCCTGGAGACCGCGTCTGGCTGTCCACCCGAGGCCTGCGCAAACCACAGGGAGGTAACCCTTTCTCTCCTCACTATCTGGGTCCATTTAAAGTTGTTCGGCAGCTCAACGATGTCACTTACTGTTTGCAGTTGCCTTCTCATTTACGCATATCCCCTACCTTCCATGTCTCGCTGCTCAAACCCTGGATCGCCGGTCCGCTGGCCGAGTCGTCCCCTTCTGACCAACCGCCGCCCACCGGCCCGCTGGAGGCTCCCACCTACACGGTCCATCGCCTCCTGGACTCCCGCCGGCGTGGCGCGCGCCTCCAGTACCTGGTGGAATGGGAGGGCTACGGCCCAGAGGAAAACTGCTGGGTGGATGCCAAGGACGTCCTGGATCCTCTCCTCGTCCGGGACTTCCACGCCGCCCGGCCTGATCGACCGGCCCCTAGGCAGCGCGGCCGCCCACGCAAGTCCTCGTCTCTCCCCGGCTCCCGCCGTTTTCCCGCCTGCACGGGTCCTTCGAGGGGGGGCACTGTCACGCCCGCTACCTGCGTCGCTCCACCACTGACGTGCTTAAACCTGTGTGGAGGTTTCCCTACTTAATGTGCTCAAAGGTGATTAAACTGAGAATTACTCCTTTTAAATGGGAGAGGAAACAGCGCTAGATGCATGGCTGCGTTAATGCACTGTAAAATAATTTAACTGAAAAATACTCCTTTTAAACTGGAGGGAAAACAGTGCTTGAAGCACGGCTGCGTTAACGCGCTCTAGTGTGAATTAACGGAGAAATACTCCTTCTAAACTAGAGAGGAAACGGTGCTTGAAGCACGGCTGCGTTAACGTGCTCTAGTGAGAATTAACGGAGAAATACTCCTTTTAAACTGGAGAGCGAACAGTGCTTGAAGCGCACGGACGATAAACACACTGACTTGAGTGATTGAGGAAATCTCTGCATTAAACAAGGCTGAGACCAGCGCTCGAAGCGAGGCAGTGTTCAAGCGCGTAGTAGGTAGCGAACGAAAGACCCAAAGGAAAATGACAAATGATAATGGGAAAAAGAAAACTCAACAAAGCGCCTGGTTGCGCTGGGAGAGAGAGCCGAAAATCAAAAAACCGAAAGCGCTCAGCGTGGCGACCTGAGTCCCAATGAGTTCGGCAAGTGAGCTCTCTCTAGGAATCACTTTCTACCAAAATTCAGAGCTGCATGGAACGTAGCCTGAGCGTGAGAGCGGTGTCGCTTTGGCTAAGTCAGACTTTATTTAGTCTGTGAAGCAGCGCAAAACGATTCACAGTACTGTGTGCATTACACAGCATGAATCGGACGCGCATAGCACGGACGAGAGTGGGGAACGTTTCTGCTGCTCAGATCCGGGGCCGAAAGGCATGGAGGGAGACGGTTCAGGTGAGGGACACGCGGGGGCTGGCCACGCCGGAGCGAGTGAGCCACTTAACGCCGGAGCAAAGCCGCGAAAGGGCGGTAGGAGCAAAACCCGGCCGGATCTGACCCTACACTAACACTACGCCCTGGATTACCTCCGAATCTCCAGATTCGTACGCTGGCTGAGCCCCTAAAGAAGGCCCAGTCTACCAAAGTCCCTAACACCGACCGTGACCGAAGCAGCAGCGCGAATGAGACCCTCCGTTAGTCTCTTAACAAAAACAGTAGCGCCCCTAAGCACAGCAAAACCTGGCATAGACACTACGGGAATGAACGGACTTGAAAGGAGCGAAGACAATGGTGCGACGGCTGTCAGTGCCAAACAAAGCTCTTAAATAGAGCCACCGACAGGTGTGTGCAATCGTGCCGTAATCAAGCAATACAGGCACGATCGCATGGTCTGAGGATCCTGACCATAGCTGAACCAATACTGGCCTCTAGTGTCAGCTTGGCGGAATCCACAGAGTGCTGGGAAGGTACTACACCGCCATGAGGATCAACAGTGGCCACTAGCGTCCACTGTGCACCCCCTGACATATGATTAGAAATAACAGCTGTTTTATCTATACGTATCGATCGCTCGGGTTTAAGACTTCTACATACTTATAAAGAACAGAAATGAAGTTGTTATTTAAAATATACTGTTTCCTAAATCTTGTATTATTATTTGTTTAAAGAATTGCAAAGGTACGTGCTGAAGTTAGAATGATTTAACGATGTTCTAGGTTATCAATTCAAGGTTCCTTTGATCATTTGAACCTTACAACGAAGCTCTGCAACTAAACTTGTAACTTTGAGGATTTTTGGTTATTATGTGATACTTTTAATCACCTTAGATATGTAGGAATATATTTAATCCAAGTTAAAATGTCTTTAGCTCATATGGTGAAATAAGACACAACCACGATAGGAGGGATTTACTGATGAGTCGGCATTTCATTGGCTAAGTCAGGGCAACTCCTTGTGCCCCCGCCTCCGGCCGCCCACGATCCGGAACATACAAAGGAGCATGCATCAACCACGTGGTAAGCTAAGCTTCGAGTCTGTGTGCTTTTGTTCTCTTTGTTCGTCTAAGTATGTTATTTTTCGTGTCTTTTAAAGTTGCAACTTTTGTGTCAGCCTTTTTGTTATTCGTTTTGCTCAAGTTTTTGCTTTTATTTTACGTTAAGTTTCCTGTGTCCAGCAGTCTTAAGTAGTTTGGTATTGCCGAATTAGAAGATAGTTGAAAGACCAACCAGCCAAGATCTCCTTCACTCTCGACTACATCGTAGATTCTAAGTTTTTTTAAGTCTGTTGAAGCTCGTGGTGCTAGAAACGCGTCAACTCCACCTTTATCTGTGGCCAAGATAAATTCTGAGTTGTACGCACGCAAAACGTCAAGGAATCTTGAACGCCTGCAGCCTAAACTGGGAAGTGAGCCTTTTGAAGTCAACGTGGTCACGCCATCGGCAAGAAACCAAAGACCTTAACCACTAAGAGGCCTTTTCAGAGCGACGGTATGCATCAAAAGATGCCAACGCTCCCCAAAACCGTGCCTTTTGGACGGCCGGGCCAGGGTTGAATGCCCCGAACCACTCGAGTGACCTTCCAGATGAGTACCGTTTATGGCTTTTCTGGGTCTCTGATTCTCGAACCTTGCATTTGATCTTAAACCATGCTTCAATGTAGACTCATCCACGTCTAAGTAGCTTCTACCATACTATTCACGTTCAACGTAATTTGTTTTAGTAATAACTCACTACGTCGTAACAAACTAGTTCATAACTTCGACTCTGGGTAATTATTATGGTGCGATAAGTTACACATACAGTCATCTTGTTTCCTGATTTTAATACTGTGATATATGTACGTTTGCCATCATTTAATGGTTAATACTGTGATATATGTACGTTTACCATCATTTCCTGATTTTAATACTGTGATACATATATTATTACATCAGATAGTCTGTTAGTATTGCCTTGTTTGTAGTTAATAAACTTGTTATAACCTTTTGAATTTACCGCTTGGTGTGAGAGAGTTTCATTCAACAAAGGTCGAGACATAACTTAACTTTGAATTCACTATTCAGACCTAGACTGATCAATTTCTCTTTTCTCTTTTCAACTAGTTTCCGGATCTACCAGTCCACAAACGATCCGGTGGTGCCCCGTTTGTTCATTAAAAATTTATCAATTTAAAAGTGTAGTCTTAGGTTTGCTACACAGGATAAAATTAGACAGCAGACAAAGATCAGGTATGTTTTAAAAAGAACTTATCTGAACACCTTAAATATTTGGGCACATAGCAAAGGCTAAGGAATGAATTGACCATGATAAACAGAAGCTCTGTTATATGAGAGATTAATTATTTAAGTAAACCTTACAATAACTTAGATTGATGAGTTGATCACTGATAAGCTTCAGGTTCATGAAGCATATATACACTGTATAATTTGCAATTATATATGTAATCTATCAATCTATCATCCATTCATCCATCCAAAACTGAAAAAAAACCACAGTGATTTACTTTGACTTGTATTTCATTGCAGACAGTTTGAACTCAAGATATTTCATGTTTTGCCTTTTCAATTTCATTTCATTTGTTAATAAACATCGATTCCTGCATTTCAAGCCTGTAACACATTTTTAAAAAAATGGGAAATGTGCAATTTAGGTCTAGTAATGCGGTTAGAAAATTAATATTGATGTGATTTCAAATAAGTGATGTCAACAGGTGATTGTAATCATGATTTGGTACAAAAGCAGTATAATTGAAAGACTGAATCTTTGAGTAGCAAAGGTGGGCAGAGGATCTCCAGTTTGTCAACAAATGTTTGAAAAAATATGTGTAATGTTTAAAAAATGTTCCTCAAAGAAAGACTGGAAGGAATTTGCATATTTCAGTTCTGCAGTTCTGACTTTTTCTTATTTGGTTTGTTTTTGCATTGTCTTGATGGAAAATGCATGAAGATCCCTGGAAAAGATGTCATCCTGAAGGAAGGTTATTTTGCTCGAAAATCTCAATGTACTTTTCTGCATTAATGCTGCCATCACATATGTGTAAATGACTGACACGACAGCACTGACACACCCCATACCATGACAGAGCCTGGCTTTTGGACTTGTTGCTGATAACAGTCTGGATGGTCCTTTTTGTCTTTGGTCTGGAGCACATGGAGTCCATTTTTCTCCAAAAAAGAATACTGATTTTTTTTACCACAACACAGGTTTCCACTGTATGATTGTCCATCCCAGATGCCTCCAAACCCAGAGAAGTTGATGCTGCTTCTGGACATGGTTAACACAAGGCTTCTTTCTTCTACAGTAACGTTTTAAGTGGCATTTGTGAATGTAACTCTGTATTGTAGGATTTGATAAAGGTTTGATAAAGTAATCCCTTGCCCATGTGGTTATATCAACTATTGATGAATGACTGTTCTTGATGCAGTGTCATTTGAGGGATCGGAGCTCACGCCTCTTCAGTTTAGTATTAACAATGTGTTAATAATCCTTATTGCTTCTTTAATGTTTAACACTGTTAAACTGTCAAACAGATGGGAACTGTGGATGCCAAGTGGATAAGTGATAGTATTGCTTTCACACAGTGAAAGTAAAAGGGATTATTGCACCTCACAGTCAACCATGTTGCCTGTGACTGTGTTAGTGATACAACCTGCTCTGTATAGGAGCCAGGCTTTTGAGTCACTATGTTTATGAGTCCGAAATTTCAAATGTTTTTTTTCCTAGACTTGTCAGCACTGCAGCATACACTCACTGACCACGTCATTAGGTACACCTCTTCAACTGCTTGTTAATGTAAATATCTAATCAGTCAATCACATGGTAGAAACTCAGTGCATTTAGGCATGTAGACATGGTCAAGACAAACTGCTGAGGTTCATTATGATTGGGGAGGAAAGGTGATATATGTGACTTTGAATTTGACATTGTTGTTGGTGGTTGATGTGTTGGTCTGAGTATTTCAGATACTGCAACCGAGGTATGCAGGGACTGTGGTAGCCTGGCACTGGACTATGGACCAGAAGGTCCAGGGTTCAAATCCCACCTCTGCCAAGCTGTCACTGTTGGGTCCTTAAGCAAGGCCCTTAACCCACAATTGCTTGGACTGTATCAATTGTAAGTCGCTCTGGATAAGGGCGTCTGCTAAATGCTGTAAATGTAAATGTAAATGTAGAAGAGCATCTCTGAATGCACAACACATCATACCATGAAGCAGATAGGCTACTGCAGCAGAAGACCACACTGGGTGGCACTTTTGTCAGCAATGAACTAAGGCTGAGGCTACATATTCGCACAGGCTGGAAAAATGTTGCCTGGTCTGGTGAGTCTCGGTTTTTGCTTATTCAGAATTTGGCATGAACAACATGGAAGCATTGGATCCACCCTGATCCTGCCTTGTATCAATGGTCAGGCTGGTGGTTTAATGATGTGGGGGGAATTTTCTTGGCACACTTTGGGCCCATTAATACCACCTGAGCATAATCTAAATGCCATAGCCCACCTGACTATTGTTGCTGACCATGTCCATCCCTTTATGACCACAGTGTATCCTTCTTCTATGCGCAAATCTCAAATCATCGCAAACTGGTTTCTTAAACATAGTGTGTTCACCGTACTTCAATGGCCTCAACAATCGCCAGATCTCAACCCAACAAAGCATCTTTGGGATGTGGTGGAATGGGAGATTCTGACAAATCTGCAGCAAATGGAAGAAAACCTCTGAGGAATATATCTTTCAGATTGTTGAACGTATGCCATGAAGAATTACAGCACAACCCCGTAATAGCCAGGGGTACCTAATGAAGTGGCCGGTGTGTGTATGGCAAAACTGTAGTGCTCTCAGATATCATCTGTTAGAAACAGTAGATAAATAGCAATAACAAATCATTAGAATGAGTGGAAATAATTTATAACATTTTCCCAAGTTACCTTTTGGGTCAAAGGGATTTCTCTTAATTTAGTCAACTGATTGCAAACGATATTGAATTGCATTCAAATAAAACAACAATACAAAGACAACAATTGCTGTTTTGATACTAGCAAATGCAGTTACGAACTGTAAAGTGAGTCCTGTGTTAAGAAAGGATCAAAGCAAGCGTCAAAGAAAACCAGCATTTCAAAACAAGTTTCAAAGGAGCCAGAGCACGAAGCATGAGCACAAAGTTAAGCACTATTCTCACATGCAGGCTTAAAGCCGATGCCTAGTCGGCAGCACAGAAACATCCCCAAACAAGGCAGCAATCCATCACAGAGCACATACACTCACACACTGATACACACACTCAGGGCCCTTTAGAGACACCAATTAGCCTAACAAACATGTGTTTGGAATGTAGTGGGGAAACCAGAGTACCCAGAGACACAGGGAGGACATGCAAACTCCCACACAGGGGGAGTCCAAGGTCAGGATCAAACCCGTGAGGTGACAATGCTAACCACTGTACTTCTGTGCCGCCAAAACCTTTCCAAATAATTTACAAAATCGCAGTGACAAAATAAGTGAAGCAAGGTCTTGGGTGTGCATCACATAAAGAGCAGTTTGAATTACCATTTAAAAAATTTTTTAAGTAAGGTTGTTGGATAGTATACAGTGGGGCAAAAAAGTATTTAGTCAGTCACTGATTGTGCAAGTTCTCCGACTTAGAAAGATGAGAGAGGTCTGTAATTTTCATCATAGGTACATTTCAAAATTTGAGAGACAAAATGAAAAAAAAAATCCAGGAAATCACATTGTAGAATTTTTAAAGAATTTAATTGTAAATTATGGTGGAAAATAAGTATGTGGTCAATAAATTTGGTTCAACTCAATACTTTGTAACATAACCTTTGTTGGCAATGACAAAGGACAAACGTTTCCTGTAAGTCTTCACCAGGTTTGCACAAACTGTAGCTGGTATTTTGGTCCATTCCTCCATGCAGATCTCCTCTAAAGCAGTGATGTTTTTGGGCAACACGGACTTTCAACTACCTCCACAAATTTTCTATGGGGCTGAGGTCTGGAGACTGGCTAGACCACTCCGGGACCTTGAAATGCTTTTTACGGAGCCACTCCTTCGTTTCCCGAGTGGTGTGTTTGGGATCATTGTCATGCTGGAAGACCCAGCCACGTTCCATCGTCAATGCTCTCACTGATGGAAGGAGGTTTTGGCTTAAAATCTCATGATACGTGGCCCTGTTCATTCTTTCCTTAATATAAATCAGTCGTCCTGTCCCTTTGCAAAAACAGCCCCAAAGCATGAGGTTTCCACCCCCATGCTTCGCAGTAGGTATGGCGCAACTCAGAATTCTTCTTCCTCCAAAGATGGCAAGTTGAGTTTTTACCAAAAAGTTCTATTTTAGTTTCATCTGACCACATGATATTGTCCCAATCTGTTTCTGGATCATCCATATGTTCCCTGGAAAACTTCAGATGGGCCTGGACATGTACTGGCTTAAGCAGAGGGACACGCCTGGCAATGCGGAGTCCCTCTCAGCGTAGTCTGTTACTGATGGTAGCCTTTGTTACTTTGGTCCCAGCTCTCTGCAGGTCATTCATCAGGTCCCTCCGTGTAGTTCTGGGATTTTTGCTCACCGTTTTCATGATCATTTTGACCCCACGGGATGAGATCTTGCGTGGAGCCCCAGATCAAGGAAGATTATCAATGGTTTTGTATGTCTTACAATTGCTCCCACAGTTGATTTATTCACACCAACCTGCTTGCCTATTGTAGATTCACTCTTCCCAGCCTGGTGCAGATCTACAATTTTTTTTCTGGTGTCCTTCTTTGGTCTTGGCCACTGTTGAGTTTGGAGTCTGACTCTTTGAGGCTGTGGACAGGTGTCTTTTATACAGATAACGAGGTCAAACAGGTGCTATTAATACAGGTAACGAGTGGAGGACAGAAGAGCTTCTTAAAGAAGAAGTTACAGGTCTGTGAGAGCCAGAAATGTTGCTTGTTTGTGGGTGACCAAATACTTATTTTCTACCATGATTTACAATTAAATTCTTTAAAAATCCTACTATATCATTTCCTGGATTTTTTTTTCTATTTTGTCTCTCATAGTTGAAGTGTACCTATGATGAAAATTACAGACCTCTCTCATCTTTCTAAGTCGGAGAACTTGCACAATCAGTGACTGACTAAATACTTTTTTGCCCCACTGTATATGTAATATTTTAAATTCCTTTATTTTATTGGTTACTAGGAATTTATTAAGGCCAGATTTTTTCAAGTTCAAATATTTCAGAAAATATTTTTCCAAATACGAAATAAGATAAGGAATAGACAGGGTATCTCTTTGAAATAATGCACAGGTGCATCTGTGGTTTCAAAAGGTAGGGAGGAAACATATTTGTTTGATTGATGTGCTAACTGGCTCATCACGTGGCATTAGAGCCAGCCAAGTCCTGATGTTGTTTATATGCAATATTGTTATAAGAAAAGGGATTGCATCCATAGCAATAGCAAATTCCCTGGGTGTAACTGGAATTCTATACACTGATGAGAATTCTTCATGGCTGAATAACAAACCCTCATTGTTAAATAATTGAGTCATCAGCAGTGTACCAGCCAAAAACAACAGCTTGATTTTGTATGATATTCCTATAACAATAAATAAAATAATTATAATGAAAGCCATTGTGCTCATCTCTGTCTGACTATGGATTGGGATTCCAAGCCCATTAGAGATTGTATTGTAAACCTTTTCCATCCTGAACAGCCTCAGCAAAACATAAATTTTTCACTTATACTTTCTTATCCTCTTAATAATGGACAGGGTAAAAGCTGGGAAAGCTGGTGCCTAGCCAGCGGCATGGGGTGCAAGGCAGGATGTGACGCCTGTGAGGCGATGGAGAGGGGAGACGAACGCAGGTGTGAAAAAGAGGGATTTATTAACAAAAGACAACAAAAGGCAAACACAGCGAACAGAAAAGGCAAGGACCGAATACGGGTGTAAACAGAAACTAAGCCGAGGCCGAGAACGGGTACAAAACAAACACGAAAACAGGTAGGGAAACAAAACTACAACGATGACGCAAAACGGGTGGAAACTAAACAAAACACGGAAGTGAACAGAACAAACAATACCTTAACGGTGACCAGGATAACACGGAAGGGTGAGGCGAGTAGGGACGCGGCGAGCAGTGTGGCGCGTAGGGACGCGGCGACGAGCAGTGTGGCGCGTAGGGACGTGGCGACAAGCAGTGTGGTGTGTAGGGACGCGGCGACGAGCAGTGTGGCGCGTAGGGACGCGGCGACGAGCAGTGTGCGTAGGGACGCGACCGGCATGGAGCACCATTGATAAACCGTGAGGTGAGTCTCTCGCGGGCGCGCCCTTATAGGAAGCCCCACGGCTGATCCGTATAACGGCGCGCGCTGCCATGGCGCGTGACAGAGCCCCCCCCCCCCAAGGAGTCCGAGACGGAGCTAGGACTCCCAATAGGGAACCCTGGGTGCAGTTCCGTCTCAGGAGGTCTTCTCGCCGGACGGACCCCAGGGGGGGACTGCCAGCAGTGGGTCGGCTGGAGAACGGAGGCGCCGACGTGAAGCAGGGGAGCGGCGTCGATGACGACGTGAGGCTGACGAGCGGCGTCGACAATGGCTGGAGGCTGACGAGCGGCGTCGACAATGGCTGGAGGCTGGAGAGCGGAGTCGACAATGGCTGGAGGCTGGAGAGCGGAGTCGCCGACGGCTGGAGCCTGGAGAGCGAGGTCGCCGACGGCTGGAGGCTGACGAGCAGAGTCGACGACGGCTGGAGGCTGACGAGCAGAGTCGACGACTGGAGGCTGACGAGCGGAGTCGACGACTGGAGGCTGACGAGCGGAGTCGGTGAACTGGGAGGTGACGAGCGGAGTCGACGACCTGGAGGCTGACGAGCGGAGTCGACGACTGGAGGCTGACGAGCGGAGTCGACGGAACTGGAGGCTGACGAGCGGAGTCGACGAACTGGAGGCAGGAGAGCGGAGAGTCGTGGGATGGAGGCAAGGCGAGCGGAGTCGTGGACGGGATGCTGAGAGCAGAGCGTGAGGAGGGATGCCTGGAGAGCAGAGCCGTGGACGGGATGCTGGAGAGCAGAGCCGTGGACGGGATGCTGGAGAGCAGAGCCGTGGACGGGATGCTGGAGAGCAGAGCCATGGACGGGATGTGGAGAGCAGAGCCGTGGACGGGATGCTGGAGAGCAGGGTTGTGGAACGAGCTGAGGCTGGATCTTCGTTGGAGGAGACTTTCTCTGGACGGGTTCTCTGTGGAAGAGACACATTCTTTTATGCGAGGGTCTCTGTGGAAGAGAGACATTCTTCTGGATGGGTCTCTGTGGAAGAGACGTTCTTCTGGACGGGTCTCTGTGGAAGAGACGTTCTCTGGACGGGTCTCTGTGTAAGAGACGTTCTCTGGAACGGGTCTCTGTGGAAGAGACGTTCTCTGGACGGGTCTCTGTGGAAGAGACGTTCTCTGGACGGGTCTCTGTGGAAGAGACGTTCTCTGGACGGGTCTCTGTGGAAGAGACGTTCTCTGGACGGGTCTCTGTGGAAGAGACGTTCTCTGGACAGGTCTCTTGGGAGAGAATTTCTCTGACGGGTCTCTTTGGGAGGAGACTTTCTCTGGAAGGGTCTCTTTCAAGTGCACGGCCTCAGGGAAGGCCTCTGTCGAGAATGCGGCTTTAGAAAGGCCTCTTGTAGAGGATGAGCCTTTAGAAAGGCCTCTGTCGAGGATGCAGCCTTTAGAAAGGCCTCTGTCGAGGATGCGGCCTTTAGAAAGGCCTCTGTCGAGGATGCGGCCTCAAGGAAGGCCTCTGTCGAGGATGCAGCCTTTAGAAAGGTCTCTGTCGAGGATGCGGCCTCAGGGAAGGCCTCTGTCGAGGATGCGGCCTCAGGGAAGGCCTCTGTCGAGGATGCGGCCTCAGGGAAGGCCTCTGTCGAGGATGCGGCCTTTAGAAAGGCCTCTGTCGAGGATGCTGCCTTTAGAAAGGCCTCTGTCGAGGATGCGGCCTCAGGGAAGGCCTCTGTCGAGGATGCGGCCTCAGGGAAGGCCTCTGTCGAGGATACAGCCTTTAGAAAGGCCTCTGTCGAGGATGCGGCCTTTGGGACTGCCGACGCCCTGGAGGCAGCCACTGGAACTGCAGACGCCCTGGAGGCAGCCACTGGAACTGCAGACGCCCTGGAGGCAGCCACTGGAACTGCAGACGCCCTGGAGGCAGCAACTGGAACTGCAGATGCCCTGGACACAGTCACTGGTACAACTGTTCGGAACGCGGGAGTGGGCACGACTGGGGGTGACTCGACTGTCCGTTTAGCCAGGGTCCGTGGTGCAGGAGTCGGCACGACCGGAGGTGACGTGACTGTCTGTGTCGCAAAGGTCCGCGGTGCAGGTGTAGGCATGACTGGGGGTGACTCGGAAGTAGAGGGATTAGAAACACGACTATCGGGCCTGACGTGTGCTCGCCGAAGCTTGTTCAAGGCCGTCCGTCTGGTGGCAAGCTGGTGATCCAGCACTTGACCAACCAGGAGAGGCCGGACAGGGCGAACGGGCTCAAGAGCCGCGGCTTTGGTACCCTTGCAACCCCGTGGGGAGCCAAAGCAAAACTCCAGCAGCTCCAGGAACTGTTGCGAGGTTCCCACCTGGAGCATTGGCCAAAGCTGGGTGGCCCAGATTAGAGCTTCGTCGGCTAGATGGAGGACTAGAAAGGAAACCTTGGCATATTCAGAGTCAAAACGAAAGGTATCAAAACAGTACCGGCACCGTTCCACAAACGGCCGGCAGGAGGCAGGATCGGCATTGAAATGGCCGAGAAAAAACGGGACCTCTAATGAACCTGCCGTCTCCATGTTTTAGGCTTTTATACTGTGACGCCTGTGAGGCGATGGAGAGGGGAGACGAACGCAGGTGTGAAAAAGAGGGATTTATTAACAAAAGACAACAAAAGGCAAACACAGCGAACAGAAAAGGCAAGGACCGAATACGGGTGTAAACAGAAACTAAGCCGAGGCCGAGAACGGGTACAAAACAAACACGAAAACAGGTAGGGAAACAAAACTACACCGATGACGCAAAACGGGTGGAAACACGGAAGTGAACAGAACAAACAATACCTTAACGGTGACCAGGATAACACGGAAGGGTGAGGCGCGTAGGGACGCGGCAAGCAGTGTGGCGCGTAGGGACGTGGAGCACCATTGATAAACCGCGAGGTGAGTCTCTCGCGAGCGCGCCTTTATAGGAAGCCCCACGGCTGATCGTGATCAGAGTGATCACGGTGAAGCTTCCTAATTGGTCCGTATAACGGCGCGCGCTGCCGTGGCGCGTGACACAGGAACAGCCCTAGACAAGGCACCAACCCACAACAGAGCACATACACTAACACACATACATTAAGTTTCAATTTAGTGAAATCATTTAATATTTTAGCATTAAATCTGATAATATTTTAGATATTCTTTTTAGCACAAATGTAGAACATTCTAAAGTGTTCACAAACTTTTTATCACCACTGTATATATCTATATATATATATATATATATATATATATATATATATATATATATATATATATATACACACTGTGTGTATCTGCAAGTGAAAAGCCTGGACCTCACCTAACTGTGCTACAGTGATACAGTAATGCTTGAAAATTTGTAAACCATGTAAATTTTCTATAGTTATGTTTAAATATGACCAAATATCACCAAAATAAAAACAAGTCCTAAAATAAGAACTAAACAAACAAGACTACATATTATACTCGGCCATTTATTTATTGAGAAATATGATCCAACATTACATATCTGTGAGTGCCAAAACTATATTTACCCTTGCTAGCAGTAATTGGGGGTTAACGTCCGTCTACTTTAATGGCTGAGGTCTTAAAAATTATAATCCATTTTATTAGGAAATAAAAATCTGTATTTTAACTTCACACATAGCAGATGTAAACAGTCTCAAAATGGCAAAGGCACTGTACTAAACCATATTTACCATACTAATTATTACCCACTACTAATGATCACATTTTACTTTAATAACTATTACAGATTCGTTTATTAGTTGCTTATTATGTACTGGCATTACTATTGTTTAGTTGTACTCAGTAATTTAGGTTCTTCTTCCCAGCTGGTCACACAAGCCAATCGATACTGGAGATCCACAAGCAGAGGCGGGAGATTAAGAACAAAGTCATTCACTTGTAATTCATTTGGCAGATCTTCAGTATTGTTCGTTACACTGTCTATCAATGCATTTTTGTCTCTCATCAAACAAAAGCATAAGTCGTTCAATCACTCATCAGTCATCTCTGACACATCTGCGTTTAATCTGCGAAGTTTTCTTGTTATAGTACCCTTTATATTTACATTGCAGTAGCGTAAATAGACTGTGACTATGGTAATGTCCATCCATTTCGGTTAACATTCTGTTTCACTGAACGTAATGCTCAACTAAAATATCAAACTTAATATTTTTTTCTAATATGACTACTTTTCATACCTTCATTAATAATTGGGTCTAGAAAGGTTCTAAACAGATAGGAGCCCAATAGTACACTCAGTCAGAAAGTCCAGTATTATACTGACATCACTTTATGTACGAGACGTTTTTAATATTTCCAATATTTCCACAAGAAACCGAGATAGTTAGATACAATAAGGTATAAATATAAGAAACAGGGTCCATCCAAATAAGTGATCGACTGTACAAAGTTGAGCGATTACTCAAGCCTTCCCCAAGTAGATTACTTTGGTCTACCATCACGTGATTAACTCCAGAAAATGGCGGACGGAGACCCAAACACAGGGTTTCAAAACCAAAACAACGATGTCGAAGAAGAGACTCGTGCAGAGACAGCTAATGAACAAGATGTTGTCATAGACGAGAGTGGCGGTGAACAAAAGGACAAACCGAATGACAGCTCTTGGTCCGCACCGCTCTTGTCTTTTGCTCGGAAAGCTACAGAAACGATTAGCAGTGCTGGATTGAGGAGCTCCTTCTCATTATATGAGGCTGCTCAATCCAAACCTGACACCTCTAACCCTGATACTTATGACTCTGGAAAACCAGGTAGGGCACGTTTTAAATTATACAGATTGTTTTGGTTGTACGTTTAAGTAATAATAAAATGACTGGATATAATGCCTGGATGAATTCCACAGTGCTCTTCGTATACACTCACCAGTCGCTTTATTAGGTACACATCCTTGTTTCTACAATTATTTTCCATTTTATCAGCTACACTTATCATATAGAGTCACTTTGCAGTGCTACAATTACAAACTGTAGTCTATGTGGTTCTCTACATACTTTGTTAGTCCCCTTTACTCTGTCCTCTAATGGTCAGGACCACCACAGATCAGGTACTATTCGGGTGTTGGATCATTCTCAGCACTGCAGTGACACTGATGTGGTAGTGGTGTGTTAGTGTGTGTTGCTGGTATGATTGGATCATCTACAGCAGTACTGCTGGAGTTTTTAAACACTGTTCTCTCACTGTGCACTCTATTAGACATGTCTACCATATTGATTCACCATGTAGATCTAAAGTCAGAAACAATAGCTCATCTTTTGATGCACAGTTTGTGGTAGTGCTCACAGGATGCTGGTGGATGGGTGTTTTTTGGTAGATGGACTATATTCAGTCCAGCACTAACATTGACATAAAAACTCCAGCAGCACTGCTGTGAGTGATCCACTCATTCTAAGACAAGACACACTAACATTTGCCACTGTTTTATGTATTTGGCACTATTTAATGTAAGCTTTGTTCCAGTTCAGTACACCTTTTTATTATGCAAGTAATATCTGTCTAAAACCTGCATTATTTTTTGTCTTTATAGCTATGAAGGATCCTATGTCTGTTGAGAGGTCCAATCTGTTAAGCATGGTTAAGCTGAGTATAAAAGTTCTGATCCAGTCGTCTCTTAGTCTGGGCCGGACACTAGATTCACATTATCCACCTTTGCAGCAGTTTTTTGTCATATTGGAGCACTGCTTCAAACATGGACTGAAAGGTAAAGACGGGTTGTATTTTTTGAAGAATCTCTGCAAAAACTGTTCATTTAGTCCAAATAAACGTAAACCTTTTCTGACATTGCTTTGTGCAGCAAAGAAGTCTTTTATTGGCCAGAACAAATCAATCTGGGCCCCATTGGAATTGGTGGAGAAACTCTGTCCAGAGTCCGCTGACCTTGCAACGAGTGTAAGAGATATGCCTGGACTTAAGTGAGTGTTTACTAATGTATAAAACTGATCTTACTTCTACAAATGCATAAGTAATTCAACACGTCTCTATTACGTACAGTGGATTAAAAAATCCTTCACATTTTGCACACTTAATTATGTTGTATATTTCATTTTAAATGGATAAAATTGCTTTACTAATTGCTTATCCTGGTCAGCATCATGACAAATATATGATAAATCATTATATTTTACTTAGTGAAATATCTGGTTTGGAAGTAATCAGCCCTTTAGAGTAACCATTATGAACTTGCTCAGGTACAACCCATGACCTTCCAGATCATAAACAAAGCTAATGGGCCCACACCCAACATCAGCTGTTGTGGTTTTAATTACTTCAGAATAAAACCAGCTGCTTCTTGAGGATTCCACTACTAATAGTGCATGATAACACCCAAATTCACCCTGGTTGGAAAGGTCAAGTCAGATTTATTTGTATAGCACTTTTACAATGGAGCATTGTCTCAAAGCAACTTTACAATTTTAGCTTATCTTCTAATATCTACAGCCAATCCCAAATTGAGCAAACCTAAGGCAACAGTGGCAAGGAAAAATTCCCTAACTGTTATGAGGAAGAAACCTTTGGAGGACCAAGACTCAAAAAGGGACCCAAAAAGATGATAAATGTAAGAGTGGAAGTAATTTATCTAATCAAATAAGTCTTGTAGTAATACTTCAAATAAAATAACGTAAAAATATGTATATTGGCATTATGTACATCTTGAGTCCTCGGCAGGAAAGTCCTTGGCAGCATTTCGTCCCCAGCCAACCAGAGGAGGCAGAGCGTTACTGTCCTCTGGTGTGGCTTGGGTATGGTGGGGCTGGAGCTGATGATTGAAACAACTTGAGTGGAGCTGAAGCGGATGAACATATTAATGTGTGGGGTACTGGACCTGGCACAGGAACACAATCTCGGAGAGAAAACAGAAAATGTAGTTAGTTACTGATTAAGAGCACAGCGTTTGTTAACAATCACTAATTCCATGTGTAGCATGAGACTCCAGCAGCATTAGCTATTGCAGCATAGCTAGAAAGCTAAAAAGAGGGGAACCAGAAGGTAACACAGCCAAGACGGATCACATGAGACATCAGCAAACCACCTCCCCATGGGAGGCAAGAAGACAGGAACCCAACATCCCAGATCACCACAAAACTCTTTGACTTTGAACCCCTAACTTTGCCCCTAGACAAGGGCAAGGTTGCACAAGTCAAGATCAAGAGGACCGAAGCCCAGCCCAGCCGGACCGCCAACCAGACACCAAGGACAAGGCATGACTCCAGACTCCGACCACAGTAACCCGAGCCAAGCATCCCAGTCTAAGTCTAACCAAAAACCTGTGTAAATAAGTATGTTTTTAGCCTAGACTCCTAACAGTCCTAAAAGTAGAACCCAGTTAAACAAATGAAACAAAAAATACACTTGGTCATTTATTTATTGAGGAAGCTGATCCAATATTACATATTAGTGAGTGGCTAAAGTATGTGAACTGCAACTAAAAGTTTCGTGTAACCGTTGATCAGTCCTGTACACTGGCTTGGAGGAATTTTAGCCCATTCCTCCCTACAGAACAGCTTCAGCTCTGGGATGTTGGTGGGTCTCCTCACATTAACTGCTCGCTTCAGGTCCTTGGATTAAGGTCAGGACTTTGACCTGGCCATTCCAAAACATTAACTTTATTCTTCTTTAACCATTCTTTGGTAGAACGGCTTGTGTGCTTAGGGTCGATGTTTTGCTGCATGACCCACCTTCTCTTGAGATTCAGTTTATGAACGGATGACCTGACATTTTCCTTTAGAATTCTCTGATATAATTCAGAATTCATTGTTCCATCAATGATGGCAAACCGTCCTGGCCCAGGTGCAGCAAAACAGGCCATCTGTCCATGAACTGAATCTCAAGAGAAGGTGGGTCATGCAGCAAGACGACCCTAAGCACACAAGTCGTTCTACCAAAGAATGCTTGAAGAAGAATAAAGTTAATGTTTTGGAATGGCCAAGTCAAAGTCCGGACCTTAATCCCTACGAAATGTTGTGGAAGGACCTGAAGTGAGCAGTTAATGTGAGGAAACCCACCAACATCCCAGAGCTGAAGCTGTTCTGTATGGAGGAATGGGCTAAAATTCCTCCAAGCCGGTGTGCAGGACTAATCATGTTGCTGCACAGGGGGTCACACCAGATACTGAAAGCAAAGGTTCACATACTTTTGCCACTCACTAATATGTAATATTGGATCATTTTTATAAAAAAATGAATGACCAAGTATAATATTTTTGTCTCATTTGTTTAACTGGGTTCCCTTGGTCTACTTTTAGGACTTGTGTGAAAATCTGATGATGTTTTAGGTCATATTTATGCAGAAATATAGAAAATTCGAAAGGGTTAACAGACATTCAAGCACCACTGTACTCCTGTGGCATCCAGATCTGAAGCTGAGATAGCCTTCTTTAATGTCTGGATGCGCGCCTCTAAAACTATAACCTTCTTCGTCAGACTATCTACAAGCCTTCACCTGTCACAGATGACATTTAAACCAATGACAGAGGAAGAATAGCTGAACATGCCACACTGCACAGGGAACAAGCGCAGCACAAGCCATGTTAATACAATTATTTGTTAGGTACTTGGCTTCAGGTGGTGTTGTGGGTTGGCGATTGAAGATATCGTTTAGCTAATGGTACAGTACGTTTCTTGCTGTAGAGCCTGGTATGCTGCAGCTGGAAAGTTAATAAAAAAAAGCCACGGAAAACAAAGTCCCAGAAAAACGAAAATGGGAAAAGGCTGTAAAGAGTAAAAAAAAAATACACTACAGCAAAAGTTGAAGTCGAATTGAAGCGACACTGGTTGCTACAAAACCGTAAACTTTCTAAATATTGATTAGCGGCGAAAAATATGATGTGCCGGTAATAAAAAGGAAATGATTAAGAGATTATAAAAGTACTGAATATATGACAAAAATGCTTAGAAATGTTAAAAAGTAAAGAACTGTTAACAGCTATAAACAGCGTGCACACTATGCCGATTCAGAAAGATGCTTTCAAAGGGTGCTATGAAAGAGTTGTGGAAAGGCACATATTAGGAGATGGATACAAGAAGATTTTTGTGGCTGTAACTATCCCTGTCTATGGCACCACCAACAACTTGCCTAGATGGGGTCGTCTTTCTAAAGTGGATGACCGAGCCATACCGATGCCTGTAATTAAAAAAGAAGGTGGCTCTCCAATGTACTAAATTAATTTCCAAACCTCTTATTTTAGTTTATTTATTTATTAATAATTTAATTTCAGAACGGTTTACTTTTTTATTACTTGAATGTTGTAAAGGCAAATGTGTAAATAAAGCTGGAAAAGGATTTCAGATTGTTTTAAAATAAAACAGTGACTATTTCAAAGGGGTATGAAGGTTTTCTACAGGCACCATACAAATTACAGAATTAAGGGTCAATTTTTTTATTTTTAATTCATTTGCAAAGATCTCTGAGAACTGTTCTCTTTTTTTAATTAGAGCATAGTTTCCATTTAAAATGGTGTTGCAGCACAATTAATTGTGCAAAAGTGACGGGGTCTGAATCCACTGTATTTAAGATTTAATAATGAAGAATGCACTTTAAAAATATAATTGTTTATCTTTGACAGAACTGGACTTGGACGAGCTCGAGCCTGGTTGCATTTGGCCCTCATGCAGAAAAAACTGGCAGATTACATCAAAGTTCTCATAAACAGAAAAGACCTTCTAGTGTGAGATGAACAGGACAGCTTTGGTTTATTACTGCAAGATTCTATCATTTACATGTCATTCTTATTTCTTGTCTTCAGCCTTTAGACACCACCAATCAATCCTGTGTGTTTAAATTGCATCATTTTTTATGGTGTTACAAATAAATCACATAATTTTAAGCGTCAAAGTCAATTCCTTTTAAAGTACTGACCTCACTGTACAGATTTTACTGACTGGTGGTGCAGCAGTCTAATTTGCTAGGCCACAAATAAGGAGACCCATGTTCAAATTTTGTCTCCTTCCTGGACGTACACTGCTCAGACACAATTGACCATGTCTGAAGAAAGATGGACCAGAACGAGGGAATAAAATCTGTCCCTGTCAGCCATTTGAGGCACGGGGATATTTAGTGAATGGACACAGTGAATGTAGTTTCTCCTTCTGTGAGAGTGTAGTCTGTTCTTTGGGACTGGGAAAAACAACACTGGCTTTAAAATTTTGTCTCAATTTTCTTTGGTGTTTATTTGTTTGTTTGGTGTTGAGCTCGTAGAAACAGATTTTGTAAGTTAAATATATGACATATTCTCATTGTTAAACTACTATTGTTAAGTAACTATTGTTAAGCTACATTTAACCTATCTTTAAAAGAAAAAAACAGATTACTGAGGAAACCAGAGGGCACTCTCAGCACACACTAATGATATCAACATTTAACTCACATAAGAAGCAAAGAGAGAAGCATTAAGGGTGTGTCGATTTGTAAATGTTTTATATGAAGCCGATCTTTATTACCTGTTTTCTTTAACCATCTCATATAATTTTAAAGCCTTTTGGTGTGTGGTTTTGGTTTTCAGTTGGGAAAAGCATTTCCCCCAATGCAGTTTTCTGTTTTATTGACTGTTGTTTTATTTGTTGTGTTGATAGTGTGACAATACTAGACTCTTGCATGGAAAACAAGTTTTGCACACTGATGAGCCAAAATGTTATGACCACTCACAGATTTAACCCTGTTGGTTAACTTTTCTGTGTCTACCAGGGAATTTTATGAGCCAGGAGCTCTTGTGTTGGAGGAAGAGGGCCCTGTGATTGTTGGTATGCTGGTGGGGCTGAATGTCATTGATGCCAACCTGTGTGTCAAAGGGGAAGACTTGGATTCTCAGGTAAGACATACTGCCACTTCTGGTGGCATTTTTAATGTAATCTCTGATTCAGAATACACTTGGTAACCAGTGTCTTGGTATTACAGGTGGGTGTTATTGATTTCTCGCTGTATTTAAAGGAACCACAGACAACAGAGACTCCACAAGAGTGAGTATGAGCCGCAGCCATAGATCATCCACTATACTGAGAATTTTCCCAGTCTAGTGTAATGTTTCCTTTAAAACATTACACTGGACTGGGAAACACACACTACAGTTGAAAATGTATTTTTAAAGATAGACTAAAACATGTTTGACCTATTCAGCCAATCAGTAATCTAATCCAAGGCATTGGTGACTCACCCAGGAATCCCCCACACCCCCACCCCCATTCAAACATTATGCAGTTCATTTGGTTAATCTATGTACTTTATGACTGACTAAAGTAGTGTGACTGGCATTAATGGCATACATTTCTCTGTGGCTGCCACGTGCTAGTATTTCTCTCAAACATCAGGATAGACTATATTCCCACAGCAAAACCTGGTAAGTTAGACTGAAGGTGCGTTCGATATACCTGAGAATTCTGAAGTCAGAACTCTAAATTGTGTCGTAGTGACTTTTATTGTCTTTATCAGCTCCACTTCTCGCAGAGGAACACTTTGTAGTTCTACAATTACAGATTGTAGTCCATCTGTTTTTTTGTATACTTTGTTATTCCCCTTTAGTCTGTTCTCTAATGGTGAGGACCACCACAGATCATGTACTATTTGGGTGGTGGATCATACTCAGCACTGCAGTGACACTGATGTAGTGGTGATGTGTTACTGCGTGTTTTGCCTGTACAATTGGATCAGACACATCCGTGCTGCTGGAGCTTTTAAACATTGTCTTCACTCACCGTGCACTCTATTAGGCACATCTACCATGGTGCTCCACCCTGTAGATCTAAAGTCAGAGACAGTAGCTCATCTGTTGTTGCAAAGTTTCTTAGTCATCATCTAATCTGTCATCAGTGCTCACAGGATGCTGCCTACAGGATGAGTGTGTCTGACTAGTAGCGGCATAACCATGCTTCTGTCATGAATAGCAATTGATGCAAATGGGTTAAATAAACAAATAAATCCATTTGCCTATCCAGATAGTGGAGCATGAATTTATTAGTTCCAAAGTCACCATATATGAAACAGTATACGTCTGTGTCAGTGTCTGACTGTACTAACATAAATCACTGGACTGCTATTGTGACACATCAGACTGATATAGTTGCTGTGGAAATGAATGAAATGTTTGATATATTAACTGAATTCTTTTCACTTTTGTGCATTGGCTGGTATCTCAGGCAGGATCATAACTGCCATCTTAACAACATTATTAGCCAAAATTAAAGATTGGAGTCAGCACTTACCTCACAGTAATATCTTTTATACAGCTGCTACACATGTATTCGCCAATACTGGAAGTTCTGGTATTGGTGCATTAGCAAATTTGAGTCAATTTCATTGGGCTATGTCTAACTATATCTCAGCTTTTAATTACTGATGTTGTCAGTGATTCCAAAATCACAGTAATTCTGGACCAGAAGCACTACATAGAGGAACTGAATCGCCACCTGAGCTGCACAGTGACTGACTTGCAGGCCAAAATGGATTCGCTTGAGAAAACCAACTGTAAACTCATAGAAGAGGTCAGTGACTCTGCTTCCTTCACACTGCCTAACTGGTGTCACTAATTCTGTTTGATTTTATAAGCCCCTGGACAAAAACAAAAGAATGTGCTATTTTTTTCCCCCTAATACTGGGTTGTTCCTCAGCACAATAAATTGAATTGAGACCTTTTCATTTATAGTGCAGTACTCAAACAACTGTGTACACAAGCTAGATTTTGTTGGGTGCTAACTTCAGTGTTTGATCTGCTATTTCATATCATTGAAGTTCGCAAGAAATTGGATCAAGCTCTGGGAATTTCGTCTGTCAGATTGGATTAGTTTATCATTATTTCATCTGTTATAAAACTCTTTAATCAAGGTTTAAAGAACCTGGATGACTGCATAGCTAATACAGTTGGTTGTTATTTCCAGAAACCTGAACTTATTTAAATATTATTCCTATTTAAATAGTAATTAATGCTTTATAATGGGGTCTGCTATTAAAATAGCCTGGCTAATTAGCTGATGATTTCTGGCTTTTCATATTTTATACCCTCCAAAGGTTTCTTCTTTATGACATTTAGGGAGTATTCCTTGCCACTGTCACCCCAGGTTAGGTCAATTAGGGCTTTGAGACAATGCACTATATAAATATACAGTCTAAACTCATTATTTTGCCCATGTCTGTTTCATGCCTATTTTTGGTGAGAGGTGAGTTTGGCGATTTAACGAGGCTACAAAAAAATAGACAAATTGACAATCAAACCTGATGCTAACATAACGTGTTTTACCAAGTAATCACATTTACATGTATACATGTATACATGTATACATGTACAGTGTTTATTAATTTATGCAGATTTGAGATTGACGATAATTGACAATTGTTTCTGTGATGCAAAGCACAAAGTTCAGTCTGCGATGAATACAAGATAACGAGGTTATACTGTATTTGACTTGACTTGATCTACTTTCAGTATTGTCCAGATCACACTTCTTTGTAGCTGGAGCTAGTTTGTTCAGGTTTTGATGTAGTTATTCCTATTCGGTTGGCTGGATCGTAACTGTTGGAATTTTCCATGTCTCTGTTCAAAACCAGATGACTTCTAGCCATATTACTGCTAGCATTGCCAGTCATTGCTAAAATAGCATGTCATGAAGTCCAGTGGGCCTTGCTTTATGCAGTACCATTAGCATGTACAGGTAACAGCAGTCCTAAAACTCTTCTGTGCAGCTCTCGGCAGCTACAGATAGGATTAATTCCTTAAGGGAGGAGCAGGAGCAGCTTCACCAAGAGAACACCACCATCCTTCAGACCAGCCAGAGAAAAGAAGAGGTAATAAACAGTCACAGAATGCTCCGTTACACTGCTGAGGTCATGCTGGCTATTAAATGTGTCCTCTACCTGTTCTTCAAGGTGACTTTGCAGGACAGCCAGGTGGAGCTGGAAACATACAAACAGACACGGCAAGGTCTGGATGAAATGTACAATGTGGTTTGGAAGCAGCACAATGAGGAGAAACGAATTCGACAGGTGTGTGTGTGTGTGTGTGTGTGTGATTTTCCCAGTTTCCCTGTCCCAGCAACTGAAAAACACCCCCACAGCATGATGCTGCCACCACCATGCTTCACTGTAGAGATGGTATTGGGCAGGTGATGAGTAGTGCCTGGTTTTCTCCAAACAGGACGCTTAGAATTGAGGCCAAAAAGTTCAATCTTTGTTTCATCAGACCAGAGCATCTTGTTCCTCACAGTCTGAGAGTCCTTTAGGTGTTTTTTTTTTTGCAAACTCCAGGAGGGCTTTCATGTGTCTTCGGTCTGCATCTCTCTGTCATTAACCCAAGGTCGAGTGCTACAGTGATGGTTGACCTTCTGGAAGTTTCTCTCATCTGCACACTGGATCTTTGGAGTTCAACCGGAATGATCATTGGGTTCTTGGTCACCTCTCTTATAAAGGCCTGATTGCTTAGTTTTCTGAGGCAGACAGCTCTAGGAAGAGTTCTGGTTGTTCCAAATTTTTTTTGTAGCCTTCTTCAGATCTGTGCCTCCACACAGTCCTGTCTCTGAGCTCTACAATGAAAATTCTGTTTCCACTTTGTCATTATGGGATATTGAATGCAGATTGATGGGGAAATACATTATTAATTTTATTTTAGCACAAGGCCTGAACAGAAAAAAATGTGGAAAATAGTGAAAAGGTCTGAAGCTTTCCAAATGCTCTATATATATACAGGCCAGCAGCTTGTGATCTCAGATTTTTTGTATGTGTAATGACTGATCTTGCCAGGAGGGCTTGTTTAAGCCTGAACTGCTGATTTACTGTGATTTTCAAACACAAGGTCTCCAGAGTTTATTCAGTATGGTGCAGTAAAGAAAAAATGTGATTAAGAGTTTTGAAAACAGTAATGCCTTTTCTGCAGAGGCTCACAGATGCTAGGTCAGAATTTGGCACCAAACGCCATGAATCTATGCACCCAACCTGCCTTGTGTCAACAGTCCACGCTAGTGTAGGTGGTGTAATTGTAATGTAATTTTTTCTTTTTTTTAATATGTATAGTTTTCACCATGTCCATGAGTTCAGTGTTCTTGAGTGGCCTTCCCAGTCAAAGCATCTGAATCTAGTAGAACACCTTTCGGATGCAGTAGAACATGAGCTTCACAGCACGAAAATCTATATGAAAAATCTGCAGATATTGTGTGATGCATTTATGTCAAACTGGATCAGAATATCAAAGGAATGTTTAAAACATCTGCTGGAATTGTCTATCCAACATAATAACCAGCATAGTAACCACAATGCAGAAAATTAATTTTATGTACCCTTTATAAGCTGTTATGATCATGTGCCATGCAATAGACTGTGTAAATGTGTTGTTTGTGATGGAATCTGCCGACGCACAGAAATGAGCAAAGCTGTTTCAGGAAGTGGCCAAAATCATTTACTACACCTACCATCTGTTTGCTGTTGGCTAACAGGTTGCATGATGGCAGCTCGTACAAATGTAGCTCTTTTCCTCAGTTCAGTGTTGCTTTTTTATCTTTTCTATTATTATTTTAATAATATGTTTACTCTAAATGTTCTGTATTCTGTATGATGACCACAGAAATCTACTCTGTAGATTTATATGGTATTTGGTATATGGCTATATGGTATTACAATGTAGGGAACAATGAATAGGGGACCGTTTTGGATACATCCCATAACTACTCTTATTCCTCAATACAAAATTGTATTTGCATCCTTCTGGGATTTTGGAATAACTGGGATTTTATATATCACAGATCTAAATCATGTTGACATTGCTATCAACATTTCAATTTCATTTGTTAACCATTTAACTATTTACAATTTCTCTGTCTTGGCATATAGTATGCACATTTTGTTAATTCTTTTAACTGATAACCAACCATTATTATCAGTGGTAAACCTATCAGCAGTTGATGGCAGCCCAACAAAATATCAAATACTTCACTATTTTATGTCAGCAAGGCTGTATGTTTGTGTAAACGGAGCAGTAGCATTTAGTCGATTAGCATATGCATAATGCATAAATATGTTAATAACATAAATCCAATAACTGGTGCACATATTACATTCAAAATTCACTTGAATGCGACTTGCAGCGAGATGGGTAGTACTAGAGAAGGTAATAATCCTTTTTTTTTTTTTTAGCTAAAAATGGACACAGTCTGAATCTGAGCCAACTAGAATTACCCAACTAAATTGTAGTTTTTCTTTGCATAGGAGCTGCAGAAAGAGCTTGAACTGCAAGTGGGCCTGAAGAAGGAGATGGAGGTTGCCATGAAGCTGCTTGAGAAGGACATTCACGAGAAACAGGACACACTTGCCGCACTGCGTCAACAACTGGACCAAGTCAAGACACTTAACCTACAGATGTTTAACAAGACACAGGTAATATACACTTGTTTGTATTTAAAAATACATACAATCTATTAGTTATATGCCTTAAAGGTACTTTTCCTACTCAGTGTTGTGGTATCGGCATATATCCCAGAGAATGGGACACCAGACCATCACAGGGCTGGCAGGGGTTGCCGTTGCAGTCCTGAAGGATGATTCACCAACAGCCCTCCCCTCCCTGCATGTTATGCCCACCTTGTCCAGAAACCACTGTGGTGGTGGGCTAACTGCTTCACCACATCAGGGTCTCTGGCAAAAAAATAACTTTTGTTAAATTTTCGAAGTGTTGTATAACACAAAGGTGGTCATATAGGCAATATACAAGTGTAAGTGCCCAGTTACAGCACACTAAATGGCAGTCTAGGCTCAGCTGGGCAGTTTTGGGTTTCATTCAGGAGGACAAAGGACAATGACGAAATGTAAAAATATTTATGAAAGGTCATTTCATATTATGTTTAAAAAGTTACTAGGGTTCATGCGCACCTATGTATAAATGGGTTGCTTTGCTTGCCACATGATTTTCTGTTATAGGGATGTATTTTGGATGGGTAATTCATGCATTTCTTCCTGACTTGCTTTGTAAGGAGGCTGAGAGAGAGGTGCGGAGGAAGGAGGAAGAGGCTGTGAGTTTGGAGCAAAAGATGAAAGAGATGGAAACAGTAATGAAAAAGATGGAACTAAGGTCAGACATACTCCCCCTACACATTAGATAACATCACATCAGCTGACTATCAGGGATTTCAATTAAATTGCTGAAGCCATAATGGAGGCACAGAACAGTATTTTGACTGTTGGACCTGTACTGACAACAGGTTGCAGGAGTCCGACAGCTGGAGGAAGAGCATGGAGGAAAGACAATCAGATCTGCACTCTGAAATGAAAGGAAAAGTGGATGCTCTGCTAAAACGACTTGCTGACCTCGACACACTCAGGTACTCCAGGAACGTTTACTAGTAGGATATATTTCAAAAAAGTTAAAATACACAGTTTCAAAATGCATAGTTTAGTCAGTTTACCCTGAATGTAGTCGATCAGCCAAGATATGTTTGGTGTCTATTGTAACTTTGGACCATGTCAACTTAAGTAGTCTCAAATAGTTTTGCATATGTAGTTTCTGACACTGTATGGCAAACTGTTAGCTATAACACTGTACAAAACAGTATCGCAAAGCTAAAAGTAGTACAGGTATGCACCGTTTAACGACCATCCGATCACTTTCCATTCACTTTAGAGACTGGGGTCTTAAAAATGATAATAAATTATAAAAGGGTATAAAAATCTTCCTTTTAACTCTGGACATTGTGGCCATAAACAGCTGGTCACTCCAACAGCCAATGAATGCTGCGGAATCCACAAGCAGAGGCGGAAGTTAGATTTTAAAAGCAGAAGTCTGTCATTCATGTGTATCCTACTGGCCATATGCTCGCTTGCTTGATAGCTCATGTTTGAATTGGAGACTGTTCTAACTCTGTTGATATGTTTAGAAAAGTTACTCGTGTTTGTTTGTATGACTTTCCTCTACTTATTTGTAACAAACTGTAAATGGTGATTGTAAGTGTATGTGCCTGTTCTATCATACTCTTTTGTTTGTCCCCCACTACCTGTATTTTCTCTCCAACTTATAACTATATAATCTGATTTACATTCAATCATTGAGTCCGTTTGACCTGACTGATCTTCCGTGTTGTTTTTAATACTGTCTATCAGTGCATTTTTGGGTTTCTTCAAACAAAAGTATCAGGTCTATCATACTATCCTCTTAAGTGTTATGGTTTCCCCTAGACAGATAGATCATCATGGAATTTTCAATCATTTTTATGAATTTGCCTAAATGAAAAAATGATGTTAGTTTTCCAATCGTGTTTTCAGAGCTATCTCTGACACATTTATGGTTTGCACAGTGTTTACGTGTGAAAATGCTCTTTATATTTACATTACAGTAGCATAAACAGACTGTGATGGTCAGCATCCATTTCGGTCAAATGTCCCGTTTCACGGAACGTAAAGCAATCGTTAAATGGCGCATACAGTGGTGCTCGAAAGTTTGTGAACCCTTTAGAATTTTCTGTATTTCTGCATAACTATGACCTAAAACATCATCAGATTTTCACACAAGTAGACAAAGAGAACCCAGATAAACAAATGAGACAAAAATATTATACTTGGTCATTTATTTATTGAGGAAAATAATCCAATATTACATATTAGTGAGTGGTAAAAGTATGTGAACCTCTAGGATTAGCAGTTAATTTTAAGGTGAAATTAGAGTCAGGTGTTTTCAGTCAATGGGATGACAATCAGGTGTGAGTCCGCACCCTGTTGTATTTAATGAACAGGGATCTATCAAAGTCTGCTCTTCCACAACACATGTTTGTGGAAGTGTATCATGGCATGAACAAAAGAGATTTCTGAGGACCTCAGAAAGAAAGTTGTTGATGCTCATCAGGCTGGAAGAGGTTACAAAACCATCTCTAAAGAATTTAGACTCCACCAATCCACAGTTAGACAGATTGTATACAAATGGAAGAAATTCAAGACCATTGTTATCCTCCCCAGGAGTGGTCGACCAACAAAGATCACTCTAAGAGCACGGCATGTAATGTTCACAAAGGACCCCAGGTTAACTTCTAAGCCACTGAAGGCCTCTCTCACATTGGCTAATGTTAGTCCACCATCAGAAGAACACTGAACAACAATGGTGTGCATGGTTGCAAGGAGAAAGCCACTGCTCTCCAAATAGAACATTGCTGCTCGTCTGCAGTTTGCTAAAGATCACGTGGACAAGCCAGAAGGTTATTGGAAGAATGTTTTGTGGAGGGATGTGACCAAAATAGAACTTTTTGGTTTAAAAGAAAAGCGTTATGTTTGGAGAAAGGAAAACCCTGCATTCCAGCATAAGGACCTTATCTCATCTGTGAAACTTGGTGGTGGTAGTATCATGGTTTGGGCCTGTTTTGCATTACAAAACATTAACTATCAGGGGGCGCATTCCCGCCCCTAGGGGTCGCCGCAAGACCGCTAAACGCCGCGGCCGGCCCCCTATAAAATGAGCTTCCTAATGCCGGCCTTCGGCGCACTGTCTCGCTACCCACGCGACTTTTTGAGAGCCTTTCGTCTGGCGTTACCCTTTGCTAACGGTTTAAGGATAGTGGTAATCCCGTGTCGCACAGGAGGCGGGATGTGGTAGAGGCAAAAGCCTTGAGGTAACTGCTAGGGCCTTAGCTGGTTAGGTTAGGGAGAGTTGGGGTAACGCCACTAACCTCCGTCTTTCATCAGCCCGAGACGCCCGCGGCCATCTTCCGCTTCTCCCCGTTCCCTCGGGACGTTGGTAAGCTCCTGTCGCGGGTCCTGTTGTCTCCGGCGTTATCCGGTGCTTACCGCACCCTGGGCTAAGTATAGCCTTTCTTCCCCTGGGCTTTGGAACGCGTGCTTTGCGTTCTAGAGACGCGCCGATTGCGCCTGGCTCGCTGAACCCCCGGGCACATGCGCAGTCGCTCGTCACACACACACACACACACACACAGCACACACACAGAGCGCAACAGGCACACACACAGCGTCTCTGTCACACTCAGCCCGCGGCAGGCGTGTGCTCACCGTGCTGCTCCCCCCCACACACACACACAGCCAGCTCTCTGCACAGAGAGCTTTCCCAGGCCGTCCTCCTCGCCGGCGGGGGCGGGTATCTCGTTTTTGTTGCCAAGAAGAGGGCACCCTGCGCCCGTGCATCGAGATTACCGGGGCCTCAAACGCGATCAACAGTCAAAGACCGCTACCCCCCTGCCCCTTATGGCGACGGCCTTCGAAGGCGCTCCAGGGGCCTGCATCTTTACTTGGCGACGGCCTTCGAATCGCTCCAGGGGGCCTTCATCATCTTTACTAAGCTGGACCTCCGGATGCGCTTACAACCTCGTCCGCATATCGGTCAGGGGGACGAATGGAAGACAGCCTTTCTGACGCCCACAGGGCACTATGAATACAGGGTGATGCCTTTTGGGCTGAATGAACCGCACCCCGGCTGTCTTCCAACGGTTTGTTAATGACGTGCTCCGTGAGGCTTCTGGACCGATATATGCGTTCGTTACACTCGACGATTACATACTTATCTTCAGCCGGTCGCTTGAGGGAAACATCGGGTCACGTCCGCCGGGCGCTTGCAAGCTACTCCTGGAAAACCGGCTCTACGTGAAACTGGAAAAGTCGTTTTCACACCCAACTACGGTCCGCCTTCTTACCGGTTCAGTTGGTCATCTCCCTATGCAATTCGTAGAAGCCTTACTTTGTTATATCCATCTCTCCCCCCCCTCCTCTCCTCTACTTTTATATAATGAGACCTACCATTTTTTTTTCCACTTCCCCACACAACTAACCTCCCACCACCCCCCCCTGAACTCCTCCCTATATTTGTCTTGTGGTCTTCGTCCCCGTCCGAGCGAGTTCTTTTATGTTGGAAAAGTAGAGTTTTCCACACCCCCTCGGTCGCCTTCTTAGGCTTCGTTCGTGTCCCAGGGTCCGCTGCACATGGACCCCGTCAAGATCCGCCCTTGGGCCGATGGCCCCAGCCCACCTCCCTCTTCTCCGCCTTGTCCAACGGTTTTTTTTTTCTGGGCTTTGCCTAATTTTTTTTTTCCGTGCGCTTTCGTACGGGACTTCGGAGCCCTTTTGCTACAGACGAGACTAGTCTGAGACAGACCACGCCAACCCGAATGAAGAGATTAGACGAGGAATAGCATGAGGAGAGCTACTATTACCAGACACATAGACGCCCCCGGGAAACCCACCAACCCTGACAGAGGCCAGACAAGTTCACGCCCCCCCCTCACGCGCAACGGCCCCCGGACAGCACGCCTGAGGGGGCCCCAAGCATACAGCGGGGGCGGGACCGCCAGTGGGGAGCGCAGGGGCCACTGGTGCGGGCCCCCAGGTACTTTCCGATGGCACGCCGGAGGCCGACCAAGCGTCCGAGTCCATCAAGACCCGCTCACTACTAACCCCCGGTCCTCAGATCCCCATCCTGAAGAACCAATTCCGTCGTCGCCCGGTAGACGCGGTCCCGTCCGACTCGGCGTGGGGGCCGTTTTGTGCAATCAATATTTAGCGCATGGGGATCGGACCGCCGCAACTCCACCCGTGTGTGCCTACTTTTCGCGGGCTTTTATCCCCCCCCGAGCGTAACTACCCCATGGGGACCGGGAGCTCCTGGCCATGAAACTGGCACTGGAAGAGTGGCGTCACTGGCTGGAGGGTGCCAAGACCCCGTTCCTGGTGTGGACAGACCACAAGAACCTGGCATACATCCAGCAAGCCAAAAGGCTTAACGCCCGCCAGGCTCGTTGGTCTCTGTTCTTCGCCAGGTTCGACTTCACTGTCACCTTCCGGCCAGGCTCGAAAAACATCAAGCCCGACGCACTATCCAGGCAGTGGGACCACACAGACTCCCCACTTCTCCAGGACCCTATTCTCCCGGCCCCCCGGGTGGTAGCAGCCCTCACTTGGGCTATCGACGACGTGGTCACTAAGGCCCTTCGTCGCGAACCCGATCCCGGTAACGGCCCCCCGGGTCGCAGGTTTGTCTCAGCCTCTGCTCGCCCCCGAGTGATGCGCTGGGGGCACGAGGCATCCTTTGCGGCACACTCTGGCCGCACGGCCACCTACAAGCTCCTCCGTCAGAGCTATTGGTGGCCACGCATGGAAGAGGACGTTAGGCAGTTCGTGGCCTCTTACCCAGGTCTGTGCTCGTAACAAAACCCCTCGCAGGAGGCCCCCCCGGCCTTCTTCACCCTCTTTCCGTTCCCGCTCGCCCCTGGTCCCATGTCTCCCTGGACTTCGTCACGGGTCTGCCCCCGTCCAAGGGGAACACGGTTGTCCTCGTGGCGGTTGACCGGTTCTCCAAGGGGTGCAAGCTCGTGCCGCTGCCCAAACTGCCGTCCGCCAAGGAAACGGCAGAACTCATTCTCCGGCATGTGGCCCGGATGCACGGGTTTCCCCGGGACCTACTGTCGGATCGAGGCCCCCAATTTATCAGCCGCTTCTGGTCGGCTTTCTGCCGCTCAGTGGGGGCCATGGCCAGTCTCTCCTCCGGGTTTCACCCGGAGTCTAACGGCCAGACCGAACGGGTGAACCAGGACCTGGCGCACATGCTCCGATGTCTGACGGCGGGCAACCCCTCCACATGGGCGGAACATCTGCCATGGGCCGAATTCGCCCATAACACCCTGTGGCATTCGGCCCTCGGCATGTCCCCGTTCGAGTGCCAGTTTGGCTTCCAGCCTCCCCTCTTCCCTCGCCAAGAGGCGGACGTGGGGGTCTCCTCAGCGGAGCAGTTCGCCGGTGCCGACGATCCTGGCTCAAGGCCCGGGCGGCACTCACGGGTAGTGCGGAGTCCATGCGCCGTCAGGCAGACCGCAAGCGCAGGCCCGCGCCCTCTTACCGCTGGGGGCAACGCGTCTGGCCATCCGCTCGGGACCTTCCGTTGAAGGGATGCTCGGGTAAGCTGCCCCCTTCCATGAAGATACACCCCACGTTCCACGTTTCCCAGCTTAAACCCTACCTCTGCCAGACCCGTGGCTCGTATGAGGCTCCCCCTTCACCCCGTGTTGTTCAGGGGTCCACGGCCTATGCGGTCCATCGATTGCTGGACTCCCGGCGGGTCCAGGGTAGCACCCAGTACCTGGTTGACTGGGAGGGCCGCGATCCCGAGGAGAGGTCCTGTGTCCCGGAACGCCACATCCTAGACCGCACCTTCATCCGCGACTTCCGGAGGACCCGTTCGTCCGATCTGGGGCCGTCGGGGGCCGTCCCTGGGGGGGGTACTATCAGGGGGCGCATTCCCGCCCCTAGGGGTCGCCGCGGGACCGCTAAACGCCACGGCCGGCCCCCTATAAAATGAGCTTCCTAATGCCGGCCTTCGGCGCACTGTCTCGCTACCCACGCGACTTTTTGAGAGCCTTTCGTCTGGCGTTACCCTTTGCTAACGGTTTAAGGATAGTGGTAATCCCGTGTCGCACAGGAGGCGGGATGTGGTAGAGGCAAAAGCCTTGAGGTAACTGCTAGGGCCTTAGCCGGTTAGGTTAGGGAGAGTTGGGGTAACGCCACTAACCTCCGTCTCTCATCAGCCCGAGACGCCCGCGGCCATCTTCCGCTTCTCCCCCGTTCCCTCTCGGGACGTTGGTAAGCTCCTGTCGCGGGTCCTGTTGTCTCCGGCGTTATCCGGTGCTTACCGCACCCTGGGCTAAGTATAGCCTTTCTTCCCCTGGGCTTTGGAACGCGTGCTTTGCGTTCTAGAGACGCGACGATTTGCGCCTGGCTCGCTGAACCCCCCCCCCGGGCCACATGCGCAGTCGCTCGTCACACACACAGCACACACACAGAGCCGCAACAGGCACACACACAGCGTCTCTGTCACACTCAGAGCCCGCGGCAGGCGTGTGCTTCCGTGCTGCTCCCCCCACACACCACACACAGCCAGCTCTCTGCACAGAGAGCTTTCCCACGCACACACCATAACGCTCACTCGCGCTCTGAGTGTTGTGCGTGCCTTTTTTTCCTTCAGCTCAGTCGGTCGTTGCCGTCAGCCAGTGTATAGACGACGGGTTCAATCCCCGCTTTTTTCCTTGCCTTTCGTTTTCCTTTTACGTCTACCCTCATTAATAATTAATCCGCTTTTGTTTGAGATCGCCAGGAGTGACTCCTCAGTTTGCCCGTCAGGCCCTTATTGCCATCATTTTCCCCTTTCAGGTCACAGAATCGTGGTGCACAGCGGTAGCTTTCCCGCCCCCTGGAGACTGTGACTCTGGCTCTATAGATCCTCGCGATCATCCCCGGACGGGCTGCCTTTCAGTAGCCTCCCCGCTCAGTAAGTTACTGGATTTCTTTTACGTTTTCCCGACCTCCTTTGGGTGGTTAGGTGTGGACCCCCGCACTTGAGTCCGTTATTTCCCTTTTTTTCGGTGCGCCTCCCCAGGCCCCCCGTAACAATTAACACTATTCTTCTTTAACCATTCTTTGGTAGAACGACTTGTGTGCTTAGGGTCGTCTTGCTGCATGACCCACCTTCTCTTGATATTCAGTTAATGGACAGATGCCTGTTTTGCTGCATCTGGGGCAGGACGGCTTGCCATCATTGATGGAACAATGAATTCTGATGTATATCAGAGAATTCTAAAGGAAAATGTCAGGACATCTGTCCATGAACTGAATCTCAAGAGAAGGTGGGTCATGCAGCAAGACATCGACCCTAAGCACACAAGTTGTTCTACCAAAGAAGTGTTAAGGAAGAATAAAGTTAATGTTTTGGAATGGCCAAGTTAAAGTCCTGACCTTAATCCAATCAAAATGTTGTGGAAGAACCTGAAGCGAGCAGTTAATGTGAGGAAACTCATCAACATCCCAGAGATGAAGTTGTTCTGTACTAAGGAATGGGATAAAATTCCTCCAAGCCGGTGTGCAGGACTGATCAGAAACGTTTAGTTGCAGTTATTGCTGCACAGGAGGGTCAAACCAGATACTGAAAGCAAAGGTTCACATACATTTGCCATTCACTAATATGTAATATTGGATCATTTTCCTCAATAAATAAATGACCAAGTATAATATTTTTTGTCTCATTTGTTTAATTGGGTTCTCTTTATCTACTTACAAGCACCACCGTACCTGTAAAATAAACCACTTTCTCAGCACACAGTTATCACTCTGCAATAATGTTTGGTTGAATGGCACAAGATTGACATCCACATGATTTCCTTGGACCCAGTGTTTTCCAGCGAAATGGTACCCAGAGTATCATGCCCCCTCCACCGATTTGTCTTTTTCCCAGAGTGTATACTGGTACCATCACATTCCCGGATAAATACACCTGACCATCGATTTGATGTAAAACAAAATGCGGCTTATCAAAACCAGACAAACTTCTGCTATTGCTCCAGAATCCTCAGAATGCTCCAGAATGCTCATCACTGGCCACTGCAAGACACACATTCTTCCAGGCAACCAGTATAAAGGACTTATTTACAAACACTTCAGGGAAATTCTGAACTTTTTATCACATATTAATGTAAAACACTTGTTCTAAATGATGATGATGATGATGTAGACGAAACATAACCAACCTGTTATGAGGTACTCACCATTAGTGACTGGCCCATTTCTCCCACGTCCAACGCACCTACAATGAGAACTGTTCAGTGAAGACTGTTCACTTACCATGTAGTATACGTTATGCCAGACCTTGACATGAAAAGTCTTAAAGATTCATTATTTGTTGTTTGACCTGTTTAGTAGTTATAATGCTTTGGTTCATTCCTCAGGGTGGGGCTGGAGACAGAGCTGAGCAGGGAGAAGGAGCAGAGGCAGAGTCTGCAGAAAGAACTATGTAAAGAACAAGACAACAGCACTGAACTGCGTACACAGCTGCAGCAGCTCCAGGGATTGCAGCTGGTCAGAAATAATTACACATTGTTATGTGTCAGTTACTCCAGAAGAACATCAGTTAGATATACAATCATGTAACAAGGTTCTTAGGACATGTATATACAGATGCACCAAATTTCAATGTGTATTAACAGTTTCTGACTAGATAGGGAAGTATTGTAGCCAGTTTGGTGAAACTCTTATTGACACAGTTTTGACCTGACCCTAAATTTACAGTCAGAATATTATGACCACCCTTTGTTTCACTCACTGTCCATTCAGCTCTGTTTTCCATATAGATGCACTTCTACAATTACAGTCCTTTTGTTTTTCTACATACTTTAACCTCTTTTCACCCTGTTCTTTAATGGTCAGGACCCCCACAGATCAAGTAGTATTTGGGTGGTGGATCATTCTCTGTGGTGGTATGACAGCGTGTATTTTGCTGGTGTGATTGCATCAGACACAGCAGTGCTGCTGGAGAGTTTAAACACCGTGTCCACTCATTGTCCACTCTGAGACACTACCTAGCTGCTTCACCTTGTAGATGTAAAGTCAGAGACAGTAACTCATCTGCTGTTGCACAGTTTGGGGTAGTCGTCTTCTAATCCTTCATCAATGCTCACAGGATGCTACCCACAGGACGCTGGCGGCTGAAACTTTTTGGTAGGTGGACTATTTTCAGTCCAGCAGTGACACTGAGTTGTGTGAAATCTCAAGCAGTTCTGCTGTGTCTGATCCACTGCATTTTTAGGCTATTTTAATGTAAATTTAAAGTATATATTTACACAAGAAAACTGCATACAAACGATACGTATGTGTGACGGAGATACCGCTGAAAACACGGTTGATTAATGAGTGATTGTAATGACTGATACTTTTGTTTGATAGAAACCAAAAATTCATTGATAGACAGTATTGGGGACACTCAACTGAGTAGCATTTACAATAGGACAGGTACATACACTTACGAACGCAATTTACAGCTTGTTACAAATAAGTAGTGGAAAGTCATACACGTGTAACTTGCACAAAAAAGGCTGTAAACACATCAAGAGAGTTAGAACAGTCTCTAGTCCAAACATGAGCTAACCAGCTCGAACTGCAGTTTGACCAGCTGGACAGAAGAAGCAAATCAATAAAACAGTGATGACACACTGCCAGTATATAAATATATACATAAGCAATCAACATAGGAATTTAAAAAAATAATTAAATATAAAATAAAATGTGGTAATTGGAGTCCAATACAGTACTGTTTACTCTAACATCATATATCAGGCATGGTATCTTTGCTGTTTTGTGTCTGTTATGGTTGCAACATCCGTCGAAAGAGAGGTTTTTATTTCCTATTATAATTTATTATAATTTTTAAGACCTCAGCTGTTAAAGCAAACGGACATTGATCAGATGGACGTTAAACAGTGCTCATTTGTACATTTGATTTTAATATGATTATGTAGCATGTGTAATATTACATAGAAAAGATAAAAGACTAAACATGACGTAATTGACTAATCAGCATTAAGGGGGAAATGAATTAACAGTCCCTTTGAACTATTGTTCACTAATGTGTTTGCACAAGTGCAGAAAGAGCAACACATTTCAGAAATCTATTTGAGTTTTTATGGAACTTGTGTCAATTTAGACATTTGGTTGTAACAGGAGATGCTGGACCTCCGGCAGGAGAAGAAACAGCTGCAACAGCTGTGTGAGGAGCAAGAGCAGGCACTACAGGAGATGGGCCTTCATCTCAGCCAGTAAGACCAGCAATGCTGTACTACAGTTATGGTAACACACGGGCACACTTTAGATAACAGTCATTCTTATTGTTTCACTCTTGTTTCTTTCAGATCCAAACTGAAAATGGAGGACTTCAAAGAGGTCAACAAAGCATTAAAGGTGAGTGGCAGCTTATCCTGTGTTTACACTAGAGAGCAACAAGTCCCGAAAGCTGCCTGAATTATGTCTGTTGTCGGTGTGCACTGAGCTGCTGCTGTTAAAATTCGTGGATAGCTGTGTCCAGCATTACTGCAAAATGGGTAGTGGACAAAATGTTTACAGTCTACAGGTATGTGCAGCATAATGTCCAGTTGCATATACGTCTGTGGTCCGATAAGGTTATTGCCAGATACGTTAGCTGTATTGACATGCATGAAAAAGCAGAAAAGCTGCAGAAAGCTTTATTAAACACATGCAGCCTCAGCGTCAGCAGACTGAATGCTGAGCAATGTTTGGCTGGTGCTGCGCTTAATATAAGCACCAAGATTATGATGAGGATGATGAGGATGATGAGCAGATCTTACCACTCAGATGAATTACGTGTGCTGGGTCTGTGACCCGCCACGTGAGAACTGTGATTGGATCATGGGACAGTTGCAGCACAAGAAAATCTTTATAACATACCACACCTAGAGAAACAAGGAGGAAAAAAACCTGCATATTTACATCACGGCCAACAGAGATAAATGCACTAGTTTCTCACAGTTTTCTTAGTCAGTTTTCTTCTCTATTCTGAAATACGTGCTCGTAGTGTACAACAGGAAGTACATTACGCTGTCACATCAAGATGGTTTGGTGTGAGTGTGATTGAGAGAGAGAGAGCAAGAGACCACCTGGGATATGGAGGGTGTGAGTTAATAAAACAGTATATGGGAAACACTGCAGTATCTTGTCTACTTAGTCAATACTAGTACACTACAGTATCCTGTATAGCATTGCTAAATACGGTATATAATATGGTGTTCAGAGAACATCAAGACAGCATAATGTGCAGTTTCAGAGAACGTAACGTGGACATTAAACAACACATAACAGTATTGCATAAATGTTTAATTCTATTACTTTTGTTTAACATATCGTCTAACGTCCTACTAATACCTAGGAAAGATGCGAGAGATGCTTAGTTGACACAAGGCAATTTCCTAGCTCACCACTGTGGTGACTCGGGTTCCAGTCCCAGCAGTGCATCCTGGTCGGGTTGGGCATTATTCAGATGATGATTGGCCATGTCTAAACGAGAGACGGTCGGGGGCTCATCCCCACTGCTGCAAAAGTGACTCCTACCCTGCGATGGACTATTGTCTCTACTTAATTAATTAATATAACTTAATATTAATAGTGTTATAATTAATATAACACTAATATAATAGTTAATATGAATATAATCACTTAATATAACAGATAATTGCCGCCTGGTTATTAACACTAAGGCATTTCATGCTGTAATTGTGCATGTGCTGTAACTGAGTTATTTAAACACATTAGGGGGAGGCTAACTGCAACAGCTACCTCTTGTGAGCTCTTTCACCTGGGTCACTATAGCCCCTTTCACACATGCACAATAACCCAGAACTTTTCCAAAAATCAGCTGTAGAAGCTGTATGTGTAAACGCAAATGTCCAATACAAACAACTCGGACTTTGCCTGGACTTTATCTAGCCAGCTGACTAGTACAAAGTGCAGAAAATATCCGATTGCGCTCATGTCACTACAGAGCCTCTAATGTTCTGGATAATTCACAGCGCCAGCTGGACGTGCAGAACCTTAACGTGCATGTGTGAACCTGAGATTGAGTCGAAGAGTCAAGTAGAACAGTGAATCAGTCAATCTGACTCAGTGATCCCTTCCAGACCCCCAGAAAATCCATATTGTATATGGAATTATATGCATTAATGGAGTTATGTTATACAGGTGCTCCCTGATTTACGATGGTGTTGCGTTCTGACAAATCCATCATAAGCTGAATGTACTGTAATCCGAGGAGTTTAATATATTTTGTATATATCATAGCAGAGCCTACGAAACATATGCAGCACATAAACATATGTAAAGCACTAGCATTAACATTCATTTGGGCAAAATCATTAACACATAGCTTATTTTATAAGCTTTTTGTGTTGTGTTTATAAGCTTATAGTGTTGAATAACTCATGCAGTTTATTGAGTAACAAATCGAAAGTGAAAAACAAAAACAAAATTCTTAGTCCATTGGCAAACTCAGGGCGCTGAGACTTAGGTGGCTGCTGCCCGGACACCCAGCCTATGCAGGACAGTGTCACACTGCGCAGTGGTTCTGACCGTTTTCCTTTTGGTTGACTGTTATCACTAACCTTCTTAAGACCCATGTTGACTTATTTGCACTGAGAATACAGTACTATATATGTAAAAACAAAAATTAAAAACATGAGAAAAAGCGTAGATCGACACTAAGCTAGAGCTATTGTAAAACTAAATCATGATCCTATGTCTCAGCTGGAAAAAGTCATGCATCCTGACTACAATTTTAAGCAAGTGCACTGAATGCCAAACAAACAACGAGTGCCTTGTCAAGTTTTTCTCGTCAAAATGCGTGAGAACCGAATTTGATGAGTTGTGAATTGGTCGAGTGCCAAGGTATGACTGTACATTCTACATTGTCAAGGTGATTCAGATCATCTGACTCCACTGGAGTTGGCAATGACAGAGATCAAATGTTTCCTGTAAGTCTTCACCAGGTTTGCACAAACTGTAGCTGGTATTTTGGCCCATTCCTCCATGCAGATCCCCTTTAGAGCAGTGATGTTTTGGGGCTGTCACTGGGCAACACGGACTTTTAAGTCCCTCCACAAATATTCTATGGGGTTGAGGTCTGGAGACTGGCTAGGCCACTCCAGGAACTTGAAATGCTTTTTACGGAGCCACTCCTTTGTTGCCTGAGCGATGTGTTTGGGATTATTTTCATGCTGGAAGACCCAGCCACATTCCATCTTCAATGCTCTCACTGATGGAAGGAGGTTTTGGCTTAAAATCTCATGATAAATGGCCCAGTTCATTCTTCCCTTCACACGGATCAGTTGTCCTGTCCCCTTTGCAAAAAAAAACCAGCCCCAAAGCATGATGTTTCAACCCCCATGCTTCACAGTAGGTATGATGTTCCTGGGATGCAACTCAGCATTCTTCTTCCTCCAAACACGTCGACTTGAGTTTTTAACCAAAAAGTTTTATTTTGGTTTCATCTGACTACATGATATTTTCCCAATCCTCTTCTGGATCATCCATATGCTCTCTGGCAAACTTCAGACGTGCCTGGACATGTACTGGCTTAAGCAGGGGGACACGCTTGGCACTGCAGGAGCTGAGTCCCTCTCGGCGTAGTGTGTTACTGATGGTAGCCTTTGTTACTTTGGTCCCAGCTCTCTGCAGGTCATTCATCAGGTCTCTCCGTGTAGTTCTGGGATTTTTGCTCACCGTTCTCATGATCATTTTGACCCCACGGTATGAGATCTTGCGTGGGGCTCCAGATTGAGGGAGATTATCAGTGCTCTTGTATGGCTTCCATCTTCTTACAATTGCTCCCACAGTTGATTTATTCACACCAGCCTGCTTGCCTATTGTAGATTCACTCTTCCCAGCCTGGTGCAGGTCTACGATTTTCTTCCTGGTGTCCTTCGACAGCTCTTTGGTCTTGGCCATGGTTGAGTTTGGAGTCTGACTGTTTGAGGCTGTGGACAGATGTCTTTTATACAGATAACGAGGTCAAACAGGTGCCATTAATACAGGTAACGAGTGGAGGACAGAAGAGCTTCTTAAAGAAGAAGTTACAGGTCTGTGAGAGCCATAAATCTTGCTGGTTTGTTGGTGACCAAATACAGTGCTTTGCAAAAGTATTCAGCCCCCTTGAACTTTTCAACCTTTTGCCACATTTCAGGCTTCAAACATAAAGATATGAAATTATAATTTTTTGTTAAGAATCAACAACAAGTGGGACACAATCGTGAAGTGGAACGAAATTTATTGGATATTTTAAACTTTTTTTAGAAATAAAAAACTGAAAAGTGGGGCATGCAAAATTATTCGGCCCCTTTGCCCCTTAATACTTTGTAGCTCCAGCTTTTGCTGCGATTACAGCTGCAAGTCGCTTGGGGTATGTCTCTATCAGTTTTGCACATCGAGTTTTGCTCATTCTTCCTTGCAAAACAGCTCGAGCTCAGTGAAGTTGGATGGAGAACGTTTGTGAACAGCAGTTTTCAGCTCTTTCCACAGATTCTCGATTGGATTCAGGTCTGGACTTTGACTTGGCCTATGACTATGACCCGATATATAAAGAAAGACTTTAGGTTAACCTTTAACAAACAACAAATGTAACATGATACCTTTCTGCCATGATGATTACCAATATGTAGCCATGGAGTAAAACCCAAATAAGCAAACAAACTTGCTGCTGTGACATCCAGGTGCTTAGATATTGTTAGGTGGTTTTGTGGGATGTATTCCACCATCCTGTTACTGCCTGCATGCTACAAACTGATGTTAAGTGCCATAATCATAAGGTTCACTCTTATGGCTCAGCATACCACATGTAAATTACATTGGACTGCCGTTACCAAATGTTTCCCTTCCTATCCTACCCTCGTCATGAATGTTCAGCCTGTGAAATGCAATGTCAGTCATCTTAACTCCTCAGATGAAGGGTTAATAGTAGTTTAACAGAATTAGTTTGAAAGCTCAATGTTTGGATACAAACCCAGTTCATGTTTTGTTGCCTTTTTCAGGGTCATGCCTGGCTGAAGGATGATGAAGCTACACAGTGTAAACAGTGCCAGAAAGAATTCTCTATCTCTCGTAGGAAGGTGAGCAGTCTAGTTTTAGTCCACACCAGAGTATGTTTTAGCCGTTGTTTGTCTAACTCCAGTGTTATTTTCTCTCGCTAGCACCACTGTAGGAACTGTGGAGATATTTATTGCAGCAGCTGTTCTAGTAACGAGCTGGCATTGCCATCCTACCCCAGACCAGTGCGTGTTTGTGATAGCTGCCATTCCCTCCTACTTCAGAGAAGCTCCAGTGGCTCCTGACCCCATTGCCATTGTCCTGAAAACAAACACAAATGTGAGCAATCAAAGGCCTAAACGTTAATGAGGGTTAGATATACGCATTAGTGCTTTAAGCGTCTTTGAAACCTTTTTAACAGAAATTAAGAATCACATGCAAAGTAATTTCTTCTACAGAGAATATATGCTTTCAAAGAGAATCTAATGCATATTAATTATTAATTCTGTCTCACTCTTTTGATAATCGTTACTTTAAAAAGAGTACAACCAACTGAACATTTTGTAGTAGCCTTTTGCAAATATGCATATCATGACCCTCTTTCTATATGCAAATTGTTTGGAATAAAAATAAAACACTCTTTCCTTAAAAGCTGCATTGTGTAAGATTTGACAGCATAACACAAATTTAGCAATGCACCAGTGGCACATTATGTTTCAGAGTTGGAAACTGAACGAATAGTGAAAATGAATCAAAAGACCAATCCTGTAGGAGGCAGCTTTTTTTCATTTGAGAGACTGTACTGTCATATATTTGATTGTACACCCACTGGCCACTTTATAAAGTACACCTGTTCAACTGCGCACATGTAATCAGCCAATTATATGGCAGAAAATCAACGCTTTTTAAGCATGTAGACATGGTTAAGACGACCGAGCATCAGAATTGAGAAGAAAGGTGATTTAAGTGACTTGAAACCTGGCATGGTTGTTGGTGCTAGACTGCTAGTCTGAGTATTTCAGAAACTGCTGGTCTACTGAGATTTTCTCACACAGCCATCTCTAGGACTTACAGAGAATGACCCAAAATGGAGAAAATATCCAACGAGTGGCAGTTTTCTGGGTGAAAATGTCTTGTTGATGCCAGAAGTCAGAGGAGAATAGCCATAGTGGTTCGATCTGTCAAGGCAACAGTAACCCAAATAACTATTCGTTATTACTGAGGTATGCAGGAGCACCTCTGATTTCACCACATATTGAACCTTCAAGCAGGTGGGCTACAGCAGCAGAACACCACATCGTGTGCCACTCTTGTCATCTAAAATCGAGCAGCTGAGGCTACAATTCACATGGGCTTATCAAAATTGGACAAATAAACGAGATGCTGAAGGACTGAGGTGGCAGATATGTGACACAGCCTGAACCCATACTGCAGCTCAGGCAGTTCATTTCCACAGAGCTGCAACTGCCTCCACCAGAGAAACTGCTCCCCATTCCACCCTGATGACATGAAAAGATCAGGTCAACAGGGGAAAGAAGAAGATGCATCACTCAAGATTATGTAAGTGAAACCTTAAGGTCTCCTTAATATAGAAAAGAAAAAGCTAGACTAAAATATATAATAAACAAGTAACAAAATATTAAATAACTTCATTATCAAATATCAGGAATAAGTATCATGATCACCTGCCTAATATCAAGTCAAGTCAAAGTTTATTGTCAAAAACTACAACATGTGCAAGACATAAAGAGGATTGAAATTCCGTTACTCTCAGACCCATGGTGCATCAATAAACATTAAACATTTAGATAAAACACTAAGTCTCCAATGGCTAAAATACAATAACAATACTATATAAATTATATCTACAGCGCTATGCATTTATAGAGATACACAACTATTTGAATAAATGTCTCTGACATTGGGATCTGAAGTAGTGATTGAGTGTATGTATAAAGTCCCTCATGTTGAAGTAAAGTGACATATGCAGTTTGTTAAGGCAAGTGCAAATAAATCAGTAGTGCAAATATAAACAGTAGTGCAAAATGAATGAGCACATAGATTTGTAAACTGATGAGTGCATAAGCAGTATGTAGTGGTGCAGAGTTCAGTATGAGTTTGTGTGTTATGAGGGATGTGTGATTGAGATTGTTTATTAAGCGGGTAAAAGATAAAGGAGAGGCAGAGCAGGAAGAGAGTTGAGAGTCCTGACTGCCTGAAGAACAGAGCTGTCCCTCAGTCTGCTGGTTCTAGCCCGGAGACTCTGCAGTCTCCTCCCTGATGGAAGCAGTCTGAAGTATCCGTGTAGTGGGTGTGTAGGATCACTCGCCATGCAGAGGGCTTTCCGAGTGAGATGGGCACTGTGTAGGTCATGGAGTGAGGGGAAAGAGGTGCTGATGATCTTCTCAGCTGCTCTCGCGATGCGCTGGAGGGTCTTGCGGCAGGACGCGTAACAGGCGGCGAACCACACAGTGATGCAGCTGGATAAGATGCTCTCGATGGCACAACTGTAAAAGGTGCAGATGATGGGGGTTGGTGCTCTAGCTCTTCTCAGCTTGGAGAGAAAGTAGAGGCGCTGGTGAGCCTTCTTTGTCAGTGCCGCTGTGTTGGTGCTCCAGGGCAGGTCCTCCGAGACGTGCACTCCCAGGAACTTTGTGCTGCTCACCCTCTCCACAGCAGTACCGTTGATGGTGAGAGGAGCATGCTGAGTGTGTGTCTTCCTGAAGTCCACAACAATCTCTTTTGTCTTATCCACATTCAGAGAGAGATTGTTGTGTTTGCACCGCAGGGCCAGGTGGCTCACCTCGTTCCTGTAGTCTGTCTCATCGTTGTTGCTGATGAGACCCACCACAATCATGTCATCCGCAAACTTGAAGTAGTAGTTGGAGCTGTATAATGGTATGCAGTCATGTGTCAGCAGGGTGAATAGTAGGGGGCTCAGCACACATCCTTGGGGGGCCCTCGTGTTCAGTGTGATGGTGCTGGATGTGTCCCTGCCGACTCATACTACCTGTGGTCTCCCGGACAGGAAGTCTAACAGCCAGTTGCATAATGAGGTGTTCAGCCCCAGACTGACCAGTTGGAGAGTGAACTGCTGTGGGATGATGGTGTTGAATGCCGAGCTGAAGTCAATGAACAGCATTCTAACATAAGAGTCTTTAGTGTCTAGATGTGTGAGGGCTGTGTGTAGGGCAGTGGAGATGGCATCATCGGTCGAATAATTTGGCTGATATGCAAACCGAAAGGGGTCCAGAAATGCAGGAAGAACAGACTTGATTTGTTTCATGACTAGCCTTTCGAAGCACTTCATCAGGATGGGGGTGAGTGCCACCAGGCGGTAGTCATTTAGACAGGAGGGCGATGCCTTCTTTGGAACAGGTATGATGGTGGTAGCTTTGAAGCAGGTGGGGACGATGGCCTGACTCAGCGAGATGTTGAAGATATTCATAAAGACAGCTGTGAGTTCCCCTGCACAGTCCCTCAGCACACGACCTGGTATGTTATCTGGACCAGGTGCTTTTCAGGCCTTTAACCTGCTGAATGACCACCTCACACTGTCCGGGGACAGCTTCAGCACGTGGTCATCGGGAGGAGGAGTGAGTTTCTGTGCAGATACATTGTTGAGTGCTTCAAACCGAGCAAAGAAGATGTTCAGCTCATTCAGCGTGGAGGTGGTGTTGACACAGGTCTGTTGACACAAATATACTGTTGGTGCCACCAAAACAGATCCTAACCATGGCGCCGTGGACTAATTGTTGCTAATAAATTATTAACTCTTGGGTATGGTAATAGGTCACACGTGTCCACTAATGTCCACACCTATAAGGATTAACATTTTGTTTACCAGAAAAAGCACAGTGTTGTTTAACTAAAAGTGTTAGATTGCTTTATTGTATAAATTTCACGCTGGCAATTAGTGCAAAAATACGTCCATAATAAGGCGGCATCTATCTATCAGGACCGGTGCATCATGTGATCACGTTTGTCATTATGTGCCTTTGTTTTGATATGCTTTGCTAGAGCATTAATGGAAGATAGACACTCAGAAGCACTTAAAAGTTTGACTCCGGTTTGAAAGACGAGGTTATACCTCCAACATGGCAAAACACCTAAAGCACCAGCATAATATTGAGCTTCAGCAGTGTACAGTGTTCAACTGTCTGCAGTCTGTTAGCACAAGTGCTGCATGGGAGAGTCTAGTGCTTAATGTTTGCTTAGTGCTTTTGATTAGTTTCCCTTTGGACCACATGTTTGTCATTTCAGCAGTAGAGATTACTTTAGGTTACTGTAGGATTACTTTAAGCTTTAGGCTTAAATGGGAAGAAAAAAGCTTAACCTAAAAATGATTACTTCTGAAGCTGAAACAGAAATATATATATATATATATATATATATATATATATATATATATATATATATATGTATATGTATATATATATACATATACATATATATATATATCTCTCGATAAGAACTGAAATTGATAATCAGAATTGATAAAAATGCATTTGCAAGGGCCAAACTGTGGCAGCTTGTCACTGACGGAGTTTGAACTAGTTCACTACCTCAAATGCTGCACCACCATAGTACCCTAACGTAATTTATACTATCTGACGATAGAATTTCAAGTGGTATTTGCAACTGTGGCACAGCCTCTCATACAGTAAATGGCTCACATAATACTGAGTTAAGATAAAACAAGAATGGAGTGTTTGTCAGGAAAATGTAAACTAATTCAACAAATTCCCTTATTCTTGTTATTCACTTTCGTGCACAGACAATATTTCACATTTATTAGTATGTTGTTAAAAGCGAAGCAACAACATCTGAACAGGACCGTTCTTCAGTTTTCTCAACTGGGAGTATTCAGTCTGACCATCCCACTTCTTCCATCAGTGCCACTCTGGCCTTATGGATTTAAACATGACCTTATTAAGACAGATTAGCTTTAAAATTCATAATGTTAACGAAACTAAAGTTATATACCATTAAAAACAAAAAATAATTAATAAAATGTGAAAAGACTGTGCTGAAATTCACTGTAATCACTGTATTCTCCTATACTGCTTTGGTTGTTCTTCTGACCACCATGTCCAAAGGATGACTGGTTTCCTGTGATGGGAGACACAGACAGAGAGGAAGGACAACCTCTGACATCTGAGACTAACCCACTGCCCCATCATTTTACCCCCATATTCATAGCTTCCTGATGTAGAGTTCAGGAACAGCTCTACATAACGATAAAAGACAACAAAACATTTGTATTAATAATACATTATATACAAAAAAAAGTGAAATACAAAGAGTAATAAATTAATTAAAATACAAGAGATGGAAGGGGCAAGATCTCAACTAAATTTATTGAAATGCCACTTTAGCATAGCACTTTTAACATTAGTGATTACCACAAAGTCTTTTCAGAGAGCTGAATGTAGACACGAGACATGTAGACAAAGTTGACAGTGAAAAAGAAAAACTCACTGAAAAGCATCATGAAGAAACCTGCAGATAATTCAGGTAGTACAGTGGTGCTTGAAAGTTTGTGACCCCTTTAGAATTTTCTATATTTCTGCATAAATATGACCTAAAACATCATTAGATTTTCATACAAAAGTAGACAAAGAGAACCCAGTTAAACAAATGAGACAAAAATATTATACTTGTTGATTTATTTATTGAGGAAAATGATCCAATATTACATATTAATGAGTGGGCAAATGTATGTGAACCTCTAGGATTAGCAGTTTATTGGAAGATGAAATTAGAGTCAGGTGTTTTCAATCAATGGGATGACAATCAGGTATGAGTGAGCACCCTGTGTTATTTAAAGAACAGGGGTCTGTCAATGTCTGCTCTTACAACACATTTTTGTGGAAATGTATCATGGCACAAACAAAGGAGATTTCTGAGGACCTCAGAAAGAGCGTTGTTGATGCTCATCAGGCTGAAAAAGGTTACAAAACCATCTCTAAAGAGTTTTTACTCCATCAATCCACAGTCAGACAGATTGTGTACAAATGGAGGAAATTCAAGACCATTGTTACCCTCCCCAGGAGTGTTTGACCAACAAAGATCACTCCAAGAGCAATCCTGTAGGCCTCTCTCACATTGGCTAATGTTAATGTTCATGAGTCCACCATCAGAAGAACACTGAACAACAATGGTGTGCATGGCAGGAGAAAGCCACTGCTGTCCAAAAAGAACATTGCTGCTCGTCTGCAGTTTGCTAAAGATCACGTGGACAAGCCAGCAGGCTACTGGAAGAATGTTTTGTGGATGACACCAAAATAGAAATTTTTGGTTTAAAAGAAGTGTCTTGGAGAAAGTAAAACACTCCATTCCAGCATAAGAACCTTATCCCATCTGTGAAACATGGTGGTGGTAGTATCATGGTTTTTACATATATGTAATATGGGATAATATGGGGAATTTTTCCTCAATAAATAAATTACCAATTATGTGTACAGAATTGTGTACAACATGTTTGGTTTAGCTTGAGTCTTAATTGGTGAATAAAACAGCAAGGTAACTCCTGTAGTAGAGACTAGATGCACTCAATGATTTGTATGGACAAAATCAGGTGCAGCCAAGGCTAGACAGGGATCTTACAGAGAGCAAGGGGTGACGTCTGGGTTATTTTCAGATGATGTCCTTTTAGTGCCAACTGAGGTGGACGTTCGGCACAAATGAGTTGTGTTGAAAGTTGCTGGGATGGGAATCGGCACCCCTTAGGCCATGGTACTTTTCAGGTAAGGAAAGAAAATCTGTCTCTAGTTGAGGAGTAAAGGAGAAGCCACTTAAACCAAAGAAACATATATTACACTTGGTCATTTATTTATTGAGGAAAATTACTTTAATGGCAAAAGTATGTAAACCTTTGCTTTCAGCATCTGGTGTGACTCCCTTGTTCAGCAATAACTGTAACTACACACACATTGGCTTGGTGGAATTATATCACTTTTGTCCGTACAGAACAGCTTGAACTCTGAGATGTTGGTGGATTTCCTCACATGAACTACTTCTGCAACTTTTCTATTTCATTAAGGTCAGGATTTTCACTTGGCCATTACAAAACATTGACGTGAGTCTTCCTTGACCATTTTTGGTAGAACAATATATGTGCTTGTGTCTTTCTGCATGATACACATTCTCCTGAGATTCAGCTCACAGACAGATGTCCTGATTGGCTAATGTTATTGTTTGTGAGTCCACCATCATGAGAACACAGAACAACAATGGTGTGCATGTTAGGGTTGCAAGGAGAAAAGCACTGCTCTCCACTAAGAACATTGCTTCACATCAAAATGGCACATGGACAATCCAGAAGGCTATGGGGAAAAATAATTTTTGCAGACAGAGACAAAAATAACTTTTTGGTTTAAATGAAAGTGTTTTGTCAGGTTTTTTTGGAGAAAGAAAAACACTGCATTCGAGCTTAAGAACCGTATTCCATCTTGTATAACATGGTGGCGGTAGTATGGTTTGGGCCAATTTTCTGCATGTGGGCTAGGACAACTTGCCATCATTCATAGAACAATGACTTATACCAGCAAATAAAGGAAAAAGACAGAATATCTGCCCCTGAACTGAAGCTCACGAGAATGTGGACAGCGACCCTAAGCACAAACAACAAAAGCCTTACTTACCACTAATATGTCTTGATGTACACCTTTAACATTACAATATCCTCACAGATTATCACTAGTGATAGATAAAGTAAGCATGTTATGCACAGGTTGAGGTCAGCCATAGTGATAATACATGTATTGTTAAATCACTGTAAAAAGCTATTAAACCTCTGGTTAACTAAAGATTTTGGATACTTTTTGTCATTTAACAAGTTTAAAGAAGGAGAAAAAGCGAAATATTTTAGATGCTGGCACAGACTTATTCTCTGGGTAGTAGATTAAACAAAAGCACAAACTGTGTAAAGACACAAGAGGAAAAGCAAACGTAAGATGTTTGTAACAGTGACAGTGGAGCACAACATTGGTGTATAGTTAAAGAAATTAAAATAATCAGTAGCATAATCTTAAAGAGAGTAGGGCCAGCTTTATACATCCATTGAAAAAATTATAGCTGATATTTGGGTTTCACAAATTACCTCTACATCAGACAGATTGAGGACTATAAAGTAAAAAGATGTGGCTTTATTGGCCTGTAGAGAAAAACAGATTATGTAATGTAATGCCATTTTAGTTTAAGTTAGCTCAACTCTGACAGACAGCAGCTTTTTAACAGTCAGTTATGACAGGCAGCAGCTATTTAGATAACGTAATCTTAGGGTGTCTGTAAATTCCATGATGCCTCGTGAAGAAATAAAAGATAACAGAGGGGAAAACTGAATGGCTGTTTATGTAGGGATTCTGATATAGAGTAGGACAACTAATTGCTCTGGAATGTATATGTTATATCTAACTGTTTTCCCTATTGTGTGAGGAAGCCTGTGGTACTTATCTACATGTTCAGTTCAGCAAAAACTTCACATGTTAAGACCTATTTCAAAAGCCTTACAAATAATAATAATACATCATTTTTATATAGTGATTTTCATACAACTTAAAGACACTTTACAAATATTAAACAAATACAACAAACAAACGATCAACAGAAGGGTGGGATGTTAATGAAGGCTGAAAGGTTGCTTGGAAATCTTTTGAATGTTTGTAGTAAGTCTGAAGCACGGTTGTATGGGGGGAGAGAGTTCCAGATGGTGGGAGCAGCTATGGCAAAGGCCCTGTCCCTCATGGTACGATGCTTAGATTTGGTGATGGGAGTGAGGAGGTTGGAGTCCGATGATCGAAGACGATGGGACAGACAATGATGCTGAAGGAGATCTTAGATATAGTGGGGCCAGGTTGTTGAGGGCTTGGTATGTAATAAGAAGGATCTTATAACAGATTCGTTGTTGTTTGGGTAGGCAATGGAGCTTTTGGAGGACCAGGGTGACGTGTTCTCTGGAGCGGGTGCTGGTGAGTAACTGGGCAGCTGGCTTCTGTACATATTGTAGTTTTTGTAGGCGAGTGGAAGGAAGACCATATAGGATGCTATTGCAGTTATCAAGTCTGGAGGAAATGAAGGCATGGATTAAGGTTTCTGCTGCAGAGGTGGATAGGGTGGGGCGAAGGCGGGCAATATGTCGAAGATGAAAGAAGGCTGTTTTGGTAAGTTGTCTAATGTGGGATTGAAAAGAAAGGCTGGGGTCAAAAATAAAGCTAAGGTTTCTGATCTGAGGGGAGGGGGTGACGCAATGTCCATCAATGGAAAGAGAGAAGTCCTGGGTAGAGGGATTTGGGACCAGTTATGATTATGTCAGAGTTATTACAGTTGAGTTTGAGCAGGTTGTTGGTTATCAAAGATTTTATTGCGGTGAGACAGTTGAGAGTGGAGACTGTGGCAGGGCTGATGGTTGTAGTTTATTTTAAAAAAGTATGTTGTCTGCATAACAGTGAAATTGAAGTCCATGATGGCAAATGATGTGTCCAAGGGGTAACCTGTAGAGTATGAAGAGGAGAGGACTGAGCACCGAGCCTTGAGGTACACCATAGGTTACAGGAGTGGTGTTGGAAGTACAGTTGTTTATGGAGATATATTGGAATCTATTGGAGAGGTAGGATGTGAACCAGGAAAGAGCTGAACAAGTCATACCAATGTGCATCTGCAAACAGTGGAGGAGAATAGACTGATCTATTGTATCAAAAGCTGCGCTAAGATCAAGGAGTAGGATATAGTGAGCCAGAGCCTGAAGCCAGCAGTAGGTCGTTGGTTACTTTGAGTGCTGTTTCTGTACTGTGGTTGGTGCGGAATCCAAGTTTGCACACACTGTAGCTGGCATTTTGGCCCATTAGTCCAGGCAGATCTCCTCTAGAGCAGTGATGATTTGGGGCTGTCACTGGGCAACACGGACTTTCAACTCCCTCCACAAATTTTCTATGGGGTTGAGGTCTGGACCTCGGGGATCTCATCTTTCTAAGTAGGAAAACTTGCACAATCAGTGGCTGACTAATTACTTTTTTGTCCCACTGTTTTTTATGTTTGAAAAACTTCATGAAGGTTATTGCATTTGTTTGTAGTGAATGATTGTGTTACCATGTCCAGAGGTTTTAGTAGTTTGTTGATGATAGAGAAGAGGGTGTGCGGGGGTTGGAGGAGCCAGAATGAATGATGCCAGAGTAAAGATATGTGCGAGCTGAGGTGAGTGCAGTTCAGTAGAAATCAGTGTGGTCATTGCGGGCTTGTTTGTGTACTGTAAGTCCGGTTTTCTTGTATAGGCGGTCCAGTTGTCTGCGTTGTTTTTTTGAGTGTGTGTAATTCAGACGTACCAGGGGGCTGGACGGGTGAAGGAGACAGATGCAGTAGTTATAGGAGCAAGTTGGTCGAGGCAGGTGGAAAGTGTGCTACTGTAATAAGTTTTGGTTGTTGCAGAAACAAAGGTTTTTACAATGCACTGTGGGACTGCTTATTCAAAGTACAATATGCAACATAGCAGTGTAATAATGAATTGTGAGTCTGGTGTATCAGACATGGATTCTATTGTTTTGCATAGCTGCTGTCCAAGACATATGCATTGAAAATCCAGGATGAAAATCTGTGACCATGAGTGTGAACAGATGTTTTAGATATTTTAAACCTCAACAAACAATTTGTGGGCTTTAACTTCTCTGTCTCAACTGATAAGATTTATACAGTGTAAACTCATTATCTCTCCCACGTCTGCTTCATGGTTAATTTTGGCAAGAGGCGAATTTGGTGACTTAACGACATTACAAAAAGCTAGACAAAGTGACATCCATACCTGATGCTGACTCAAGTCAAATCAAGTCAGATTTATTTATATAGCAACTTTACAATTTTAGATTATCTTCTAATATCTATGGCCAATCCCAAAATAAGCAAACCTAGGGTGACAGTGGCAAGGGAAAACTCCCTAAGCATTATAAGGATGAAACCTTGGGAGGACCAAGACTCAAAAAGGGACCCAACCTTTTTGGGTAGCATACTTGTTAAATCTAAGAATGAAACTAATAATGTCTTATAGTGATAGTTCAAATAAGATTATGTAAAATATGTATATCGGCATAATGTAGTCCGATACACAGAGTCACTCTAAGATCTTGAGTCCTTGGCAGGAAAGTCCTTGGCGGCACTTTCTCCCCAGCCAACTGGAGGAGGGAGAGAGTTAATGCCCTCTGGTGTGACCCGGGTATGGTGGAGCGGGAGCGGGAGCTGGAGCTGATGAAGGAAACAACTTGAGTGGAGCTGAAGCAGATGAACATCTTCATGTTTGGGGTACTGGAAAACAGCTCGGAGAGAAAACAGAAAATTTAATTAGTTATTGATTAAGAGCACAGTGTCTGTAAACAATCACTGATGCCATGTGTAGCATGAGACTCCGGCAGCATTAGCTATAGCAGCATAGCTAGAAAGAGGAGAACCAGAAGGTAACACGGCAAAGAAGGATCACATGAGACATCAGCAATCCCACATCCAAGATCACCACAAAACTCTTTGACTATGAACCACCTAGCTCTGCTCTTAGTCGAAGACAAGGATGCACAAGTCAAGACCAAGAGGACCAAAGCCCAGCCCAGCCTGACTACCCACCAGACACTCCCTGCCAAAGGACAAAGCATGACAAGGCAGGCAGGCCAGACATGACTTCAGACCTCTTAACGCAGATGCGCCCCCTTTGGCGACCGTATACGGTCAAAAACGTTAAATTGTTTAATAACTTCAAATACTCTTAATACATATAATAAATATACTCTTAACGCAGATGCGCCCCCTTTGGCGACCGTATACGGTCAAAAACGTTAAATTGTTTAATAACTTCAAATACTCTTAATACATATAATAAATATACTAATACAAATATTTAATACTATTATGACTACCTGCATACCGATTTTCAACCGTCTACATGCAGCCATTCGCCAGAAATCACATACGGAACACAGCTGTCCGCCATGTTTTTGCGCACAACAACCAACTTTTTTCCATTTTAAAACATACTTAGGATGTAAAATAACTTTTTACTTTATCATAGAAAATTCACTTACCGTTTAAACAAGTCCATGAAACCGTTACATTGCCGATAAAACGTCAGTAAAGCGCTTTTTTTTGCATGGTTGTGTGGGTGCGTAAAATCCATTCGCTCAAACCATGCTCTCCTCTGGACGTTTTCCATTCCTCAAAACACATTTTCCCTTGAACGAGGCTGCTTTATGTTCCCTCGTTCCCTCGTTTCAGTCTTTTCCCGGTTGGTTAGTTCTTCAAGAGCCTGTAGCGGTATTGGCGCAGCTGTTTACCGCACGACCCACCTTCCTCAGCAGCTGGCCTATGGCTAGACATATATGCAAATCTCTGGGTCAGTGTGAGCGCTGAGTGACAGAGCTGTGCTCCAATGGACAGCTAAGACCCTACAGCTCATTTACAGACCGGCCCTAGCACGCTCAGGCACACAGAGCGTGAGGGGGAGGGGCTGCAATCTCTGTTATCTGCTCTGGGGAAGCGCACAGAGGCCCTGGCCGTTTCTCAATACCAAGTACGCAAACTTCGGCTCGCGTACTTTCCAAGTCTGTACTAGGAAGTTCGACTTGCGAGTACATACTCCAGAGGACGGGAGAACGCAGTTCGGTTATTCTACAATTGGAACAGCAGTGTACTTGGCTATGGAGACAACACGGTTTACTTTTTACACATAGATAAAATCCTAAAACATCTTGTATAAAGCCTGTCAGTGGTGGAAGAAGTGCTCAGTTCTTTTACTTTCCATTAAACAGTTTAATCTACGTGTAACAACGGACCGATCGCATTTAAGCATAAAATAGAAACCTTCCCAAACACAAGCCAGCACCAAACAAGTCTGATTTTAGAAGGGAATTTAATTATGAACTTCAATTTATATCAGACAGTTTTCATATTTAGAAATACAGGCTGAACAAATAACACATATAATGCATAATAAATACGTTAATAGCTTCCCGTCACATCTCCGAAATCGTTTGAGCATTTTTTTATGTAAGCTTGATCTTGATAAACTCACCGCATAGTTGAATTTTAAACAACTACATTCTCGCCTAACAAACTCTTATAACTTCATTTTGTGACACAATAACAGTATTACTTTAGAAATTATACATCCAGTAGGGAGTTCTCTCATCCGGGCATTACCGAGCTGGCAATGCATTGTGGGACATTTCGCTGTTCAAGTACGCACAAGTCTGCATCGATGCATCCTCGGTAATATGGGCGGATCGAGAACACATCCGGGGATTTGGAGCGTACTTGGTTAGATGTGAACTTGGAAATGGAACAGTACTTGGGCTGCCACTGATGACGTTTCACAAGTACACGAGAACACAAGTACAGAGAAGTACGCATATTAGAAACGGGGCCTGTTCAGCTTGATTTCTTTAGTTACAAACCAAATAACACTGAATTGTGACTAATATTTGTTTTGTTCTATTTAACAGAGACATAAAGAAAAACTTGCAACCCCTACCTGATTTTTAGTGACAGCTTCCTTTTTTTAATTTGCCATTTTTAGAGCTTTTTTTTTTTGAGGCATTTTGAGACGGATGGTCACACTTGATAAAAAACTGTATAACTCTTGACAGGTTTGTTGTATTCTGTTCCAAATTTTTGGATTTTAGCTTACAAGTCCCCTGATGAAAACAGAAAATGTACAGCATGGAAATTATCAATTACCAGCATCCACACACAACATTATAAAACTCAAAAAATCAAAGGCGTTTGCGTTTTTTGATTTTCTTGTGTTTCAGCTTCCCAAATGTAACCTAAATGATGAAAATAGAAGCCTGGAGGTGAATAGATATGTTGGCCCAAGTGTTTACTTCAATTTAAGCCCTGAATGATCATTGTTCTATATGTAAAACTAAAATAAACAGTGTTTAAATGTAATAATGCAAAATCGCATCTGCAGCAAGAAGCTAGCAAAAAGCCTGTGTGCAGAATACATTGTATGTATGAGAAAGCCTTTCCCCCTGCTGTGACTTTTTTCATTCTAGGAACTAAAAGAAGTCTTGCACCCTGCAAATAAAGTAGATGAAAACTATGATGAAAACTACAGATCTCCCTCATCTTTCTAAGTAGGAGAACCTGCACAATCAGTTGCTGATTGTCCAACACGTTTACCCTCTTCAGTGATTCACCCACTGAGCAGCCTGAGGGGAGGCGTGGTCAGAATTTTTGACAAAGAGTTAGGTGTTACAACTAAATCCCATTACAAGACTGATTCATTTGAAATAATGATTGTTATTGTGACTGATCCATCATTATGGAAGTCAAAACTACACTCTTTCCAGCTTATCACTATTTACCGCCCTCTAGGTCCCTATTCAGAATTTCTTCAGGAATTTGCTAACTTTCTTTCTTGCTTACTACTGTCAACAGATAAGGCTTTAATTGTAGGTGATTTTAATATTCACTTTCACAATGAGCAGGATCCATTTAAAATTGCTTTCGAGTCCATCTTAGAATCCATGGGTATCACTCAGTATTTGTACTGCAGTAATCATATTTTACATCTAACATTAACATTTGGTATCAATATAGATAATCTTGATGTTTTCCCGCAAAGTCATTTGATTTCAGATCACTATCTTTTAGTATTTGAGCTATCTCTAATACATAAAATCCATCTGCCTCGTTATCATACCAAGCGCACTATCACATCTGCTACTCTAGCTGCGTTTATTAAAAGCCTACTATTGAAATTTAATAAACCTACGGAGCCCAATCATCTTGAGTGTGTAAATGACCAATTAGAATGTGTGTTTCGCTCAACCCTGGAAATGATTGCTCCTGCTAGGCTCAAATGCATTAGGGAAAAAAGGCTAGCACCATGATATAATGACCATACCCGTACCTTAAAGCAAAAAGCACATCATCTAGAGCGCAAGTGGAGACATAGTAAATTGGAGGTATTTAAGATTGCTTGGAGGGACAGCATGGCAGAGTATAAGCATACCCTTACTAAAGCTAAAGTTGCATATTTCTCCTCAATCATAGAGAAAAATAAGAATAATCCAAGATTTCTCTTTAATAGTCTCCAAATTAACAAAAAAAACCTACAGAAAATGATTCTCACGTTCTGTGTAATTTTAACAGTAATAATTTCATGACTTTCTTTAATGATAAGATAGAAAACATTAGGCAGAAAACTCTATGCTCATCACATCACCAAACTATACCCCAATTACTAATACTGAACTATCCGCACTGATCAGCTCGTCTAAGTCCTCAACATGTTTATTAGATCTAATTCCTACACGTTTACTCAAAGAAGTGATACCTAGTATAATAGAGCCACTGTTAGTTATTTTAAATTCATCGCTTATCTTTGGTTATGTGCCCAAATCCTTTAAGTGTGCCGTTATCAAGCCACTGATTAAAAAAGCCAATCTTGATCCTTGTGTGATATCTAATTATAGACCAATTTCAAATCTACCGTTTCTGTCCAAAATCTTAGAAAAAGCTGTCTATCAGCAGCTCTGCAGTTACCTCCAAAGGAATGGTATTTATGAAACATTTCAGTCTGGCTTCAGGCCCCATCATAGTACTGAAACGGCATTAATTGGGGTACTAAATGATTTGTTAATGTCCTCAGATAATGGATGTGTTTCTTTTCTTGTTCTGTTAGATTTAAGTACAGCATTTGACACCATAGATCATGATGTTTTACTACAGAGACTAGAAAATACTGTAGGTATTAAGAGATTGGCAATTTCTTGGTTTAAATCCTACTTAACCGATTGGTACCAGTTTGTTCATATAAATAATCTAAGGTCTAGGCTCTCAAAAGTGAAGTATGCCGTGCCTCAGGGGTCAGTGCTTGGCCCGCTTTTATTCTCTCTGTACATGCTGCCACTAGGCTCAGTTATTTGTAAACATGGCATTAGTTTCCACTGCTATGCAAATGATACACAACTGTACATATCGGCCAAACCAAATGACAGCCTTACAATAAACAAAATTGAGGACTATGTAAAGGAAATAAAAGCTTGGATGTAATTTAATTGTCTCTTATTTAACTCAGATAAAACTGAGGTTATATTAGTGGGACACAAGGCTGTGAGAGACAGGTTGGCTACATTTATCCTAAATCTAGATGGCTGTTCAGTATTGTCCAGTCCATCTGTAAAAAACGTAGGTGTCACATTTGATTCAGATCTCTCCTTTGATGCGCACATTAGCAGCATCACTCTAATTGCTTTCTTTCAGTTACGTAAACTTAGAAATATCCTCTCTTTTAATGATGCAGAGAAACAGGTTCATGCGTTTATAACCTCAAGGTTGGATTACTGTAAGGCCTTACTTACTCAATGCTCTAGTAAATCTATAAATAAACTTTAATTAGTTCAGAATGCAGCTGCCCGAGTGCTAACTTGAACTAGAAAATTTGATCACATCACTCCTGTTCTATCATCACTACACTGGTTACCAGTTAAATTCCACATTGATTACAAAATACTTCTTATAATTTATAAAGCTTTACATGGCCTGGCCCCACATTATCTGAGTGAACTCTTAGAGTCTTACAGTCCAGCTCGTCTACTTTGTTCACAGGGTGTAGGACTTCTTTTAGTTCCTAGAATGAAAAAAGTCACAGCAGGGGGACAGGCTTTCTCATACATCCCCGCCCCAACTATGGAATAAACTACCCACTTTTGTTCGAGACTCAGACACTCTCCAAAATTTTAAGTCTACGCTAAAGACATACTTATTACGCAGGTTTTTGACTAGATTTAGACCGGGATGCAAGGCTTGGGTTACTAGGGCCGTAGTCTGGAGTCATGTCTGGCCTGCCTGCCGTGTCTCTTAGCCGGGAGTGTTGAGTGAGCAGTCTGGCTGAACTGGGCTTCAGTCAAGATCAAGATCAACCCTCTTAATCTCGACTTGTGCATCCTTGCCTTAGACTAAGGGCAGACCTGGGGGTTCATAGTCAAAGAGTCTTATGGTGATCAGAGACGTTGGGTTGCTGTCTTCTGCCTTCCGTGGGGTTGCCGATGTCTCATGTGATCCCTCTTGGCTGTGTTACCTACAAGTTCTCCTCTTTCTAGCTATGCTGCTATAGCTAATGCTGCCGGGGTCTCATGCTACACATGGCATCAGTGACTGTTAATAGACACTGTGCTCTTAATCAATAACTAATTGCATTTTCTGTTTTCTCTCCGAGCTATGTTCTGGTACCAGTTCCTGCCCCACACATGATGTTCATCTGCTTCAGCTTCACTCAAGCTGCTTCCATCATCAGCTACAGCCCCATCATACCCAGACCACACCAGAGAACAGTAACTTTCACCCTCCTCCGCTTGACTGGGGTCGAAGTGCCGCCAATGATTTTCCTGCTCAGACTTAGGATCCTAGAGTGACTCTGTGTATCGGACAGACCCTCACTGAGTTGTAAAGGAAAATCTGGGAACGTCCTGGTACGTGCCCGTTGTGCTTGTTCTTCACGTACGTGAATGGAATAGCGTACAATGGTTTTGTACGTGATTGTGAACCAATACGTAGCCGCCATCAAAACGGACACGTGCTTGACTCCACATTAGTGATGTGTCAGTCGCGACCGATCCGGCTCTTTGAGATGAACGACAGGAGCCGGTTTCTGATTGTGAGCTGGGTCATATATTTTTTTATTTATTGTACATTCCGACACATTGCTGCTTATTAGACCTCTTGTTAGATGCTAAACTACATTTCGTTGCGTTGTACTTGTATATGTGTAATGACAAGAAAGATGACAACAAAGTTGAATCTAATCTAATATGTGTATATATATATATATATATATATATATATATATATATATATATATATATATACACAGGGGTTAGCACATTGCACCAGTAAGAGCAGAGTGTGAAGGTACAATTAGCAGGGTAAGAGCACAGTTTTGCTCAAAATATTACAATGCACACAACATTATGGGTGACATACCAGAGTTCAGATGGTTTGATGAACATGAAGGTTGAAGTTGCACATGTCTCCATGGCCTGCACAGTCACCAGATCTAAATATTATGAGCACTTGGTGGTTGGTTGGAGTAAGCGAGTCAGGAAAAGTTTGCCTCCAGCCAGGATCACGTAGTGATCTGGCCCTATCCGCAAGAAAGAATGGCTTAAAATCCCTCTGACCACTGTGCAGACTTGTATATTGTCCATCTTCCAAGGACGAATGCTGTAGTGGCCGCCAAAAGAGGCCCTACACCATACTAATAAATTGGTGTCTAAAAAACACCCCCACCACAGTTTCTACCCCTTGTGTTTGTGTGTGGGTGTGTGTGTGTGTGTGTGTGTTGTGTATGTATATATGTATTATGTATGTATGTATGTATGTAGGTATGTGATATATATATATTATTATTATAGATATTATTATATATTTATATATATATATATAATATAAAAAAATAGGTCAGATCATACAGACAGGGAGAGAAGAAGGATCAACCCGACTCAAAATGAGATCCTTGGGGGTTTTATGCCAATCTTCATAAAAACTGTAACCTGGATGTTGCTTTTTCTTTTTTTGCACATTTTATTTAGATGTGGGTTGAGTTGATTTTTGGTTGGTGATGTCTTGTTTCCCGTGTATAGTTGCAAATTTACAAAATAATACAATAGTCAGCGACCTGAGGACAGATTGGACCTGTAATTGTGAGATGGGTTCTTCGGTTTTGTTTTGTATTTTATTTATGTTGTTCCATTGAGTATATAAATAAAAACCATATTAATAATAACAAACATTGGATATTATGTGTTTTTACATTAGTAATTCATTTTACACATAATTTGGTAATAAAGTAAGCTACAAAAAATCTAAAGAGCCACTTGGGAGCCGAAAGAGCCGGCTCTTTTTAGTGATCCGAGCCAAAAGAACCGGCTCTCTGAAAAGAGCCGACATTCCCATCACTACTCCACATTCAATACATGGGAAATCTGTTTTTACTTTTGCTCAACTGCAACCTCTCATCACATGATCCTAGTCACGTACCGTTGGTTGCCAAATCATGGGAAATAAGGCATTTGAACGGAGCAAATGATAGAGCTATTTACAACACGATTCATTAGCGACATCTTCTGCACATTTTACCAATAGGTATCCTTTTTCTGAAAATATAAGCTTAACCTGAATCAAATGTCTGGTATCAAATATACAAATGCGATTACAAAATGTGACTAAAACAATTTGCCTGTATTTTCAAATCTGCTACTTCGCTGTTGCCATCTTGTGAGTTTCACAGCAGTAACATACACTTACCGACTAGTTTATTAGGTACGCCTAATTTCTACACTCAATGTCCATTTTATAAGTTCCACTTGTCATATGGGTACTTCTACAATTTTTGTAGTCCATCTGTTTCTCTACATGTTTTCCTATTTACTCGGCTCTCCAATGGTCTGGACCCCCACAGTACCAGCCCTATTTTGCTGATATGGGTGGATCAGACACAGCAATACGGTAGGAGTTCATTGTCACTGCCGGACTGAAACAATCCAAAAACAAAACAATTCAGCCTCCAGCATCCTGTGGGCAGCGTCCTATGAGCAGTGATGAAGGATTAGAGGATGACTACCACAAACTGGGCAGCAACAGATGAGTTACTGTGTCTGACTTTACATCTACAAGGTGGAGCATTATGGTAGATGTGCCTAATAGAGTGCATGGTGAGTGAACAAACACATTGGGGCTCAAATTGTGCATACAAAATAGAAGAAAAGGCAGATAAAGCACGGAAGTTAACTGAAATTGAAGTAAATATGTGGTGAAGTTTTATATTCTCACTCAATTTAAATACCCACTTAGTCAAGTTGGCGGGGAAGCCTGGGCAGGAACCATCCACTGGCAAGGCATCGAGGCACATACACACTCACGATGGGCACTTGCACCACTGGAATGTGGAAGAAAACCAGAGTATCAGGAGGAAATCCATGCACACACAGGGAGACCACGCAGGCTCCATACAGGTAGCGACCAGGCAAGAACTCAAACATTGGTTTCTGGAACTGTGAGGGGACAGCACTAACCATATAGCGTTGTGTTTTATTTGTTTATTTAACACTGCATCAGCATCACTGGCTATTCACGACAGGAGAAAGATTGTAATGATCCTAGTCAGACACATTCATACTGAACCAGTTATGTGTGACCAGTTAATCTAACGCTTGTCTATGGAATGTGGGAGGAAAATGGAGTACCCGAAATAAACAAACGCGAACACGTGGAATCAAAATAGCATTTTAAAATATTTTTATGAAGGATTAATTTTAAAACATATTAAATAGAATTTATCAGCATCTTACAGATACATAGAAGCTATATATTTACTAGCTAATTACCGTCCCACAAATAGTATTTTGATTACAGATAACACTAACAATATAATTTAATCTTATTGCATACCCAAGACATCAGCATCAACACAATGCACACAAAGTATATTGTGTCTTTTTTTTTTTTCAAAAAAATCCCAATCTGGCAACCCTAGTCTGTTGGCGTTAAGTATCCACTCACACCCTTACAGGCCGTACTGTAGTTACAGCTGTCACAACTGCCTGAACTTCTCCGCGTATGTAGTAATGCACTTGTCGAAGAGTTGTTGAAATAAACATTAATTTATTTGTGGAAGTCCGTAAGAAAGCAGTAAAAAAAGCAATAAAGGAAAAGAAGGGAGAACAGCAGGTACGTAAAATAATCAGGCGTTTCAGACTGCGCGCGTATCCTACTGATAGCACTTCCAGCACAATGTCAGACAATGCACAGAAGAGCCAGAGTTGTCCTATCCCGACCCGTGTGTTGCAGCTAAAGGACTGGTCCCAGCTTCCAGACTGTTATAGCCAGACTCCCGGAGGTACACTGTTCTCCACAACACCAGGAGGTAAGCCCACGCTTCTCCTCAAAGTGTAAGAAATGCATTTTGAAGCGTTAGTGAGTGTGCTTTATTTTTCACTCCGTCTTTATTCATGACGCCAGGGGATGAGCACGTGTTTTTCTCAAGGTAGTGAAAAATCAGTGGTTTAGGATTAACCACGTGATTATTTGTAGTTACATGTCCGTAATATGTGTAGTTTCCTAATTTATTTTGCCATTCAGTTACACACTCATAAAAATGGCATACAGCATACAATGCCTATGTTAAACACGAGCAGAAACAAAATTACAGATGAATAGCTAAACGCAAGTTTATGTGCAGGGCTTGTATGTTATGTGCCATTTCCTAAGAACAACTGGTTTGTAATGTAACACTATGATATACTATCGTTTTATTGCTTATGCCTTTATCAAAACAAACCAGTTGACCCTTAGCTGAGCCCTCCTCCAAACACTCTTTGTTCTCCTTTTTATCAGTACAGCTTTAACAAGCGGACATTGCAGCACCAAGTAGGAGGGCCATTTCTTGGAATGCCACCCTCTTTCTGCTGCATTTCAGGAATAACCCAGAACTCCCTGTTCCTGCCAAAAATGTTTTCTATGAGAGTTCATCTCATGTACATGTGAATAGAAGAGTGTATTTAAAACAGAATTAGATCATTTAGCCAAGAGGACAAAAACAGGAATATCAAATGTGCAGTTTCTTCTGCATTGTAACTGACTCAGTTAAAAATCTGTTCCATCTGTCAGAAGTGTTCAGAGATTTGATGCTAAATTCAGACAGTATTGATAGATTTGCCAGTTGCAGTCATAATTCAGTAGGAATAAAAAAGAAGACAAAGATCATTATCAAGGAAACGTATGAATTGTATTACGTTACAGCTTTGACAAAATAGAGATTATGTGTGTATCAAATAGCCATGTAAAAAAATCTTTACATTCTCCATGCCCCTTGACCTCTTGGTAAAGAACACACTGCACAAAACAGAAGTTGCATAACATGTTTTTCTGCCTCTGATAGAGCTCATGACTGTGGCACAGCTCTGTAGCACCACCCCTCAAGCTGGTCAAACATCAGTCATGTGCTTCTTTCAGCTGTTTTAAACTGCTGTGAATTATATCTTGGTCCAAGAAGTTGTCTTAAAACTCGTTCAAATATAACCATGTATGTGTAGTTTACAGCTTAAAGACTTGTTCAGACCTCCTCTAAATCCTTATGGTGTGGTCTGCATCAGAATGTCTCCCTCCTCATCAGAACATGTGCTCAGTTTTCCTAGAACTGCAGAAGCTATGCCAAGTCTAGCTTCCTCAGCCCTTTTACTTAAACGTGTGAGCATAGTTCCTCTTTAAGTAATATACTACACACAAAAATATAACATGAATGCCTCCTTACACAGGTTTTGTCACTATTTTATTTTAAATGTAATTAAATGTGCAATGTGTACGTGTACATTTCACTACAATTTGTATATTTCTCAAAAAAGAACTCAAATTCCTTAAGGTAACCTATATACAATAAAAAAATAATCTGTAAATAACAAATGAATAGAAACCAATACTTGTAAGCTATGTGAAACTAAACTGAGTTTCAAAGAAATTTGAAAAAATATAAAAATAATGTTACAATTGCAGTATCTTGGAGGTAAGAGTCAGCAGTCCATAAGGACCTGGATGCAAACCCTAGGCTGTCCTTTTAATGGCTTTAACCATTTCAGTAAGCTGGGATTTAACGTTCTAAAACATTGCTTGCATTTATTCGTATTGCATAGATAGTAGCTGTGGTATGGAATAACCTAGTATTTTCATTCGTACCCCTGACTAAAGTGATATACAGTGTGTGTGTCTGTGTGTGTCTGTGTCTGTGTGATGGATGTTAAATGGCACATGCCTGTGATACAGCTGTGGGAAAAAAAATGAGACCACTCCAGATTTTCTTAAAATAAACATTTCTATATATATGGCAGCAATTGCATACCAGTATCTGATGAATTCAAACACAAACACACCACATTCTACTTAGTTACTGATTAGGTGATCACCGGAACCATATCTTATTTATTGAGGAAAAGTACAAGATACATGAAAGCTGTGATATGTACATGTTAAGGCCAATATTCTGTCATTTACTTGCTTATGTCACAAAATTGTTCTTCCCATAGGTAATATTTTAGGTACATTTTTGCATCTAACGCATAGAGCCTTCTGTTTACAGGTACTCGCATCATTTATGACAGGAAGTTCCTGCTAGACTGCAGGAACTCTCCAATAGCTCGTACTCCTCCCTGTTGTTTGCCCCAGATTCCCGGGGTGACTGTTCCTGCCAACCATCCTCTTGGAAAACTGGAAGAACTCAAGGAGGAGTTAGAAGAGGACAAGGAACTTCCAGGTAAAGTCTAGGTTTCTATTCTCAGTCCACAAACTAATCAGAAATAAATAAATATAAAATAAAAATAAAAAAAAATAAAAAAAATAAATAAAAAATATAAAAGAAGAATTTTTTGTATTATCATTTGCCTCATAGCCCCATAACATGACAGCTCCCAATCTGAAAGGGTGAGGGCTGTGTTGTGTTCAAGATATGCAAAGCTAGACACTCCCTTTTCTAAACTGCAGCCCATGTATAAGCAAGCTTGGAAGAGGGTGCATACCCCTTCACAGTATTCTGCTTGTGTTTACTCATGCCCATCCATAGGTTATGCAGTATTTATGATGTATGTGATTAGATTTTTTTTAAATGAATGACTCAATGAATGAATGCCTTTTGTCATTTTATATTAAAGTACAATGAAATTTGCTGGGCGGCTCCTGAGTAAAACAAAAACATATACACAGTCATAGTCGTACATACTGACATATCAATAAAGATTTATACCTTTATACTTTTATATAAATCTTTATTTTTTTTATTGATATGTCAGAATGTGAACACTCGCATGACACAATTCCACATGCTCACAAGGAGACACTTTTCAGACTCGCCAGTATGGATATGTGTTGACAGTTTTTGTCCATGTTAAAATATTTGACTTTTGTTTTTACTTTCTGCAGCTGAAGAAAGCCAGTTCGAGATGGACATTTGAGATTTTGGTGTGCCTCCTGTGGAGAACACAACTATGCTGGGATGCTGCTATGTTACCCCACAACCAGCACTCACTGGATTCAATAGTTTCTGTTGCAGGCGTTTTTTAAAGTGTACAAGGAAAATGAACATCCACAGGGTGTTTTCTATGTTTACAGGTATTTCAGGCATTTTGTCAGTGGTGACAGCAGTGTCCAAAACGAAGCAGTGCCCCCCAATTTTTTTTTTATTGTACATATGGTACTTTGCATTTTTTTAAAAGAAAAAATTATTATTACATTAATTCTGGAAGATAGGGGACAATAGTAGGCGTATATATATATATAATCATCTACAGGGTGTACCTCAGAGTAGTTAGACTTGTGTGATATAGGATCTGAATATGCAGTCAAAAGTATTAGTTTTAAACAGTTCATTTTTTCTGTAAAAGCACACATTTGCCTGAGATTTTCTGGGTTTTTATTACATTTATTAAACTTATACACACCTTAGTAAATTTGTCATACTGTCCATATGCATGTTTACAGTAATAAGAAGGGACATCGATAATATTTTTTAAAAGTGTTTATTTACTTATTTTTCTCAGACTGAGTATGGGTCGTCTTTGTGAATATGAGAAACGTATTTTAGTTGTAAGCAATCAGGTTATCAGTTTTTGTTTTGCTTATTTATGTATTTAATATCACATCAGTGTCAATGGCTGTTTGTGACAGGAGCTAGATTATAACGACAAGTCAAAAACACTCACAATTGAGGCAGTATAGAGTAGCCAATTATCCTACGTCGTAACATCTTAAGCTAACATATTAACCTACATCTTTGGAATGTGAGAGGAAATCAGATTTATGAAACAGCTCAGTGTGTCTGACCTGGTCATCTATTTTTGGTGGCTTTTCCTGAACAGCAAACATCATAGTAAAATGAGCTGCTAAATCTCCTGCTGGAATTATGACCTATGATTCAACCTTTGTGGACTCTGCATGTCCTCGCCATATCTGCATGGGTTTTCTCCATTTACTCTGGTTTCCTCCCACATTCCAAAGACGTGCATTAGGTTAATTGGTCACTCTAAATTATCCCAGTGTGAGTGTGTATGACTAATATTGTTGTAAACCTGCTCCTATCATGCATAGCCATTTACGCTGATCTGATGTTAAATAAATTAAATATATACCCATACCCACATGTGTGGAATTTACAGTCATCTGAGTCTACCTAATTCAGGGAGGCAGTGGGAATGCCCTGTGTTTCAATAAGACACTTACCAGGTTCCAGTATAATAAAAATCCCACCTACATTCAAATACATCATAATTTGTCAACAGTGGGAAATATTATTTCATTGGTCTCCCTGTCTGCAGATTGGGCAGGACTTTAGCTCTCTAAAGAACAGGGTCTCCATCACATGTTGTCTTACAGCTGTTCTTTTAGTTCTAACTACTTCTGTGATGGAAATCCACACCTAAAAGAAGAGTCAACAAAGACTCCTTTTGAAAACAAGGTAAATGTATTTAATACAACCCACAGAATACAAAATCATAGAAAATACAACACGTGTAAAATTTCACATTTTACACCAAAAATCACATTTCTGAAAGTAATGTGATGATGTACAAATTCATAAAACATTATATCACCATATTCCTTAGCATATGTATGTTGACTAACTCAATTATAATCTCATGGGCACTTTTATGACCTTTGTAAAACCATTTCAACCAACTCATAAGTATAACAAAACAATCAGCTTTCCTAGCATCTGGGGACAAACCTCTAGTCCGACAGCCCCAATGACAGAGCCTAGGGCAATGGTGGCAAGGTAAAACTTCCTAAATGTAATGAGGAAGATACATTGGGAGGAACATGACTCTCGTATTCTTTGGCAACCTATATTTCATATGTAAGGATTGATATATAGATGAAATAATGAAATAGTACAAAAACCATAACATCAGAATGAACGTCATGCTGTCATTGTAGGTTTGTTATAATCACCTGGATAAGAAAATGGGTCAGGGCAAGAGTTCACAATAAAATTGTTATCCCGAATAAGCTTAATGTATTACTGCCTGACTAGAGAAGTACTGTACTTAATCTCTAAATATAATTGAATGTAGTTGAACACAAGTGGAGAAGCAGATATGACAAACAGAACTGCAATTATAACAGGAATAATTATAGTAAAATATGAACCCCATTTTAAAAACAGGGTTGTAACCCATTAAAATGAATCATGTACATCGAGGGGACAGGGAACAATTCTACACCTTTGTAATCAAATCAGTTGTTTTCTAATCATGATTAGGAATATGGAAGCAGCAACTGGTATTCAAATGTTTACACAGTCCACCTTCCTTAGCTGTTAAACTATCTAGAACTGTCTGATTTTGGAATACAGTCTGTCTCTAAAAGCTGCAAGAACAGTTTGTAACAGCAGGACTGCAGCCACCATTGTGTTTGCTAGATGTTGTAGAGCACAGGCAATGAAAGCATTTCTGTAGAGATCTTACCACCTCATCCCAAGGGATAATACCTAATCCAGTTGTTGCTCCTTGGCTAAACCAAATATTAGCTAAAATATAACCACTGTAATTCTTCTTACTTGACTGCAGGGTTAGTAGTGGCCCAATATCTGTATTCGTGTAGTAGTGTCTGGCAAGTTAGTTAGTATCCAAGGATTGCTGATTTACTACGGTTGCTACACAAGGGGCAAGTGGTAGCCTAGCGGTTAAGGTACTGGACTATGGACCAAAAGGTCCAGGGTTCAAATCCCAGCTCTGCCAAGCTGCCACTGTTGGGTCCTTGAGCAAGGTCCTTAGCCCATAATTGCTTGGATTGTAAGATTGTACCAATTGTAAGTCGCTCTGGATAAGGGCGTCTGCTAAATGCTGTAAATGTAAATGTAAATGAGTAGGTTTAGTGAAAAACTTAGAATCAGCTGACTCAGAGTTCAAGGAATCTTTGGAGTTTTCAATTTTACAAGCCTATACGTAACTTCTTCTTTCGGCTTCTCCCTTTATCAGGGGTCACCACAGCGAGTTAAACGTTTCCACCTCACCCTGTCCTCCACGTCCTCTACTCTCACCCCAACTCCCTGCATATCTTCATTTACCACAACCAAATAACTCCTCTTTGGTCTTCCTCTCCGTCTCTTGCCTGGCAGCTCCATCTCCAACATCCTCCTACCAATATAATCCACTAATCCCTCCTCTAGCACATGTCCCAAACCATCTCAGTCTTCCCTCTCGAATTTTGTCTCCCAATTTTCCAACCGTGTCCTTCTGATGATCTCATTCCTAAATCCTGTCCACCCTAGACACTCCTAAAGAGAACCTCAACATCTGTAAGTTTCTGCCACCTCCAGTCTTTGCGCCGTCCTGTCCCTCTTTGTCAGTGCCAACTGTCTCTAAGCCATACAAACAAGGCTGGTCTCATTACTCTCTTATAAATCTTTTCCTTTCACTTTTGCTTGCGACGCTTTTGTCACACAGCACTCCTGACCCTCTTCTCCACCCACTCCATTGGCCCTGACTCTCTCTTTCTCTGTACTCTCTTATTTAACCTCCTTTCCACCACTCCCCCATTTTCCTTTGACAGATTGATCCCAAGTACCTGAAACTCCCTAGACCTTTGAGACCACTGATCCCTGTAGCCTGACTGTTTTCACCTGCCTCCCCTTTCATTTACACACATGTATTCTGTCTTACTACAGTTGACTTTCATTCCTCTTCTTTCCAGATTATACCTCCACCTCTCCAAGTTCTCTTCTACCTGTTCCCTGTTCTCACTACAGATCACAATGTTGTCTGCAAACATCATAGTCCAACGTAACTCTGAGTCATTTAATAAGGGGAAAATTCTCTGTGAAGCAAACCTGCTCACTGGCAGTTTTCTTCTCCTAACTTTCTCCTACTCTTTAGCTGAAGTCTGCATATTCAAGGATGTGTCATTCATAATATGTCCATTTCTCGAAGAGCCAGTTGATTTTGAATCACAAGTACTTAGCAGTTCTCTATGGTGTTGGTGTTCCCAAGTCACAGACCCATCAAAGACAAATTTCACATAATTACAGGTATCAAGTCTAAGAAGTAATTATTTAATTTTGTATGAAGCATTGAGACTTGAAGCACTAATCAGTTAATATGTCATACAATCCACTCCATAATTACTGGCACCACTAGATGTTTGTATGTGTAAAAATCTTACACTGAAAAAATAGAAAAATCCAGCCAAGTGCAACAGGGAATTTCAGTTCAAAAAGATTCTGTGAATTTACGCAACATAGATGGACTGCTGGATGACCATAAAGAGGTTCGTAGCACTTCGTCTAGCCACCTTTTGACTTGCTGATGTTCACATAAGTCTCCCAAACTGGTTAGTATTTACTGCCTTGTTTCTAAGGGATAATAGTAGAAAGAAATAGAAGGCAAAACAAAACTCACAACTTGGCCATTCAATTTACAATTACACTTTACTCATAGGTGGCAATCGGTCAATTACAATGCACACCTGCAAGACACTAAACAATTAATCTTCAATAGACCTGTAGGAGAGTGGTACAGGTTAATCATCAAGACTGTTATTGAAGATGGAATGGCAATCCTATGGACTACAGTTTTATTTACAGTGGTGCTTGAAAGTTTGTGAACCCTTTAGAATTTTATATATTTTCTGCATAAATATGTCCTTAAAACATCATCAGATTTTAACACGTCCTAAAAGTAGATAAAGAGAACCAAGTTAAACAAATGAGACAAAAATATTATACCTGGTCATTTATTTAATGAGGAAAATTATCCAATATTACATATTAGCGAGTAGCAAATGTATGTGAACCTCTAGGATTAGCAGTTCATTTTATTTATTTTCATTTCATATTTTCAGTATCTGGTGTGGCCCCCCTGTGCAGCAATAACTGCAACTAAACATTCCCTGTAACTGTTGATCAGTCCTGCACACCGGCTTGGAGGAATTTTAGCCCATTCCTCCGTAACGAACAGCTTCAACTCTGAGATGTTGGTGAGTTTCCTCACATTAACTGCTCGCTTCAGGTCCTTCCTCAATGTTTCGATTGGATTGAGGTCAGGACTTTGACTTGGCCATTCCAAAACATTAACTTTATTCTTCTTTAACCATTCTTTGGTAGAATGACTTGTGTGCTTAGGGTCGTTGTCTTGCTGCATGAGCCACCTTCTCTTTAGATTCAGTTCATGGACAGATGTCCTGACATTTTCTTTTAGAATGATCAGATATTCAGAATTCATTGTTCCATCAACGATGGCAAGCCGTCCTGGCCCAGATGCAGCAAAACAGGCCCAAACCATGATACTACCACCTCTATGTTTCACAGAGAGGATAAGGTTCTTATGCTGGAATGCAGGGTTTTCCTTTCTTCAAACATAATGCTTTTCTATTAAACCAAAAAGTTCTATTTTGGTCTCATCTGTCCACAAAACATTCTTCCAATAGCATTCTGGTTTGAGCAGCAATGTTCTTTTTGGAGAGCAGTGGCTTTCTCCTTGCAACCCTGCCATGCATACTATGGTTGTTCAGTGTTCTTCTGATGGTGGACTCATGAACATTAGCATTAGCCAATGTGAGAGGGGCCTTCAGTTGCTTACAAGTTACCCTGGGGTCTTTTGTGACCTCGCCAACTATTACACGGATTACTCTTGGAGTGATCTTTGTTGGTCTACCACTCCTGGGGAGGGTAACAATGGTCTTGAATTTCCTCCATTTGTACACAATCTGTCTGACTGTGGATTGGAGGAGTCCAAATTCTTTAGAGATGGTTTTGTAACCTTTTTCAGCCTGATGAGTATCAGCAACTCTTTTTCTGAGGTCCTCAGAAATATCCTTTGTTAGTGCCATGATACACTTTCACAATCATGTTGTGAAGAGCAGACTTTGATAGATCCCTGTTCTATAAATAAATCAGGGTGAACACTCACACCTGATTCTCATCCCATTGATTGAAAACACCTGACTCTAATTTCACCTTCAAATTAACTGCTAATCCTACAGGTTCACATACTTTTGCCACTCACTAATATATAATATAGGATTGTTTGATGTTAATATGATGTTTTAGACCATATGTATGCAGAAAAATAGAAAATTCTAAAGGGTTCACAAACTTTCAAGCATTACTGTAATCTGTCTGCCTCTGCCAAAAACTCTCAGAACAGTACTTTTTGGGCTTGTACCACACGAGACGGTGTTTAGATCAGTGTTATTTAGCAGGTGGAGGAGACTTAGGTGTTCATTCAGCACAGCACAGTCCAGGGCTTAAGCAACCTTAATGAACAAGGCTTGATTCTATCAGGATGTTTCAGGGCTGGGGATGAAATCTGAAACTCATCTATTTCAGGTAGCAGTTAAGTTGGCCAGGTAGTTAAGGTTATTTTTTCATGATAGCTCGATAGGTATTTACACAAGCACTAGAGACTTTGATATTACAGATTTAGGCCAATTTATGTCACAGCTGTTATCTAACAATACTGAAGTATCGTAAATATCACGCGCTGGTCTAAAATGTATTGTTAATGCACTTCATGTACAGGCTTAAAAAATTTTGCATCCAAAGTTATGAAGCAAATTCGACTCAAAGTTTTTTTTTTTGGAAATTCAGAAATGGTGCTTTTTTTCTGCAATTCTGCCCTCTAGCAGAGCATCCTTTGATAGACACGCACATGAGTGTCTGTTTGCCCCTTTTTCTGGTTGAGGTACAAATAGATAGCTGTGTGGCCAATTCTTCTTGCACCCAGGTGCAAATTTCCTTTCTTAAAAACTAAATAAAAAAGCTGGGACGAAAGATCTTCAACTTTTTGGTATTTTTCGTTCTTTTGATATTTCTAAAATGTTGTTTCAGTGCAAATTGTGAACTTAAGTTTAATAAAATATTTCACTGACCTAGTTTTCTACAAAACAAAAACCAAAGTGTTTTCTTCTTTTGCAAACATTTTGAAGTGTTATCAATTTCTTTTTTACACTATAAAAATGAATGGTTTAAATTAGTGTCTAAAATTGCGTTAATTGAACTCATAATCATAAGTAACAATAATCACATTCTGCTAAATTGGTTTAAAACATACGTCAAAAACCACAATTTAATCTTACATTGGTGTTAAGATTGCATTAAAATTCTGAATTAATTCATCATCGAATAATAAATTAAAAATGTACACCACAGATTATTGTTCTGTTAAATTCAAATAACACAAATGTAACATTTCTTTATACAGTGTAACAAAGAGGTGACAACATATTTCAAAATCTTTGCAAAATTAAAAAACACTTTGGGTTTTATCAACAACATCAATTCAGTTAAATATTTAACACTTAATTGCACATTTTCCACTTACTGAAAGTGCATTTCAGAAGAAGAAAAAACAAAAACAAAACAAAACAAAACAAAAAAAAAGTCATCAGGTTGCAGGTCTTCATCAGAAATACAGTGGTGTGAAAAAGTGTTTGCCCCCTTCTTGATTTCCTATTATTTGCATGTTTATCACACTCGTTTCGGAACATCAAACCAATTTAAATATTAGTCAAAGACAACAATTTAACACAAAATGCAGTTTTTAAATGAAGGCGTTTATTATTAAGGGAGAGAAAAATCCCAGGCCTGGGTGTGGCTAAAGGCAGTGAACTCAGGTGTGATAAACCATAGTCAAGTTATGTTTTAACAAGGAGGGGGCAATCACTTTTTCACACAGTCCCATGTAGGTTTGGATTTTTTTCCTCCATTAATAATAAACACCTTCATTTAAAAACTGCATTTTGTGTTTACTTGTGTTGTCTTAATATTTAAATTGGTTTGCTGTTCCAAAACACTTGTGTGACAAACATGCAAAAATAGTACATCAAGAAGGGGGCAAACACTTTCATACCACTGTAATCTCAGCTTCTTTTAATTTGTTTTAAAGGGAATGTGTAATTATTCTCCTTCTGCTGAAGCAAGGTTAACTTTAGCTTTTCAGCCAGTCGTGTTGTGTCTTTGCTTTTTCACTTTCCGTAATTCCCAAGTGTGCAGTTGGAGAATAATAGTACATTATTGTAAATTCATGTAATAGCTTTTGTCTAGCAGTTTGACAAAGGTTTGAGGTTTTTCCAAGTCAGTGTATTAAAATTTTAAATGCCCATAACAGATTTTAGCCTAGTAACTACATTTAGATCAGCAAGAGAAACTAGAATTATGATGTATTTGGATATAGGTTTTTAGCAGTGGGTTTTAAATCATAAATAACTGTAAAGTGTTAGCAATTATACCATGAAAAATCAAAAGGACATGATAATCATCTTCGAGGCAAACTGGACACGTTTTGTATTGTGGTTACAGTAGTTATGTGCATATATCAATATATAATAGAATTCAATATTTAGTTAACCAGTCAGTGTTAAATCAGTCATTTAAAAGCATTACACATGCAATTAATATCCAATACAAGTTTATTCCACCAAATTTGTCCAAGACACTGAAGAAATTAACTTTAAAAAAAACAAAACAAAAAAAAAAACGAAATTCTCATTAAATTAAACAAAAAGATGTCTAAAATCAAAACAGTACAAAGACTGAGCAATGCAGCTTTCAGCACAAAATCAAACATGACGACTTGGGGGTAGGGGGGGGCGCAGAAAAGAACATACAGAAACTGCAAGAAATTAAACAAAATCAATTTATTATGAAAAAGACTGAGATCCAAGGTTGGCATGGTAAATCGATTAAGATGTACAGTAACCATACAATACATTAGATTCAAAAGGTACCAAAAAGTACAGTAAAAATAACACTTTCATCCCTGGAAATGGAAGTGAAAAGTGACATTCGCTTTCCCCAGTTCCTTACTTGTAGTCTGTACAAAATGGAGCAGATGTCCAGATTCTGCTCACATCAAGTAAAATACGGAAACCCAGTGCTCACTGATATCAGGTCACGGGTTCTCGTTTATTACCTATAAAAGAAAAGTGATGCTTAAAGCATACATGCTGTAAAACAAACACAAAAAAATAAAAAATAATAACATGGTTCCCAGTAAACCACATAACTGTGCCCTGCATTTGTCTAGACTTCGAATCACAATTAAAACAAATCTGGCCTAACAATTTACTAACCAACTACAATCACTAACATAACCATCATGTACCCTCCCAGAAAGTTGAATCAGTTTATCTGGACACAAGGTTTTCACGAGAGATATGCTTCATCACTCATCTAAGTAACTTCTTAACTCTCAGCTAGTAGGAAACCTCCTCAATCTTATATGCTACACATTTGAATAACGACCAATACCAGCACTATTACTTAACAATGGAACCGGTGATCAGTTTCATGCAAATTGCCACGACCTTTGATTAGAATGACCACGTGTGCTATTCACATAGGAGTGCACTCCAGCAGGTTAAAGATAGGCGAAGAACAACAACAACAACAACCACTGTCTAAGAATAAACCAGTGGTGACTCCATGTGTGGTCTGAATAGTGGAACAATTGAGACACTTTCCAATCATGGTGCATCATCTATTGCTTTCAAAGCCCAAAACCTGCTACACCAGAAACTGGTACACCCAAGGATCAGGTCCTCCAGCACAAACAGAGTAATATAGTGTATGCTGTTAAGTGCCAGGAAAATTGCTGGGAAAGTACATTGGGTAAACCAAAGAGCCACTGGCAAAATGCATGGCACAACATGGAAAAGCAACCTCATCAGGCGAAGACTCAATTTACACCCACATACAGGCCAGTGGCCACGAAGTGCACACCCTTGATACACTGGTTTGAACAGGGAGTCAGAGGGGGCCATCCATGTGAACACCACCCCTGAACCAAGCAGGGGGCCTGAGAGTATACCACTCACCATCTTACAATCAAATGATTGCAGCTATTCCCCAAGCCTATGTGAACACCACACGTCGCCTTTACAATTATTTGCCCCAGCAATTTGCATATAAAACTAAATCACCGGTTCCACTGTTATGCAGTAGTGCTGGTATTGGCCATTATGCAAATGTGCTGTACAGGTAGTCCTAGACTTACGACGCAGATCCGTTCTTAGGTGGCGTCGTAAACCGATTTTCGGTGCAAGTCGGAACACACGTACATACTATTACGGTTCGGCATCCTACACGATGGCGAATCGTGAAAATGAGAGAAAAGGATTATAGCACCCAATCGCAGTTAGCTCCAGATGGTAGTGATGAACTGAAATAAATAGAATAAATAAAACAATGATTAATAAAATACAAACGAACGGCAGACAAAGAAAAAAAAAAAAAAAAAAAAAAAAAAAAAAAAAGAGAGACTTTGTGTGCATCACGGCCGCGTCTGCAGGGGCAGAGAAAGGCGCGGGGCGTGGTAGCGTTTTATATGCACTGATGTGCTTTAACCAATGTGGAGGTCTCCCTCTTTAAAATTCTCAAATGATATTAATATGCTGCAGTAATGAACGACCACTATCAAATTTAATAGTGGTTTTACATATAGCACAATGATCATTCAGGGCTCAAATTGAAGTAAACACTTGGGCCAACATATTTATTCACCTCCAGTCTTCTATTTTCATCATTTAGGTTACATTTGGGAAGATTAAATGCAAAAAAAATGGCGAAAATCAAAAAACGCCTTTAATTTTTGAGATTATATATTTGTGTTGATGCTGGTGAATTGAACCATTTTCCATGCTGCACAGTTTCTGTTTCACAGCAGGGACTTTGTGAGCTAAATCCAAAATTTGGAACAGATACAACAAAGTGTTCAAGAGTTACACAGGTTTTTATCAAGGGTCATCATTCATCTCAAAATTTGCCACAGCCTCTAAAAATACAAATAAAAAGAAGCCTGTCACTATAAATCAAGTGGTTGCAAGTTTTAATATGTCTTCTGTAATAGAACAAACAAATATTAGTCACAATTCAGTGTTATTTGGTTTGTAACTAAAGAAATCCAGCAGGAAAGGCCTCTCCATTGTGCAGGACGCATAGCGAGAGAGGATTGACACCCCTCCCCCTCGCGCTGTGTGTGTGTGAGCGTGCTGCAGCTGGTGTCTATGTGAGCCGTAGAGTCTTAGCTCTCCATTGGAGCACAGCTCTGTCACTCAGCGTGCACACAGACCCAGAGATTTGCATATATGTCTAGCCATAGGCCAGCTGGTGAGGAAGGTGGGTCGTGCGGTAAACAGCTGCGCCAATACCGCTACAGGCTCTTGAAGAACTAATCAACCAGGAAGTTAGCGAGAAAAGGGATACAGGGAACATAAAGCAGCCTCGTTCAAGGGAAAATGTGTTTTGTGTAATGGAAACGTCCAAAGAAGAATCGTGCGTTTGAGCGAATGGATTAAACGCACCCACATACCATGTCAAAAAAAGGGACTTTTACTGACGTTTGTATTAAATCGCGGCAATGTAACGGTATCATGGACTTGTTTAGACGGTAAGTGAATTTTCTATGATAAAATAAAAAGTTATTTTACATCCTAAGTATGTTTTAAAAGGCAAAATAGTTGTATGTTTTGCGCAAACAACATGGCGGACAGTTGTGTTTGGTACGTGATTTCGGGCGAATGGCTGCATGTAGACGGTTGAAAATCGGTATGCTGGTAGTCATGATAGTATTAAATCTTTTGAGATTGTGTTTTAAGAATTTGTATTAAGAATGTTTTAAGTTATTAAAACTATTTACTGCAAATTTGCAGAAGCGCCCCTAGCGGGCCCGCTCTGCATTAACAGTTAAACAGAGAAATACTCCTTTTAAACTGCAGAGGAAATATGACGAGATATAACTGAGAACACACACACACACACACACACACACACACACACACACACACGACTAACTGAAGGAATCTCTGCGTTAAACCAGGCAGAGAGCAGCGCTCGAAGCGAGGCAGCGTTGAAGCGCGTAGTAGGTGACACAGGAAAGGCCAAAAGGAAATAACGAAAAACGATTGGGAAAAGAAAACCCAATAAGGCGCCTGATAGCGCGGGGGGGGAGAGCTGACACAGGAAGCCGAAAGCGCTCAGCATGAGATTAGGATATGGATAACAGACGCGATCGGAAAGAACGAGGTGAAAAGTGATGAAAGGGCGGCGTGGTGCGCAGGTGCACAAGTGAGCCGTGGGAGAAAGTGCGCGAACGTGACAGTAATTATCAAAAAACAGCCGCGTAACCGTGTATTCTTCCGCCGCGCACACCAAACACGAAGTTCGCGTTAAGTTTACGACGCAAAACCACTTAAAGTCGAAAAAAGGCTTTATACAGTAAATGGGAGATGCGTCGTAACTACGAAACGTCGTAACTCGAGACCGTCGTAACCCGAGGACTACCTGTATATAAGATTGGGGAAGTTTCCAACCAACTGAGACTGAAGAAGTGACTTGGACGAGCAACAAAGGGTTTCTCCTACGAAAACCTCTAAGTTCAAATGAACTGATTCAACTTCCTAGGATTTAAGTATCTAGATTATTGAGCATGCAATCCAGACACCCAGTACCACAAACAGTGAAAACAAGAAAGCCACATTACCTACATACCTGCATGTCAGTATGGTCTGTAGTTACTCTGGTGGCCACCACGTCTTGGAGCTTTTCCATAATTTTCATTGCCTTGGGCTGGGGAAGGTTGAGCAAGTGGACAAATTTAGATACATTCCTGGTTTTACAAAATCAGACATGACTGACAGAGCCCTTACTGTAGTCATAGCCACCACTGTATCCATAGTAGCCTGATGAATAATCGTAGTTTCCATAGCCACCATATCCACCATAGCCTTGCTGTCCACCATAGCCATACCCCTGGTTTCCATATCCCTGGTTCCAGTAGTTATTTTGACCCTGGCTCCAGTTTCCCTGTCCTGCATAAATCAGAAAGTGAAATTTTATGTTCTACTGCATTATAAATGTAGCCTGTGGTCAGATGTAATTGAAAAAACAAACATGTACAAAAACAAGAATATCATATGGTGAAGCTGTCAAAAAATACAATATGGAGTATTTTAATAACCTAACCAACTACCTGAACAACGACCCCCTATAAATAAGAAATGTAGTTTAGGAAAACATCCAAGTAGATCATGTCCAAATGGCTTCTTACCTCTACCAACAACATCCACATTCATTTTATTGAGTGGTTAATTACAAATTAAAGGTTGATTATTTAATATTGTAGAATTAAATGCAACAACAGCTGTAAGGCATGTGCACACACTGTGGTACACGTAATAGAGATCCCATTTGTTAGAGAAACAGAAATGGAGTGGGGATATTTTCTTGCCACATTTTGGGCCCCTAATACCAAATGAGCACTGTTTAAACACCAATGCCTATCTGAGTATTGCTGCTGAGCATGTCCATCCCTTAATGACCACAGTTTTCCCTGACGTGGCTTTTTCCAGCAGGATAACCCGCCTTGTCACAAAGCCCAAACAATCAAGATACAGCGGCGCTTGCAAGTTCGTGAGCAATTTCTACATACATATGACCTAAATCAACAGATTTTCACACAAATCCTAAAAGTAGATAAAAAGAACCCCGTTAGACAAATGACACAAAAATATTATGCTTGGTCATTTCTTAATTGAGGAAAATTATCCAATAAATAATCCTTGGATTAAGGTCAGGACTTGGGACTTGGCCACTCCAAAACATCAACTTCGTAGGGTCTTTGTCTTGCTGCATGACCGACCTTCTCTCGAGATTTAGTTCATGAACAGATGTCCTGACACTCTCTCCTTTAGAATTCTGATATAATTCAGAATTCATTGTTCCATCAATGATGGCAAGTCGTTCTGGCCCAGATACAGCAAAACAGGCCCAAACCATAATACCACCACCACCACCACCACGTTTCACAGATAGAATAAGGTTCTTATGCTGGAATAGACTGGTTTCCTTTCTCCAAACATAAAGCTATTCTTTTAAATCAAATAGTTATATTTTGGTCTCATCCGTCCACAAAACATTCTTCCAATAGCTTTCTGGCTTGTCCACATGACCTTTAACAAACTGCAGACAAGCAGCAATGTTCTTTTTGAAGAGCAGTGGCTTTTTCCTTGCAACCCTGCTATGCACACCATAGCTGTTCAGTGTTCTTCTGACGGTGGACTCATGAACATTAACCAATGTGAGAGGGGTCTTCAGTTGCTTAGAAGTTACCCTGAGTTCCTTTGTGACCTCACCAACTATTACATGCCTTGCTCTTGGACAACTTCAACAACTCTTTTTCTGAGGTCCTCAGAAGTCTACTTTGTTCGTGCCATGACACACTTCCATAAACATGGTGGGAAAAGCAGACTTTGAAAGATCTCTGTTCTTTAAATAAAACCGGGTGCCCACTCACACCTGATTGTCATCCCACTGACTGAAAACACCTGACTAATTTCACCTTCAAATTAATTGCTAATCCTAGAGGTTCACATACTTTTGCCACTCATTAACCTGTAACATTGGATCATTTTTCTCAATAAATAAATAATTTGTCTCATTTGTTTAACTGGGTTCTCTCTAACTGGGTTCTCTATCTACTGCCTGAAAGAACGCTGACCACCGACGCAAGGATTGTGAGAATCTGGCAACCCAGACCCATTTGCCCCGGCTGCACACAGGACGCACGTTGTTTTGTAGCTGTTAGCAGTTTATTATCTCTGAACTATTTTAATTCCCGATCGCATCTGTATCGTATATAATCATATATATAGTAGGTTTTTACAACATCTTAATCATTTTCTTCTCGTACCGGCGGATTATATTTTTTTCCGCTAATCGTAATTTGGTAACTTTACAGGTATACCAGGTATAGTCTTCTTTTGCAGTAGTGTGTGTTTTTATAACTTTTTTTACAGCCTTTTCCCACCTTCTTTCTGAGACTTAGTTTTTTGTGACGTTTTGTATTAACTTAACTTGTATTAATGCTTTAATCGAGCATTGCATTGGACCATCGGCTGCAGTTGAACCACATCTTCACTCGGCACCCCACAACACCACCCGGTGCCAAGTACCTTTAATTCATTAACTGTACTAACATGGCTTCTGCTGCGCTTGTTCCCTGTGCCGAGTGTGGCACGTTTAGCTATTCTTCCTCCGTCATAAGTGTAAATTTTACTTGTGATAGGTGTAGGCTTGTAGCTAGTCTGACGGAGAAGATTGTAGTTTTAGAGGCGCGCATCCAGATATTAGAGAAGGCTAGCTCAGCTCCTAGCTTAGCAGATCTGGATGCCACAGGTGAAGTTAGAGCCCCAGCCCAGTCCTCGCAGCAAGGCAAGTGGGTGACGGTTTGGCGATGTAGTCGTAAGGCTAGTCCACGAGAGCACCACTCTTTACCTGTTCACGTGTCCAACAGGTTTACCCTCCTCAGTGATGCACCCACTGAGCAGCCTGTTGAAAGAGCGCTGGTCATAGGTGACCATGTTACGACATGAAACTAGCTACCCCTTTAGGGACACCAGCAGCTAGAGTTACCTGTATCCCCGGAGCCAGAGTGCCGGACACTGTAATGAGTCTTAGTGAACTCGAGAGCCGCAGATTCTCTAGGATAGTTATTCATGTAGGGGCTAATGATATACACCTTCGTCAGTCAGAGGTTACTAAGGCGAATTTTGTAGAGGTGGTTAGCGTGGCGAAGGCGATGTCCGATGCTGTAGTGTGCTCTGGCCATCCCAGTGTGGCGAGGTGACCAAGCCTAAAGCAGGTTTTGGTCGCTGAACTGCTGGCTGTCCAAGTGGTGCTCTGAAAACAACATTGGGCTATATAGACAACTGGACAGCCTTTGAGGGTAAGCCTAGCCTTTTAGGATAGGACGGTGTCCATCCCACTCAGGAGGGTGCTGCTCTTATCTGCTGCAACATTGCCCATAGTCTTATGGCCCGATTGGTTAGGGGCTGACTATCCAGCAGGGGTCAGGCAGCAGACAGACCGGCTTAACCAATTGTCTGCTGGTAGCTATGTATAAACACAGATAGCTCCAAAAGAAATAACAACCTTAGACTAAAGCTAGGATTACTAAACATTAGATCACTTACAAACAAAGCAGTGATTGTAAGATAAATAATCACTGATAAACGCTTACATGCTCTCTGTCTCAGACTTGGATTAGACCTGATTAATATTTAGCCTTAAATGAAGCCTCACCTCCTGGATACAGTCCTAATGGTCAGGGGGGAGGCATAGCCACAATTTTTGACAAAGAGCCAAGTGTTACAACTAAATCCCATTACAAGGCTAATTCTTTCGAAATACTGATTCTTAATGTGACTGATCCATCGTTACAGAAGTCAAAACCACACGCTTTTCAGCTCATCACTATTTACCGTCCTCCAGGTCCCTATTCAGAATTTCGTCAGGAATTTGCGAACTTTCTTTCCTGCTTACTACTGTCAACAGATAAGGCTTTAATTGTAGGTGATTTCAATATTCACTTTGACCATGAGCAGGATCCACTTAGAATTGCTTTTGAGTCCATCTTGGAATCCATGGGTATCACTCAGAATGTGATGGGACCAACCCACCGCTGTAATCATACTTTAGATCTAATATTAACATTTGGTATCAATATAGACAACCTTGATGTTTTCCCGCAAAAGGGATTCGATTTCAGATCACTATCTTTTAGCATTTGAGCCATCTCTAATAAATAAAATCCTTCTGCCTCGTTATCACACCAAGCGCACTATCACATCTGCTACTCCAGCTGCGTTTATTAAAAACCTACCAAACTTGAAATTTAATACACCTATGGAGATCAATCATCTTGAGTGTGTAAATGACCAATTAGAATGTATGCTTCGCTCAACCCTGGACACGACTGCTCCTGCTACGGTCAAACGCATTAGGCAAAAAAGGCTAGCACCATGGTATAATGACCACATCCGTACCTTAAAGCAAAGAACACGGCATCTAGAGCGCAAGTGGAGACATGGTAAATTGGAGGTGTTTAAGATTGCTTGGAGGGACAGCATGGCAGAGTATAAGCATGCCCTCACTAAAGCTAAGGCTGCATACTTCTCTTCAATCATAGAGAAAAATAAGAATAATCCAAGATTTCTCTTTAATACAGTCTACAGTCTCCCCCCCCAAATTAACAAAAAAAACCCTACACAAAGTGACTCTCCTATTCTGTTAATTTTAACAGTAATAATTTCCTGACTTTCTTAATGATAAGACTAAGAATTTAAACATTAGGCAAAAACTCACTGCTCTCATCACATCCACAAACTATTCAGCCCACCTTCCAGATGCAGCACTAGTGAAGACATCTGTTTAATATGAGCTGTAAATTCAGATTAGAATCTTTTGTACCACCCAATTACAATACTGAACTATCCGCACTGATCAGCTCGTCTAAGTCATCAACATGTTTATTAGATCCAATTCCTACACGTTTACTCAAACAAGTAATACCTAGTATTATAGAGCCAGTGTTAGTTATTTTAAATTCATCCCTTACCTTTGGTTATGTGCCCAAATCCTTTAAGTCTGCCGTTATCAAACCACTGATTAAAAAAGCCAGTCTTTACCCTTGTGTGATATCTAATTATAGACCAATTTCAAATTTACCGTCCATCTTAGAAAAAGCCGTCTATCAGCAGCTCTGCAGTTACCTCCAAAGGAATGGTATTTATGAAACATTTCAGTCTGGCTTCAGGCCCCATCATAGTACTGAAACAGCATTAATTAGGGTACTAAATAATTTGTTAATGTCCTCAGAAAAGGGATGTGTTTCTTTTCTTGTTCTGTTAGATTTAAGTGCAGCATTTGACACTATAGATCATGATGTGTTACTAAACAGACTAGAAAATACTGTAGGTATTAAGGGATCGGCACTTTCTTGGTTTAAATCTTACTTAGCTGACCGGTACCAGTTTGTTCATATAAATAATCTAAGGTCTAAGCTCTCAAAAGTGAAGTATGGTGTGCCTCAGGGGTCAGTGCTTGGCCCGCTTTTATTCTCTCTGTACATGCTGCCACTAGGCTCAGTTATTTGTAAACATGGCATTAGTTTCCACTGCTATGCAGATGATAGACAGCTTTACATATCAGCCAAACCTAATGACAGGCTTACAATCAACAAAATTGAGTACTGTGTAAAGGAAATAAAAGATTGTATGTTATTTAATTTTCTCTTACTTAACTCAGATAAAACTGAGGTTCTATTAGTGGGACCCAAGGCTGTGAGAGACAGGTTGGCTACATCTATCCTAAATCTAGATGGCTGTCCAGTATTGTCCAGTCCGTCTGCAAAAAACTTAGGGGTCACATTTGATTCAGATCTCTTTTTTGATGCACATATTTGCAGCATCACTCGAATTGCTTTCTTTCAATTACGTAATATCGCTAAACTTAGAAATATCCTCTCTTTTATTGATGCAGAAAAACTTGTTCATGCGTTTACAAACATCAAGGTTGGATTTACTGTAACTGCCCTTACCTTACTGGAATGCCTCTAGTGATAATTCTCATAAATAAACTTCAGTTACCGTTCAGAATGCGCAGCTGCCGAGTTTACTAACTTGAACTGAGAAAATTTTGATTCATCATCACTCCTGTTCTATCATCACTAACACGGGTTACCAGTCAACCCCATTCCGCATTGATTACAAAAATACTTCTTATAACTAACTTATATAAGCTCTACATGGCCTGGGCCCCAGATCATCTGAGTGAACTCTTAGTTTTACAATCCAACTCCCCCCCCCGCGTCTACTTACGTTACGCAGGGTGCAGGACTTTCTTTTAGTTCCTAGAATTAAAAAAGTCACAGCCGGGGGAAAGGTTCTCTCTACATAAATGGCCCCCCAACTATGGAACCTCAAAAACTTCCACTTTCGTTCGACCCGACTCAGACACACTCCAAAATTTTTAAGTCTAGGGCTAAAAACATACCTATTTGCACAGGCTTTGACTAGATTTAGACCAGGATGCTTTGGCTTGGTGTCACTCGGGTGCCAGAGTCTGGAGTCATGTACTGGCACTGCCTGCCTGCCTTGTCCGTTAGTTAGCCGGGAGTGTCGAGTGGGCGGTCCTGGCTGAATTGGGTATGCTTCTGTCCTCGTGATCTTGAACTCGTGCATCCTTGCCTTAGGACTAAGGGCAGAGCTGGGGTTTCATAGTCAAAGAGTCTTATGGTGATCAGAGACGTTTGGGTTGCGGTTGTGCTTCTTGCCTCCCCGTGGGGCCGTTGCCAACTGTCTCGTGATCCCTCTTCGGCTGTGTTTCCTCTTACCAGTTCTCCTCTTTCTAGTCTATGCTGCTATAGCTAATGCTGCTCAGCGGTCTCATGCGACTACCCCACTGCGCCCCCCCTTATCACCACCCCTGTCGGCATTGAGTACATAGTAAGTGAATTCAACCATTCACGATGATTCCGAATTAAACTCGAACGACCTCCCCTCCTCTTTCTAGCTATGCTGCTATAGCTAATGCTGCCAGGGTCTCATGCTACACATGGCATCAGTGATTGACATGGCATCAGTGATTATTAATCGACACTGTGCTCTTAATCAATAACTAATTACATTTTCTGTTTTCTCTCCGAGCTGTGTTCAAAGACTTCAAAAAGTTCAATCAAGGAAAAAAAAAAAAAAAAAAAAATTCTAGCTTCTGTGACAAGATCTAAGAAATAACACACACAAACCAGTTCCAGCGCCACACATGATGTTCATCTGCTGCAGCTTCACTCAAGGTGCTTCCGTCATCAGCTCCAGCCCCATCATACCCGGGCCACTTAATGCCGATGTGCATACTTCACATTTTATTCGAACTATGACTCCATGACTTTAGTTTCGCTCTTAGATTTATCATCTATGCCACCCAAGGAGGTTGGGTCCCTTTTTGAGTCTTGGTCCTCCCAAGGTTTAACACTTCCTATAACACTTGGGGAGTTTTTCCTTGCCACTGTCGCCCTAGGCTTGCTCAATTTGGGATTGAACGTAGTTATTAGGAGATAATCTAAACTTGTAAAGTTGCTTTGAGACAATGCTCCACTGTAAAAAGCGCTATATAAATAGATCTGACTTGACTTCCAGAACTTTTTTGAAAATTTAGGCCATTTTTATGCAGATATATAGACAATTCTAAAGGGTTCACAAACTTAAGTGCCACTGTAGTTTCTGGAACATGACAGTGAGCTCACTGGCCTCCACAATGACCAGATCTCAATCCAATAGAGCACCTGCGGGATGTGTAGCATTGATGTTCAGCCGACAAATCCGCAGCAAGTGTGTGATTCTATCATGTCAATATGGAAGAAAAAGGTATGTTTCCAGCACCTGTACACAATCACACCGTGGACCTTGTCATAATTCAGTTATTGACATACTTGCTTAAACGTGTCAAGATGCTCTACTCGTTTGAGCAGAGACATATCATGATTCAGCCTTACAATAGCTCTCACTCAGTGAGGATCTCTGCTGTGTTTCTAGTGTTTTTCTCTATTTTTACATCTATAGTACTGTATTCTTAGTGCAAATAAGTCACCAAGGGGCCTAAGAAGGTTAGTGATAACAGCCAACCAAAAGGAAAACCATGAGAACTACTGCACAGTGTGATACGCTCTACTAAACATTGTTTTTATTTTTCACTTTCAATACATTAATAAAAAAATTGCATGAGATATTCAACACCATTATAGAATAAGCTGTGAGTTAATGCAAGGGTTTTAAGCATGTCCAGGGCAGGTTCCGCTATCACTCACACTATGAAAAACTCCTCGGTTTACGTTACATTTAACTTGCGATGGATCTCACGTAAAGGTACACTGGTTCATAAATATTTTTACTAGGAGAAGTGAACAAATCTCTCACCGCCACGTCCCCTGCCTCTGCCTCCGAAGCGTCCACCATACTGCTGTTGCTGATAGACCTCTTTAGGCTGTGCAATCTTAACCTCGCACTGAAAGGAAGCCAGACAAAAGACGTTTAAATAGAGTAAGATCAGGTTTAATAGTAGAGAATTTTTACAAATGCCTTAGAGCAAACATACGAGGCTCTCTTTTCCATTTGCATCGGTAGTTCCGCTGACATTGTGAAATTTTTCTTCAACTATTTTTTGCACTGTATCTTCCTCTGTAAAGGTGATGAAGACAAAGCCTCTCCTTTTGTTTGTTTTTGGATCCATAGGAAGCTCAACAGTTTCAATCTGTAACAAAATGATAAACATGAAAGCCCTGAAACAAACATCTCAGTTACCATATCGTGCAGACTTGAACATCTGCTCAGTGACACAATACCTCTCCAAAGGCTCCAAAATACTCGCGGATCTTTTCCTCTGTGGTTTCAGGGTTCAGGCCACCAACAAAGATTTTTTTGACCGGCTCCTTCTTCATTGCCATGGCTTTCTTGGGGTCAATCTGTCGTCCATCAAGTCTGTGTTCACTTTGTGCAAGAACCTGCAAGAGGGGAAGATATGCGGTTCATTAAGTGGTTTTGGTGGAAATTCGGTTAAGGCTGGAGTTTGGGTGGTCATTCAAAACTTACTTTTTCCACACTTGCTGAATCTTTGAACAAAACAAACCCAAATCCTCTTGAGCGGCCAGTGTTAGGGTCCATTTTAATGGTGCAGTCTGTCACCTCTCCAAATTTAGAGAAGTAATCTTTGAGATCCTTTTTACTAGTCTCCCAGCTGAGTCCCCCAACAAACATTTTTCTACAAGAATAAAGTGGTATTTTACATAAATACAAAAGATATCAGTTTGGAATGAATACAGTGTATTAACAGATAATGAAACCTCCAACAAAACTGCACAATGTACAAAATACTAGGACTAATCATTTCAGGACTTTAAAGACAAATGTGTTATATCAAACAAAACAATCAATTATTTTTGACCAAGTGTATTTGTTTCATATTTTATTTAATTCTTTAGAATATCTGCAACCCATTGTACCCAAAACTTAAATGTGAAACAAAGACTTTATGAATACACTTCATGAAGAAATCCAGAATTAAACAGCAGAAAAGCTTTTTTCCCAGATTACAAAATAATGATTTATAGCATCTTATTAACAAACCTATCATTTTACAGCAGGGGCTCAGACAAAAAGGCAACAGTGGGAAGGAATAACTTACTGTTATCATTTGAAAATCGTGCAGAGACATTTAAAATGAAGGTGGTGTCATATAAACAATGAAGATGTGATCGGTCAAAACTGCACTCATCCCGGCTTTCAGAAGAGGTGATTCCATCCTAAACTTAACTCGTATAACCGGCAGCAGCTGATGAGAACTGGAGAACTATATTCTGTGCAGGACAGTCATAGCTCCTTATGGCAAACCACAGCTCCCATACTGCAAACAACATGCGAAGTGGTCCAGGACGATCTTACTTTCACAATGCACAAATGAAGTGGACTACGAAGATAACTGCAAACAAACTGTACCGACTTTTGTTCATTTTTTGGGGCCATTTAGAGGGGTCAGAGTTCATTTAACACATTCACACATGCAAAGGAAACCATGACTCAGCAGTGTGAGTCCACTTCAGATGCTGAAACTATCAAAGTGTGAAAATTCCCCAAGTGCTCCATCTATAAATTATTCAAAACTTGCAGCAAAAGTACATGAGGTCCTAAAATACCTCATGTTAGTTTTCCACATGTTCAGCAACAGAAAAAAGTACTACCAGAACAGAATTCATGAGACTTTTACATCATTCCAACATGAAATTCCTCATAAATGCACAATGAGGACAGCAGTGAGGGAGAGTTTAGTGGCAAGATAGCAAAGTAACACACCTCAAATATTTTGGGTGACGTCTCTCTGCAAACAAAAGTAGAAGGCACATACCACAACCACTCTATTAGAGGAAATTTCTAAAAAAAAAAAAGGAAAAAAAAGGAAAAAAAAAAAAAAAAATACTCAATTTGGACTGTTTACCTGCTCTTTTGCGCATGCACATCAGTTTGCCCTTGAGCTTTATTTTATTTAATGTCTCTTGCAGCATCAATGGTTATTCGCAAAAGGAACAATGCCACGTCAATACTAGTCAGTCACACTCACACCAGGCCAATTTAGTGTGACCAATTCACCTAATGCATGTCCCTGAGATGTGAAGGAAATCAGATTACCTGGAGTAAACCCAGACGGACATAGGGAGGACATGCAAACTCCACACAGGTGGAGACCAGGGTCAGCACCAAACTGAGGACTTCTTGAGTTGCAAGTCACCTGCACCACCGTCCCACCCGACGCATCAGTTTAGGAGTGAGAGCTGTTCTCAAGTACGTCAGATACAAGTCACATTAAAAAGACAGTGATACTTCGGTTCTTGACCACCTTGGAACTCGTTATTCGGTTCTTGATACATTTTGACCTGAAAAATGTGTCTCAGTTATCAACGCACTTGGTAGAGTGGTAAAAACTCAACTTATGATGAATCTGTCACATCTCCTTTGTAAATCAGGGAGCACCTGCACAATTAATGCATATAATGTCTAATACAGTTTGGAGTGAGAATTTTCTGGGGGTCTGGAATGGACTCATTTAATTTATATTATTAATATGGGGAAAAATTTGCTCAGTACCAGGGTACCACTGTAGTGTGAACAGTCCAAATAAAGAATTGGGTTGGATTTGGGCCACTGCCTGCAGTAGATCTTTGAGAGGGAAAAAAATCCATACTAAAGAAGGGAATTTTTGCTTACTGACAGGATCAATATTTTTGGCATGTTTACAGGTTTGTCTCAAATCACTAAAACCTAAAGACTGTGACTCAGTAAGTCACACTCTCCAACTGTAGGCGTACTGTTAATACATTACATGTAACCAGCCTCAGATGTGGAAAAAAATAAGACATTTTGTGAATCAACGCATATGAATCTTAGCAGTGGTGCAGTACTTAGGAACGTTCAACAAATGCTGTGAAAGACTCGATTCCGTTGTATGACCTGGCATACGCCAAGCTTACTGAAGTTAAACTAGACGGCAAATAAAAAAAAGTATACACTAGAGTTGCACCATTCTGCAGTTAAAAGTATTCAACGAATGACATTAACGTACAGTAGAAACCAGTAGTACCGGAGACATGGGCCGCAATTTCAACGATACCAAGTAGAGTCCTACTTCAATGCGTGTTCGGGCTCGCAGCCATTCACGAGCGCCCATCCCCCCGCACGCTAATCATGGCGCCAACAAAGACTGAGGAAAAAAAACCCAAAGCCTTCGCTGTTCGCTCGAACCGTGTTCATACGGCGCCAATATTTAATACATACCCGGCATCTTCTTCACTTTTACTAGCTTCTATCCGGCTGCCGTCTTCAACCTGACCCCCGGCTCCGTTTCCTGTCGCATCCACATCTCCGGCTCCTGCTTCGGCCTGCAGCTCAGCCCCGTTTAGGTTCTCATCATATCCGTTCTCTGCGGTTTCCATAAACTGCTGCTCTGCGTCCGTCATGATGGGTGTTGCGATCTAAAAGTTATAACTTAGCAGTGAGTATAAGGAAGCACCGTATCGGAGTTATAGTAAGTTACCTACCAAAATAACCGAGTGCGCATTGCTAGCTAACACTAACGATATGCATCATACAATACTACGCATCTAAAAAAAATGAAATCTGCTCCTATCAAAGCGAAGTAAAATGGCTGACCATTATCCAGAGCATAATAATCATAACTTACAGTGAAAGCGTTTCACAAATATAAATCAGAGCAATATTTGACCGATAAGGGTACTATCGTTAGCGGCGAACACCACGCCACTAGCCGCTCTCTTAACCACACGGTTTTGTCCCCTTCAACACACAATCATCATCTATAGAAACCGCAAAATAAATCATACACCCCGAAATGTTAGTACCTTAAACACGCTGTGTTTCTGTTGTAAAGTATTGTTTTGTCTATATAAGAGTCCTTTCGAAAGGACTCCTTCCTAGTGCACCGATCTGTGGTTGCTGTTATGCTACTGGACAAAGAAATGGCCTCCAAATAAGAAAGCATTTCATAGGTTGTTTGTCATCCTTGATGACCAATGAGAAACGCGGGTCTGATGTCAAGCCGTTACACCCCAACGCGCTACATCCGAACATTCATGCTAACCGTACACTGGAGGGTGAATCTTCGGTTAGGGCAACTTTCCTAGGTCATAAATTCATGTTAGAAATACTTTATTAGAAAATAAATACCTTATGAATATAATGAATTACGTAGAATTCATTATATACGAATATAATGTATTGCATCACTAAAAAAACCTATGCCCCCCAAAAATTATGAATTCCATTTCCTTTAATGTTCTAAACATCAGTAGGCCTACTTGTTGGGCCTTGGCAATAACACATATTTAAAAATGGTCTTATCCAATAAAATGATAAAAAAGTGATCAATTGATGTCATTACTGCAACAGTCTTTGATTCCTCTAGCGATTTAACAGGTAACACATGTTTATGTCATAATCATGATCATGGAAACAAAGACTGTCAGGGGAGCACGTCAGCCACAAGAGAAGAATGACAGTTTCGATTTCTGGAAATGTGAGTAATATAATCATGTATACCTTATGATAATATTGTAGGTTTGTTGAGCATCATTACCACTGTTCTCCATTTTTCTCTATTTATTTCAAGTGCTTCTTTATGCTATCTGTCGACTTGCATTACCTAGCATCTTTCCTGAAAAAGTGAAACTTTGTCATTACTAACACATAACTTATGAATTATTTCTGAATTATTTACTTACATATTGAAATTCTACATAAGCTTAGTTGTAGCCATCAGTAAGTCTTAACTTTAAATAATGTAAACATTATCTTGGCATAATTAAAAATATTTAATTATTACTTTTGAATTATTACTTTTGTTGTTTTATTTTTCAAATGTTAAGATGGTAAAATGAGCCCCAAATAAAAGAATCACCCTAGAAAAGTTTTAAAATACTCTGAAAACACCTTTAAAAAATTAAAGTCTCACACTCTCTCACATCTAAAGAAAAGTCACAGTTTTTAGTCACAGGCTATGAATTTGCAAACACAAGGGATCTTGATTGGTCACTATTTGCAAGACTCCAACTAGATTATTTCCCATCATGCTTCTGGTGGAATTTTCTGTTGAACCTTTTTAACTTTTAATTTTTAATTTGTGTTTATTTATGTAATTATTTTTAACTTTTATCAACTCTCTTTTCCTTTTTCACTATATTGTAGTAGAAATAGGAAGACACATCAAAGAGACATTTTTGCTCACTCCACAACTCCAGGCTTTTTCTGCTCCCTTTGTACAGTCCAACAGAACTTGAGGCCTCCCCAGAGTCTCATTCATGTCTCATTTCTCTATCCCGCAGAGACGTTCCTGTAATCGCTTGCCGCTTCTCGTCTGGTGCTAATGACTGCCAGCAATGTTCACATCACTATTTGTGTGAGCCAAGACTTAAGACTTATGATAATATTAAACATGATTGATTTTATCAGAAGGTCAAGGTGAGAAAAAGACTGTCTTAAGACAGCTATCCTAATCATCTTACACCAAATGATTGCAACTCTAGCAATACTCCCCTGATTTTATTCCGACACTGGAAATTTGTCTGCAGCAGTAAATTTCTTGGAAGTCATTTAGTGTAAGGCCAGCATAAACATGAACCTCTATGATCTGTAAAGTTGGACAGTATGGAAAATGCAAATTTAAAAAATGCAGTGTGTCTTACATTTGCTCTGACTTCTGTTTCATTTTAGACAAAATGAACCCAAGATATTTCATGTTTTGTCTGGTAAACTTCATTTCATATGTTAATAAACACCCACTCCTGCATTTCAGGCCTGCAATACATCCCAAAAAAAGTTTGGACGGGAGCAAATTAGGTTTAGTAATGAGGAGAAAACACTAAATAATGATGAAATCAAACAGGTGATGTCAACAGGTAATTATAATCATGATTTGGTACAAAAACAGTACCCACAAAAGGCTGTGTTTTTGAGGAGCAAAGATGGGCAGAGGATCTCCAGTTTATCATCAAATGCCTGAGAAAATTAATGAAATCTTTAAAAACAATGTTCCTCATAGAAACATTGGAAAGATTGGATTTCTCTCTCTGCGGTGCATAATATCATTAAACGATTCAAATAATCTGGAGGAATTTCAGTGCATAAAGGGTAATGGCGCAAGCCTAAGCTGACGACCCATGATCTCTGATTCCTCAGACGGCACTGCATCAAGAACCGTTATTCGTCAATATTTGATATAACCACATGGGCAATGGATTAATTTGGCAAACCTTTGTCAAGCACTACAGTGCACAAACACCACTTAAAATGTTACTGTACCAAAAAACAAGCCTTATGTTAATCATCTCCTGAAACGGCATTGAGTGCTCTGGGCTTGGAGGCATCTGGGATGGACAGTCACACAGTGGAAACGTGTATCGTGGTCAGACGAATCAGTATTCCAGATCTTTTTTGAAAGAAAAAGACGAAAAGGACCATCCAAATTATTATCAGCTACAAGTCCAAAAGCCAGGCACTGTCAAGGTATTGGGTTGTCTCAGTGCCTATGGCAATGGTCTTTTACACTTCTGTGATGGCAGCATTAATGCAGAAATGTACTTCCAGTCGTTCTTTGAGGAAAATTGATTTAAAACATTTCAATAATTTTCTCACGCATTTGTTGACAAATTGGAGATCTGCCCATCTTTGCTCCTCAAAAACTCAGCCTTTCGTGGATACTGCTTTTATACCAAATCATGATTATAATCACTTGTTGACATCATCTGTTTGCAAATCACGGCATTATTTTGTTTTTTTACCTCATTACTAGACCTAAATTGATCCAATATTACATATGTGGCAAAAGTATGTGAACCTTTGCTTTCAGTAAATTTTCCTCAATAAATAAATGACAAAGCATGATATTTTTGTCTCATTTGTTTAACGGGGTTCACTTTATCTACTTTTAGGACTTGTGTGAAAATCTGATGATGTTTCAAGCACCACTGTAAACCACTGCAACCTAGAAATGTCAACACGTGATAATGGACACATCCTAATATCATTAAACAATTAAAGCAATCTGGAGGAATTTTATTTGGGCCATCACACAGTGGAAATGTGTACTGTGATCAGATGAATCAGTATTCTAGATATGTTTTCAAAGAGATGGACACTGTGTGCTCCAGACTAAAGACAAAAAGGACCATCCAGACTATTATCAGCAACAAGTGCAAAAGCTAGGTTCTGCCATGGATGGGGCTGTATCAGTGTTGTTGGCAAAGGTCATTTGTACTTCTGTGATGGCAGCACTGACAGAACACTGAGATTTTAGAGCAACATATGCTGCCTTCAAGGCATCATCTTTTGAGGGGCATCAATTAATATTTCAACAAAACAATGCAATTCCATACGCTGCACACATTACAAAGGCATGGCTGCAGAAAGAGGGTACAGGTACTGGACTAGCCTGCCTGCAGTCCTGACCTTTCCAAATTAGAGAATGTGTGGAGAATTTTTAAAATGAAAAATGTGACAATGACAACCCTGCACTGTTGCACATCTTAAGACATGTTTGCAGACAATTTGGACAAAATAACACCTGAAACACTAAATCTTGGTATCCTCCATGCCAAAATGTCTTTTAAGTGTTGTGAGAAGGAATGGCAACATTAAAAAGTGGTAAATGCTTTACCGTCTCAACTTTGGTTGGAATGTGTTGTAGGCCTGAAATGCATGAATTAACGTTTATTAACAAAAGAAATGAAGTTGGACAGACACTATACAACCACTTTTCAACAATCACGATAGAGCACTGAAAGAACAGAATTTAATTTATGGTGTACTCACACTGAGCACGGTTGCCTTGAACCGCTCTGGAGTGCGTTTGTCCCCCCTCCCCATTCGCGCCCTGGCTCTTCCTCACACTAGGTTCACGTGCTCCGGCATGCTTTCGTCATCACGATACGCACTCACACAACACAGAACACTTTATGGTTGTACATATCTGATCGGGTAAACACATAATTTTACGCTTTTCTTTGGTTTTGTTTCGTGCACACTGACACACAGCCCTAATACGCATTATAACCTAATATGTGCATTGATTATACGGTGCACTGCATTTTGGCTTCTGGTGCTGCAAGACAGGGTCGCACAGCACAGCGGACATTATGCTTGGACTTATGTGGCTTTTTAAGGGCGTTTCACTTTGGGCGCGCTGACACACAGTCCTAATACGTCTTATGCACGTCTAATTCATCTAATGCATTGTTTATGCAGTGCACTGATCTTCGGCTTCTTGTGCTGTGCTGCACGTATAAGACGGGCTCACACAGCACAGAGGACTAAATGCTATACGCCTTTTAATAAGGTGCATGGACTATGCAATGAAACAGCTTCTCGTGCTGCACAGCGTACTTCATGGTTGTACTTGCTATTAGACTTTTTTGTTTCTCTTTGTTCGTGGTGACACACAGCCCTAATAAGCCTTTTAATAAATGTACTGATTATGTGACGCACTGATTTTCGGCTTCTCATGCTGCACGTAAGAAGATTTTTACTGAGTCAGCTGACGCTGTTTTCCGTGCTGGAGCACGAAACATTACTGCTTTGTTTCTTGTCTAATGGAATCGTTATGCTTTCATCAGACCAAATCTCAAGTAAACAATTCACCTTAGCCACAGACTACAGTGAACCCTTCGTGTGTAATGAAACAGTCACACAATCAATGTCATAGTCATTGTCAGTTGCGCCCGATCTCGATTTGCGCTCACATTACATATGTACCGTGCTGGAGTCCAGGGAATCGCGCTCTGGGCCACATCTTTCAAGTGGCACGATTGGGAGCACTCACATTAGCCAAACATTCAAACTGCCTAGTGTGAGTACACCCTTAAAGTGTCATTGCCTCCAATTGCAATGCAACGTTAAAAGTGACTTGGCTATTTAGTGTAACCAATTCCACCCCCAATGTTTGACATAAAAAAATAATTACATAAGATTTGTTATATTAATTCTGGATAAACTTTTATTGATTAAAAAAAGCAGATGCTTTATGTAAAACATTCTAATCATGCTATATTTCAACTACTTCCATCACTTATTTGGGGTTTATTTCGGTTGTTTTTTATCAGCCAGTCAGCCAGCCATATCTAGAAAACACACAAGACTGTATGTTAGGGAATAAAAAGAAAGAAAGACTGAAAATCACCAATATGTAATGATTTTTAAGGATATCAGTCAGTTGCACAGGCAGACAATTGTTCATACTTACGAAGGGATCAGCAGGTTTTGTATTGCATAGCTCAGTAAGTCCTTTGAGTAGTGTTGGATTAATACATGTGCTTAGGTATTCCTTGGCAGCAACACCCATGTCAATGGCTTCAATCACAGCTGGAATATATGTATAAGAAAGTAAAAAACAGGTTATATTGTGTTTTTTAAGGGTAACATCAAATATTTAAATAAAGACAATTATTTTCCCTTGAAGCCATTTACAAGAAGAAAGCTAATCAAAACCAGACCAGTCTAATTCCAGTCAAAGATCCGTTATTATCTCATGAACTCCATGTGTATCTCATTTTACAGACAGTGTCTAATTTTTGAACATCAATGCACCTTTGTCTCATGTCATTCGTGTATTCTTTAATGTCCCACAATCTATGTAGCTGGAAGGCTAACAGAAACTAACAGTGATGCCAATTCTTTCCAGAGGAAAGTAGCTGAACAATTCAAGTTTCTTGAAGTTGTTAGATGAAGTCACATAATATTTTGTATACTAAATTTTTGTCATAATCTTTATCATGTCAAAATGATACATGAAGATGAAGACTGAATGAAAACACTTTATGAATAAATCTAGTTTTTAAAATTGAATATATATGCTCTGTCAACTTGTGAACCCTTTAGAATTTTCTATATTTCTGTAAAAATATGAACTAAAACATTATCCGATGTTCAGATTTGTCCTAAAAATATTATGCTTAGTCATTAATTAATTGACGAAAATTATCCAACATTGCATATCTGTGAGTGGTAAAAGTATGTGAACCTCTAGGATTAGAAGTTAATTTGAAGATGAAATTAGAGGTGGCGGTTTTCAGTCAATCTGGTGACAGGTAAAGATGCGAGTGGTCACACAGCTGTATTTATAGAAGGGTAACTATCAAAGTCTGATCTTCACAACCCATTTGTAGACGTGTATTGTGATATGAAAAAAAGCTTTCAGAGAACCTCAGAAAAAGAGTTGTTAATGCTCATCTGGCTGGAAAAGATTACAAAACCCTCCCTAAAAAGCTTGGAGTCCACCAATCCATAGTCAGACAGATTGTGTGCAATTCTAAGATCATTGATACTCAACAAGGATCACTCCAAGACCAAGGCTTGTAATAGTTTATTCCAGGGTAAATGTCTAAGCAACTAAAGGCCCCTTTCACATTGTCTAATGTTAATGTTCATGAGTCCACCATGAGGAGAACACTAAGCAACAATGACATGCATGGTAGGATTGCAAGGAGAAAGTCATTATTCTCCAAGACGAACATTGCTGCCCATCACATGCCACATGGACAGACCACCAGACCACTAGAAGAACATTTTATGGATGGTTGAGCTCAAAAAGGAGCTTTCTGGTTTAAATGAATTTGATGAAAAAATTTTATGTCTGGAGAAAGAAAAACAGCGTAATAGCCTTATCCAATCTGTGAAACGTGGTGGTGGTAGTATCATTGTCTTTGCCTGCTTTGCTTTATGAATTATACCGTCAAATTCTATAGGAACATGTGAGGATATCTGTCTGTTAAAAAGAGAGGTCTGTAGTTTTCATCATAGGTACACTTCAACTACGAGAGACAAAATGAGAAAAAAAATCCAGGAAATCACATTGTAGGATTTTTAAAGAATTTAATTGCAAATCATGGTCAAAAATAAGTATTTGGCCACCCAAAAACAACCAAGATTTTTGGCTCTCACAGACCTGTAACTTCTTCTTTAAGAAGCTCTTCTGTCCTCCACTCGTTACCTGTATTAATGGCACCCGTTTGACTCACATTATCTGTATAAAAGACACCTGTCCACCGCCTCAAACAGTCAGACTCCAAAATCAACCATGGCCAAGACCAAAGAGCTGTCGAAGGACACCAGGAAGAAAATTGTAGACCTGCAGCCGGCTGGGAAGAGTGAATCTACAATAGGCAAGTAGGTCAGTGTGAATAAATCAACTGTGGGATCAATTGTAAGAAAATGGAAAACATACAAGACCATTGATAATCTCCCTTGATCTGGGGCCCCATGCAAGATCTCATGCCGTGGGGTCAAAATGATCTTGACAACGGTGAGCAAAAATCCAGAACTACACGGAGGGACCTGATGAATGAGCTGGGACCAGAGTAACAAAGGTTACCATCAGTAACACACTACGCCGAGAGGGACTCAAATCCTGCAGTGCCAGGCGTGTGTCCCTGCTTAAGCCAGTACATGTTCAGGCCCGTTTGAAGTTTGCCAGAGAGCATATGGATGATCCAGAAGAGGATTGGAAAAATATCACGTGGTCAGATGAAACCAAAACAAAACCTTTTGGTAAAAACTCAACTTGCCATGTTTGGAGGAAGAAGAATGCTGAGTTGCACCATACCTAATGTGAAGCATGGGGGTGGAAACCTCATGCTTTGGGGTTGTTTTTTTGCAAATGGGACAGAAAGACTGATCTGTGTTAAGGGAAGAATGAACGGGGCCATGTATCGTGAGATTGTAAGCAAAAACCTCCTTCCATCAGTGACAGCATTGAAGATGCATTGAGGAACGTGGCTGGGTCTTCCAGTATGACAATGATCCCAAACACACTGCTTGGGCAACGAAGGAGTGGCTCCGTAAAAAGCATTTTAAGGTCCTGGATTGGCCTAACCAGTCTCCAGACCTCAACCCCATAGAAAATTTGTGGAGGGAGTTGAAAGTACGTGTTGCCCCAAAAAAATCACTGCTCTAGAGGAGATCTGCATGGAGGAATGGGCCAAAATACCAGCTACAGTGTGTGCCAACCTGGTGAAGACTTACAGGAAACATTTGACCTCTGTCATTACCAACAAAGGTTATGTTACAAAGTATTGAGTTGAACTTTTGTTATTGACCAAATACTTATTTTCCATCATAATTTACAATTAAATTCTTTAAAAATCCTACGATGTGATTTTCTGAATTTCTTTTTCTCATTTTGTCTCTCATAGTTGAAGTGTACCTATGATGAAAATTACAGACCTCTCTCATCTTTCTAAGTAGGAGAACTTGCACAATCAGTGGCTGACTAAATACTTTTTTGCCCCACTGTAACTACTAAGCACACAAGTTGTTGTACCAAAAATAGTCAAAGAGCAACATAGTTGTGAAATGTCAAATGCCAAGTCAAAGTCCTGATTTTAATTCAACAGAAACTGTGTTGAAGAAATTAATGCGAAGAAACCCACCAACTTCCCAGAACTGAAAAGTGATGGTACCTTTTCAGACTTATGGATTTCTCATTTCTAGGGATGTAGTGATCTGATATTTAGCTACAACTATTGTTGTCTGAGATTCAAACAACAAACAATCAAAAAGACCACCCCATAACACATTTTATGTTTTGTAAAACATGCAGGAAGAGTGTAACTGTGAAAATGTCTGTATCAGGTACAGTGGTGCTTTAATGTTTGTGAAACCTTTAGAATTTTCTATATTTCTGCATAAATATGACCTAAAACATCATCAGATTTTCACAGAAGTCCTAAAAGTAGATAAAGAGAACCTAGTTAAACGAATGACACAAAAACATTTTACTTGGTCATTTATTTAGCAGTTCATTGGAAGATGAAATTAGAGTCAGATGTTTTCAATCAATGGGTTGACAATCAGGTGTGAGTGGGCACCCAGTTATATTTAAAGAACAGGGATCTACCAAAGTCTGCCCTTCACAACACATGTTTGTGGAAATGTATCATGGCACGAACAAAGGAGATTTCTGAAAAAGAGTTGTTGATGTCATCTGGGGCTGTGGTAGCCTAGTGGGTAAGGTACTGGACTATGGACCAGAAGGTCCAGGGTTCAAATCCCACCTCTGCCAAGCTGTCACTGTTGGCTCCTTGAGCAAGGCCCTTAACCCACAATTGCTTGGACTGTATCAATTGTAAGTCGCTCTGGATAAAGGTGTACCAGATACTGAAAGCAGAGGTTCACATACTTTTGCCATTTACTAATATGTAATATCGGACCATTTTCTCAATAAACAATTGACCAAGTATAATATTTATATTTATTTTTATATTATTTTCTCTTTATCTACTTTTAGGACTTGATGATGTTTTAGGTCATATTTAGGCAGAAATATAGAAATTTCTAAAGGGTTCACAAACTTTCAAGCACCACTGTAAGTCGCAAGTGTCAGGCATTAGACAGAGCTATCTTATGGTCTCATATTGAAAATGTAAAGTGGTTTGGAACATCTATACTCTGTGTTAGTAAGAGTCAAGTCAAGTCAGATTTATTTATATAGCGCTTTTTACAATGGAGCATTTTCTCAAAGCAACTTTACAAGTTTAGATTATCTCCTAATAACTACGTCCAATCCCAAATTGAGCAAGCCTAGGGCGACAGTGGCAAGGAAAAACTCCCTAGTTCTAGGAAGAAACCTTGGGAGGACCAAGACTCAAAAAGGGACCCAACCTCCTTGGGCGGCGTAGATGATAAATCTAAGAGCGAACTAAAGTCATGGAGTCAAAGTTCGAATAGACAATGTGAAGTAATGCACATCGACATTAAGTGGCCCAGGTATGATGATAAATCTAAGAGCGAAACTACAGTCATGGAGTCAAAGTTCGAATAAAATGTGAAGTATTCACATCGACATAAGTGGCCCGGGTATGATGATAAATCGAGAGAGCGAAACTAAAGTCATGGAGTCATGGTCGTAATAAAATGTGAATTATGCACAGTGGAGCTCCATCAGATGAACATCATGTGTGGGGCCGGAACTGCCGGAACACAGCTCGGAGAGAAACACAAAATGTAATTAGTTTTTATTGATTAAGAGCACAGTGTTTTATTAACAATCACTGATGCCATGTCAATCACTGATGCCAAGTGTAGCATAGACCCCGGCAGCATTAGCTATAGCAGCATAGCTAGAAAGCTAGAAAGAGGAGAACTGGTAGGAAACACGCCAAGAGGGATCACATGAGACATTTGGCAATGCCCACGAGCGGCAGAAACAGCAGCAACCCAACGTCTCTGATCACCATAAGACTCTTTTACTATGAACCCCCAGCTCTGCCCTTATTCTAAGGCAAGGATGCATGAGTCCAAGATCACGAGGACTGAAGTCCCCGGCTTTCAGCCAGACCCCGCCCCACTCGACCCTCCTGTCAAGCGGACAAGGCAGGCAGGCCAGAACATGACTCCAGACTCCGGGCCCCAGCAACCCAAGCCATGCCAACCTGGTCTAAATCTAGTAAAAAGCCTGCGTAAATAAGTATGTCTTTAGCCTAGACCTTAAAACTTTGGAGGGGTGTTTGAATCTCGAACGAAAGTGGGAAGTTATTCCATAGTGGGGGGGGCCATGTATGAGAAAGCCTTTCCCCCCCTGCTGTGACTTTTTTAATTCTAGGAACTAAAAGAAGTAGACGCGTTGGATTGTAAACTCTAAGAGGTCACTCAGATAATGTGGGGCCAGGCCATGTAGAGCTTTTATAAGTTATAAGAAGTATTTTGTAATCAATGCGGAATTTTGACTGGTAACCAGTGCAGTGATGATAGAAACAGGAGTGATATGATCAAATTTTCTAGTTTCGAGTTAGCACTCGTGCAGCTGCATTCTGAACTAAACTGAAGTTTATTTATAGATTTACTAGAGCATCCAGTAAGTAAGGCGTTACAGTAATCCAACCTTGAGGTTATAAACGCATGAACAAGTTTTTCTGCATCATTAAAAGAGAGGATATGTATTCTAAGTTTAGCGATATTACGTAATTGAAAGAAAGCCAATTCGAGTGATGCCTGCTAATGTGCGCATCAAAGGAGAGATCTGAATCAAATGTGACCCCTAAGTTTTTTTACAGACGGACGGGGCAATACTGGACAGCCATCTAGATTTAGGATAGATGTTGTATCTACCCTGTCTCTCACAGCCTTGGGTCCCACTAATAGCACCTCAGTTTTTATCTGAATTAAGTAAGAGAAATTAAATAACATCCAATCTTTTATTTCCTTTACACAGTCCTCGATTTTGTTGATTGTAAGGCTGTCATTAGTTTTTTGGCTGATATGTACAGCTGTGTATCATCTGCATAGCAGTGGAAAACTAATGCCATGTTTACGAATAACTGAGCCTAGTGGCAGCATGTACAGAGAGAATAAAAGCAGGCCAAGCACTGACCCCTGAGGCCATGCCATACTTCACTTTTGAGAGCTTAGATCTTAGATCTTAGATCTTATTTATATGAACACCTGGTACCGGTCAGTTAAGTAGGATTTAAACCAAGAAAGTGCTGATCCCTTAACTACCTACAGTATTTTTCTAGTCTGTTTTAGTAAACATCCTTCCATGATCTATAGTGTCTTATAAATGCTGCACTTAAATCTAACAGAACAAGAAAGAAACACATCCCTTATCTGAGGACATTAACAAGTTCATTAGTAAGTACCCTAAGTAATGCTGTTTTCAGTACTATGATGGGGCCTGAAGCCAGACTGAAATGTTTCATAATTTTCATTCCTTTGGAGGTGACTACAGAGCTGCTGATAGACGGCTTTTTTCTAAGATTTTGGACAGAAACGGTAGATTTGAAATTGGTCTATAATAGAATATCACACAAGGGTCAAGATTGGCTTTTTAATCAGTGGTTTGATACGGCAGACTTAAAGGATTTGGGCACATAACCTAAGGTAAGGGATTGATTTAAAATTACTAACACTGGCTCTATAATACTAGGTAATACTTGTTTTGAGTAGACGTGTAGGAATTGGATCTAACAACATGTTGATGACTTAGACGAGCTGATCAGTGCGGATAGTTCAGTATTAGTAATTGGGGTAAAAGATTCTAATCTTGATTTACAGCTCATTAAACAGATTGTCTTCACTAGTGCTGAATCTGAAGGTTGCTGAACATTGGTGATGGTGATGAGCATTGAGTTTTTATGCCTAATGTTTTCTATCTTATCATTAAGAAAGTCATGAAATCATTACTGTTAAATTACACAGAATGGGAGAGTCACTTTCTGTGGGGTTTTTTGTTAATTTGGAGACTGTATTAAAGAGAAATCTTGGATTATTTCTTATTTTTTCTCTATGATTGAAGAGAAGTATGCAGCTTTTAGCTTTAGTGAGGGCATGCTTATACTCTGCCATGCTGTCCCCCCCAAGCAATCTTAAACACCTCCAATTTACTATGTCTCCACTTGCGCTCTAAATGCCATGTTTCTTTGCTTTAAGGTACGGGTGTGGTCATTATACCATGGTGCTAGCCTGATTTTTTTTCCCTAATACGTTTGAGCCTAGCATGGGCAGTCGTGTCCAGGGTTGAGCGAAGCACACATTCTAATTGCTCATTTACACACTCAAGATGATTTATCTCCGTAGGTGTATTAAATTTTAAGTCTGGTAGGTTTTTTTTAATAACGCAGCTGGAGTAGCAGATGTGATAGTGCGCTTGGTGTGATAACTAGGGCCAGAAGATTTTTATTTATTAGAGATAGCCTCAAATACTAAAAAGATAGTGATCTGAAATCGAATCACTTTGCGGGAAAACATCAAGGTTATCTATATTGATACCAAATGTTAATATTAGATCTAAAGTATATTACACAGCGGTGGGTTGTCCCATCACATTCTGAGTGATACCCATGGATTCTAAGATGGACTCGAAAGCAATTTTAAGTGGATCCTGCTCATTGTCAAAGTGAATATTGAAATCACCTACAATTAAAGCCTTATCTGTTGACAGTAGTAAGCAAGAAAGAAAGTTAGCAAATTCCTGAAGAAATTCTGAATAGGGACCAGGCGGGCGGTAAATAGTGATAAGCTGAAAAGAGTGTGGTTTTGACTTCCATAAAGATGGATCAGTCACATTAGAATCAGTATTTCAAAAGAATTAGCCTTGTAATGGGATTTAGCTGTAACACCTAACTCTTTGTCCAAAATTGTGGCTATGCCTCCCCCCCGACCATTAGGACGAGGGCGACTAGCATGTGACTGTATCCAGGAGGTGAGGCTTCATTTAAGGCTAAATATTTCATCAGGTCTAAATCCAAGTCTCAGTGAGACAGAGAGCGTGTAAGCGTTTATCAGTGATCATTTCATTTACAATCACTGCTTTGTTTTGTAAGTGATCTAATGTTAAGTAGTCCCTAGCTTTAGTCTAATGTTGTTATTTCTTTGCAGCTATCTGTGTTTATACTAATGAGGTTTATTAAAACAGACTTTTTGAGAGCGTTTACGTTTAGGGCAGATGCGGGTAACAGACACAACAGTTTTCAATAATTGGGTGTTCTGGGTGACGGTGCATGGCTACCAGCACACAGTTGGTTAAGCCGGTCTGTCCTGCTGCCTGACCCCTGCTCTGGATAGTCAGCCCCTAACCAATTGGGCCATAAGACTAATGGGCCAATGTTGCAAGGAGAAATGAGAGCAGCACCCTCCCGAGTGGATATGGACACCGTCCCATCCTAAAAGGCCAGGCTTACCCTCAAAGGCTGTCCAGTTGTCTATAAAGCCCACGTTGTTTTCAGAGCACCACTTGGACAGCCAGCAGTTCAGCGACCATAACCTGCTGTAGGCTTGGTCACCTCGCCGCATTGGGATGGGGCCAGAATGCCAAATGAGACAAATGCCATGGAATTAATTACTTCATTTGTTACATATTGCTATGGCAGTAAAGAAAAAGTAACATACCTGATTTAATGATCACTAGAACCTCATGGAAATTATGTTTCATATGTCTACTCTTTAAATATCAACTCTTTTCACTTGTGACATATTTGACAGCTCTTTAATTGCACATCTGATTACAGACTTCTGTATTGAAACACCATATTTCTTCAGGACCTTGTGCACATATTTCCAATACTGTTCTTCTACTGACTGAATTATTTGATTTATGATAGTGTTATCTGATATGTTTCACTTACAATGGGGAAACATGAACTTGAGCTCCCTTTCAGCTGCTGAGAAGGTATCACTGCCATGCACCGCGTTCCTCAGGTCAGAAGTTCCATATCTAGCTCTTAGGCTGGGGTTAACAAAAATATTGTTGATTATTTGTTATATCTGTTATATTTTCAAATCCTGTTTTCAAGACTTACCAGTCTCTTTTAGAGCAAACTGGTATGTATACAACAAAGCTACAACTGTCAACTATTATTATATCTTTTAATGCTTTGGGACAGCATACACCGATCAGCCATAACATTAATCCAACTGGCAGGTGATATCATTGACAGTGTGTTGCTCTGGGCAATGATCTGCTGGAAAACGTTGGTTTCTGGCATTCATGTTGACGTTACTTTGACACCACAGGCAATTGCAATACAGAAATAGACTACATGGGAAGCACAGCTGCCCTTCAATTTCATTAAAATTAAGTCATTAAATGTTTACCGAAGTCTCTATACTTCTAGTTAATTTCGTTGGTATTCAATACTTTAGTGAATCATAATATCACATTTCTCACAGCAGTATCGTTCTGTTATTTCATTCAACTCAAACTCCTCACATTGAACAGCAAAGTACTCAAGTAGCAATTTTAGCACATGAACATGCAGGAGATAGAGCGCGTAGAAACATTCACGACAAACACAAATACATTGGATCACAAATACGAACATCTAAAAAAAAGCCAAGAATTTGAGTCAGTTCATCTGGACATAAGGTAGTCCAGTTAGTCCAGCTGATTTAACTTTTGGGATTTTCTCACCTGGATTATTGAGTATGCATCAAGATATCTAAAAAAAACCTTCACCATATTTAACCTTAGTTTGCTAGAGGACTAAGCTACAACTCTGCACACACTTACTGTACACAGTTAAACCTGCTTTAAATCTTAAAATCTGCTTTAAATCAGACTTGGGCTTTAAGACTAGAAAAATTCGAGAGCCTCCACAAATCTATTTTTTAATATAGCATTTTATTTCCACGTTAAATCTGAATATTGAATCATGTAACTGATCCTTTCATATTCATATTGCTTACATGGCGCTGCATTACTGTAACTCTGGGAAGCTTAGCTGAAATCACAGAGGGATGGGGGAGACACTTCCTGCCTTTCCTGGGAACTACATGGAGTTATCCCCCCAAATATAATAATTGTAAAAATAATTATATAATTATCAGTATTGTATTGCAATATGCATTTGAACCCACACAGTCACACATGAGTCTGCTGTTTGAGTGTCTGAGAGTATGTAAATTCTGGCTGATCTTCAATAAGGAGCTACTGTGCAAAGGTTAATTTAAAACTAAGAATGTACCAAACATTTTGCTTAACTTCTACCACTCAACAGAAAAAAAACACATTTAAAACTGTAATCAGACTGTATTTTGTTCACTCCATTACCCTCACAGTTGAATCATGTCCATCTCCTAATATAAAGCTAATAACAAACTGAATGTTTCACCGAAAGTTTAAGTGGTTTGGTTTGTTACAAATGCCAGACATTTTGACACAGACATTCTGATACAGGTTACAGGCGGAATGTGAGTATGGTCTGTTTGTTAGGAAACCTGATCAGCTTAATTAGCAGAAACAAGCTAAACAGACATCCGATCATTTTTCAGTGCACCAAAGCACCAAGTGAGTAGAAAGATTGCAGAAATAAAAGACAGTCCAGTCTAATAAAAGCTTCATAAGAAAGAAATAAAGTACTTATGGAAATATTTCATAATGGTATCATTCGGTAAAAGCACACAGAGAGGCAGGGACAGTCAGAGGCTCAGAGTCACAGGTGAGTTTGTTACTTTTGTATTAGTGTGATAAAAAATAGAGCATTCTTATTTAGACTTATTTAGAGTGAGTACAGTGCGATCTCATCTAACAGAATCTTAATTCAGAAGCATCATGAACATGGGTTCAGTATATATTTGCACTGTAGTCATTAAATATGAAATCATTCATATGTGGTACTGATCTAATCTCACAGTCTGCTTTATTTAGCTTTACATGAACATATTTTGTGCTTTCAGTACAGTTCCAATAGCAGAATAATACTTCAATGAATAACTAACCTAAATCAAACCAAATATTCTTCAAAAATATTTACTTACTGTAGTTGTCTTTAAAAAACACTAAACACACTGAAACAACATCATTTGGTGACTTGAAAAAGACTTGTTTAGGACCTGGGACTTGACTTGAGATTTACCCATACTGACTTGGGACTTGACTCAGGCATGAGACTAGCTTGCTACTTTCAACTTAGTGACTTCCTCTGGTCTAACAGTTTAAGAGTTTTACTTTCACATGTGTGTGAATGTACCCTAAGTCTTCTACCTTTCAAAAATAGAGAAATTTTTCTCACAAATAAAATCAACATAGTTACCAGTCAGGGTCTTTCATCCTGGCTTCAGTGTTATTGGCAGGTCCCATTAAGGTTTTCCACATTGCTATGGCCTGATGCCTGGCCAGAGCACATGCCATCACTGGGCCAGAGCTCATGAACGCAGTCAGACTTGGGAAAAATGGTTTTCCATATTGATCAACATAGAATTCACTGCATTGTTCAGGACTCAGCTGGAGTGTCCGTTTCTATCACATAAAAGACAAAAGGTACTGAGAGTGGGATTCATGAATACTTGACTAGTCTCCTATAAACTATAATGTCACTGGCTTCATAAAATTTGGTGCTGTGACTTTCTGTAAACTGCATTGTGTAGAACTGACTCGAGTAAGGGGTCAGAGGACCTCGATTATAAACAGTGTTTTTCTTCACATAGTATCATTTCTCAGTCCCTGGTATAACAAAACATATCTACTGTACTACTGCTTGCTTGCACAAGTGCAAAACATAGATTATAGGTAGAAGGTCACAGTATTGCATACAGGTAGCTGTATTGATTCTGCATGTTTTTTGGAAACTACACATCAGTGTGATGACACAGCAGATGAACCAAAGGTCTCAAATGCACAGGAAAAATCTTACCTGCTGGAAATTATGAAAGTCTTTTAAGTAGAAAACTGCATCATGCTAACTCAGATACCTTAATTAACACCAGCAGGCAAATATGAAAATCTCATGCATTAATCTTTTACAGTGGTGCTTGAAAGTTTGTGAACCCTTTAGAATTTTCTATATTTCTGCATAAATATGAACTAAAACATCATCAGATTTTCCCAGAAGTCCTAAAAGTAGATAAAGAGAACCTAGTTAAACGAATGAGACAAAAACATTATACTTGGTCATTTATTTATTCAGGAAAACGATCCAATATTACATTCTAGTGAGTATGTGAACCTTTGCTTTCAGTATCTGGAGTGACCCCCCCTGTGCAGCAATAACTGCAACTAAGCGTTTCCTGTAACTGTTGATCAGTCCTGCACACCGGCTTGGAGGAATTTTAGCCCATTCCTTTGTACAGAACAGCTTCAACTTTGGGATGTTGGTGGGTTTCCTTATATTACCTGCTCGCTTCAGGTCCTTCCACAACATTTCAATTGGATTAAGGTCAGGACTTTGACTTGGCCATTCCAAAACATTAGCTTCATTCTTCTTTAACCATTCTTTGGTAGAACGACTTGTGTGCTTAGGGTCGCTGTCTTGCTGCATGACCCACCTTCTCTTGAGATTCAGTTCATGGACAGATGTCCTGACATTTTCCTTTAGAATTCTCTGATATAATTCAGAATTCATTTTTCCATCAATGATGGCAAGCCGTCCTGGCCAAGATGCAGCAAAACAGGCCCAAACCATGATACTACCGCCACCATGTTTCACAGATGGGATAAGGTTATTATGCTGGAATGCAGTGTTTTCCGTTCTCCAAACATAACTTTTCTTTTAAAACAAAAAGTTCTATTTTGGTCTCATCCGTCCACAAAACATTCTTACAATAGCCTTGTCCACGTGATCTTTAGCAACCTGCAGCCGAGCAGCAATGTTCTTTTTGGAGAGCAGTGGCTTACTGATTGCTACCCTGCCATGCACACCTTTGTTGTCAGTGTTCTTCTGATGGTGGATGCATGAACATTAACATTAGCATTAGTCAATGTGAGAGAGGCCTAGAAGTTACCCTGGGGTAATTTGTGACTATTACACGCCTTGCTCTTGGATTGATCTTTGTTGATCAACCACCCCTGGGGAGGGTAACAAAGGTCTTGAATGTCCTCCATTTGTCTGACTGTAGATTGGAGGAGTCCAAACTCTTTAGAGATGGTTTTGTAAACTTTTCCAGCCTGATGAGCACCAACAACTCTTTATCTGAGGTCCTCAGAAATCTCCTTTGTTCATGCCATGATACACTTCCACAAACATGTGTTTTGAAGAGCAGACTTTGAAAGATCCCTGTTCTTTAAAAAAAGTCTCATTTTTGTCTCATTTGTTCTCTTTCTGGGTTCTCTTTATCTACGTTTAGGACTTGTGTGAAAATCTGGTGATGTTTTAGGTCATATATATGCAGAAATATAGAAAATTCTAAAGGGTTCACAAACTTTCAATTATCATTGTACCTGTGTAAACAATACATCTTCACCATTCTTCACTTCTGCTGTTTTTTACTACTTATTGATCTTTCTTCATTTCTCTTTCAACTTATAAGATACAAAAGGGTGAGGATTCCTGTTTGTTTGTACAAAAATGCTAAAGTTTACAGAGATATTTATCTATTTGACTAAACATTTAATGCAAAATTAAAATATAAAGTCAATGATATGAAACATTAACATGTTTGTGACCTTACGTGAGTAACTGAATGGTTGTAAACATTTCTAAACCATGTGGTCAAATGAATAAACAGGTATCCCACTTAACACTTTAGTTTGGGACTAAGAAAAGCTTTAATATTTTCACTATGTTTCCTAAACAAGGCAAACATTTTCTATGTGCAATAGAGTTATTGTAGGAGAATGTTAATTTCATACTGTACATTTATTTGTTTGTCATTCAAAATACAATCCTATTATGCCCCCTAACCATTTCATTTTATGATGTCAAACCGTCTTTGAGAACTGTGGTGGCTTTATTGGTTAGGGACAATGGACCAGAAGGTCCAGAATGCAAATGTTGCCACTGTTCTGCCCTAGAGTAAGGCCCTTAACCCAAAACTGCTGGGTTTGTAATGTTGTATCAGTTGCAATTCGCTCTGTGTAGAGGCCTTTTCACACTGAGTTTGATTTTTATGCAAGAAAAAATAGAGGTGATTTTTAATGTAGTGGGACCTTCACACCAAGTCCGACGTGTTTTTTGTCTAAACACTCTGAAAACTCCCTGTAAATATTTGCTTTTTTTCCTTAAGAGAAGGGAGATTAAAGACCGTGTCTTTTTCACATCGTCAACTTAAAAAAAAAAAAACCAAAGACATGAGCGAAGATTAGTGAAGGAATCTTGAACAGATGGACAGGCATGAACAGATTAGAATGCACTTCCATTCAGTCACTGTGAGGTTTATCACCATCATTCTCCAGCCTTTCAGTTATTGTGTTCAGGTGCATCGTGTTTGGAAGATTGCACCATTGAGTGCATTTATTTAGGGCGCCCATGTATGAAGTCTAAATTTTTGTTTGAATTTGAGGGCAAAAAAATTCAAACGTCAATGTCCGAATTGTTTGAGCAAAGAGGCGCTCAAATTCTGTGGGTCCACTGTATACACCAATCAGCCAAAACATTAAAACCACCTGGGCTCTAACAACATTGTAGATGTTACATGGCAAGTTAACATCGTATGAATCCCCAGACCCAGGTTTTCCTTATAGAATATTCCTCAGTGTATCCTGATGTTATCACCAATCATCCATGTGATGTTAAAGAAACCGGAAGTCAAACCAGAAGACCTTCTTTTCTATTGCTCCAAGGTCCAGTTCTGACACTCAAGTGCCCATTGTGGGCACTTCTGACATTAAACCAGTATTAGCATGTTGAGTACTCTGACCAGTCTACAAATAGGCAGCCCTATACTCAGCATGAGACACTGCATTTTGTGTTATGACACATTCCTCCAGTAACCAGCAAAAAATATTTCTGTGACTTGTACCACTGAAGCTCTTCTGTCCATTTGGACCAGACAAAACAGGATCTGTCACTCTGGCGCATCGATGAGCCATGGCCACCAACACCTTGTCGCCAGATGGTGGTTTATTGATCCTTGAATCACTGTAAGTAGGTACTCACTACTGCTAACCTGGAGCACCCTGCAAGACTTGCCATTTAGCATATAGCAAATTGTGATTAGTCACTCAGGACTTTGCTCCTGAACATTTTTCCCACATCCAACAACTGACTGTTCAATCTAATCTAATCTAATATTATTCTAGAACTTAAAATGTGCTACTGTAAAGCACATTTTAAAATGACTAAAGTAAAAACTACTACTGCAGCCTATAAGGGCTTAGAGAACGTTGATGTGAAATGTTAAATTATTAAGCACGTCATACAACTATAGACACCGAAAGGATGAACTAGTGAAAGATGAGTTAGTTAGAACTACGTATCTTTCTACCCCACTTGGAACTGTTAGAGAGAACAACAGAAACATGCTTTTAACAAATTATATAAAATGGTATAAAAGTTATTCAAGTCCCTACTGTAGCTTCCTACTGATGCGGTGGTGGTGTGTTAATGTGGGCTGTGCTAATGTTAGTGGATCAGACACAGCAAACTGCTGGAGTTTTTATACACCTCAGTGTCACTGTTGGAGTGAAAATAGTTGACCAATAATAAATGTCCAGCCACCAGAATCCTGTAGCCAGCATTCTGTGAGCACTGATGAAGCATTATTAGAGGATGACTAACACAAACTGTGCAACAACAGATGAGCTGCTGTCTCTGACGTTTCATCTACAAGGTGAAGCAATATGATGTCTAATGGAGTGCACAGTGAGTGAACATGGTATAGAAACTCCAGCAGCACTGCTGAGTCGGCGCCAATCATACCAGCAAATACGTACTAACACACCACCACAACAGTGCTGACAATGATCCACCACCCTAATAGTACCTGATCTGTGGTTAGGGTTGCCAACTGTCCCGTATTGTCCGGGACATCACGATTTATTGGCAATTTTGATTTGTCCCGGCCGGGACAGCTCCAGTCCCGTATTCCAGTCACAGCCGCATTGGCCAATAACGTGTCAAAACTGATACAAACTCCCGGGTGTAGTAGCTACGTCAGTGACAGAGCAGTGTGTGTGCTGTGAGCGGAGCCTTATGTTGTCAGAATGAGCAGTGAACCTGTAAATAAAAAAGACTTTGCAACTATAAAAAAAGAGTGGGAAGCCAAAAGGCCAACCGCAGTAAAGTTGGCTTGCGGTTAGCGATTCGGAGCTTTTTTCGTCTCCCATTCCGTGATAAAGTCACTTTACACTGTGATTAATACTACATTTGGCTCGTCCTGATTTGTGAATTCAGGTTACGCCATCATCTAAAGTGAAATCATTCGGCAGTACATTATAGGGCTTTATTTTCAAAAGCTTATAACTTTTAAAGGTGACCACTTAGATGACTGACACCTGCAGTAAAGTGACCAGGCTGATTTGAGAAACTTTTCAGTCTTAATTCTGTCTGTACGTGGCTCGTATAAACCGTGAGGATGGAAAATGATAACACTCAAAATAATTAAGCCTTACATTTAAATGGCCATTAAACCGTCCAAGCAGGCCATAGAACTTCAAAAATTGATCATATAGAGAATCAGCACAGGTTAAAGTTACCCTCCATCTGTTCTGAAAGCTATCACAGATATAATTGTGTCTAATAGGCAGTTATTTACATACTGTGTATTATGTGTAGGCATTTTCTGATTTGTGAAAGCTTTCACACATATAACTTTGTCTAATAAATTGTTGTAATGATATTATTTATTACTTTTAGGCATAATCTGATTTCACATATATAATTTTGTCTAATAAATATTTATTATGAAGTTATTTTTTTTATATTTAATCTGATTTATGAAAGCTTTCACAGATAAAATTTAATATAAAAAGCATTTATTTATATAAAATGTATTACTTTTAAGCATTTTCAGATTTGTGAAAGCTTTGACAGATACAATTTTGTATAAAACACATTTGTTTATATAATTTTTATGACTTTTAGGCATTTTCAGATTTATGAAAATTTTCACAGCTATAATTTTGAATAATACATGCTTTTACATAATATTTATGACTTTTAGGCATTTTCAGATTTGTGAAAGCTTTCACAATTCATTTTCTGAAAATGGCTAAAATTAATAAATATTATACATATATATATATATATATATATATATATATATATATATATATATATATATATATATATATATATTTCTCAATTTTATTATTAATTTTATTTTATATATACATATATATGGAGGAAAGTGTCCCTGATTGAGGGTTGAAGAAGTTGGCAACCCTATCTGTGGTGGTCCTGGCCAATACAGTACAGAGTAAAGGGGAATAACAAAGTATACAGAGAAACAGATGGACTACAGTCTGTAACTGTACAACTACAAAGGTGCTTATTTATGGTAAGTGGAAATGATACAATGGACAATAATTAGAAACAAGGGGATAGACCTAACAAAGTAATCGGTGAGTGTATATATAATTTCTTTAAAATTGTTTAATTGGGTAATTAAAAACCCCTGGTTTGGATATATTACTACCTTTCTAACACAACTGATCTAACATCACGACGTGAAACGGGGGGTGCAGCTAAAGGGTTTGCATTGTGGTATTGTGAGTGTCAAACGAATGAAACCAACTTTTACCACGGCTCCATTTGGTAAGACATATGCACTCACAAAGCTGGAACGCTGGGAGTAATTTGGTTAGTGTTGGTTGAATTACCTGCAGAATCGTAAAACCATATCGAATGATAACATCCTCGATTTCACCTGCTTTGTCTATAGCGTCAGGTTTGATCAGAGCTAAAGTTCTTTCCACATAGATACGGGACGGTGCTTTGAGGTCTTGCTGTGCTGTGTCTTCATCCATGTTCCTTGGTCGCTATAGTAGGGTTAAGGTAAAAAAAAAAAACTGCTAGATTTTAGTTTGGTGCCAATTTCCGACTACACACGATTGTCTAGATAGCGTTACTGTTTAAAAAACTCAAATTTAATTCAAGCCCATCTCATGCTCTGTATATAAGACGAACAGAGCATCTTCGTGACATGGCGTCTTTAGTTTATGTAGTTGCCTAGTTACCAAACACCAACTTCCGGCTTAGTTCGGACTTGCGTACTTCCTAGTCTGGACTAGGAAATTCGACTTGGGAGGACGGGAGGACGCAGTTTAGGTATTCTACAATTGGAGCAGCAGCGTACTTGGCTATGGAGACTTGACAGTTTACTTTTTACAGCTAGATAAAAAACCTAAAACATGTTGTATACAGCATGTCAGTGGTGGAAGAAGGTGCTCAGATCTTTTACTTACTGAATAGTTACTGAATTCTTAATCTACGTGTAACAACGGACCGATCGCATTTAAACATAAGATAAAAACCTTCCCAAACACAAGCTAGCACCAAACAAGTCTGATTTTAGAAGGAAATTTAATTCTGAACTTTCAATTTATAACAGACAATTCATATTTAGAATACAGTTTGAATAAATTATACTTATAATGCATTGAAACAACTACATTCTCGCCTAAAAAAATCTTATAACTTCATTGCGTGACACAATAACTGTATTACTTTGAAAATTATACATCCAGTTGGGAGACTCCTCTCATCCGCCATTACCGAGCTGACAATGCATTGTGGGATATTTCGCTGTCCAAAGAAATGGAACGGTACTCGGGTTGCGACTGATGACGTTTCGCAAGAACACAAGTAGAATCAGAATCAGAATCAGAATCAGCTTTATTTCGCCAAGTATGTTTACACACACAAGGAATTTGGTTCCGGTTGATGGTGTCTCTCTAGTACAATTAACAGGTACATATAATTAAGAAATATACAAATTATTATACAAATTTATATACAAAATATATAAAATGCTAGTAATAGTAAGGTGCAGTGTGCGTTGTAGTGCAACAACAATGATGTGCAACATTTAGTTGGACACCATTTAGTTGGTGGTGTGTATTATAGTTCAGTGATAGTGATCAGCTGTTAATGAGTGTAACAGCATGAGGAAAGAAACTGTTTGAGTGTCTGGTAGTTTTTGTGTAAAGTGATCTGTATCTCCTGCCAGAGGGAAGAAGCTGAAATAATTTGTGTCCAGGGTGTGAGGAGTCTGTGATGATTTTCTCTGCCCGTTTTTGGGTTCGTGAAGTGTACAAGTCCTGAAGGTTGGGCAGAGGAGCACCAATGATTTTTTCAGCAGTTCTGATCGTTCTCTGCAGTCTGTTCCTGTCTTGTTTTGTAGCTCCTCCAAACCAGATAGTGATGGATGAGCACAAGACAGGTTCTATGATCGCAGAGTAGAACTGCTTCATCAGCTCCTGTGGTAGGCCATAGTTCCTCAGTCCCTCAGGTTGGCGCAGAAAATAACACTTCTCTGTTGGGGCCTTTTTTGAGGATGGGCTAGTGTTGAGCTCCCATTTCAGGTCCTGAGAGATGATAGTTCCCAGAAACTTGAAGGTCTCCACAGACTTCACAGGGCAGTCGGTTATAGTGAGGGGTAGCAGTGGTGAGTGATGTCTTCTGAAGTCCACTGTCATCTCCACTGTCTTGAGCGCGTTCAGCTCCAGATTGTTCTGTCTGCACCAAAGCACCAGTCGTTCAACCTCCCTCCGATATGCAGACTCGTCACCATCCTCTATGAGTCTGATGACTGTTGTGTCATCTGCAAACTTAAGGAGCTTAACAGTCTGGTCATTCGATGTGCAATCATTGGTGTAGAGGGAGAAGAGCAGTGGGGACAGCACACATCCTTGTGGAGCTCCAGTGCTGATTGGCTGTACATCTGAAGTGATATTCCCCAGTCTCACCTGCTGTGTTCTGTCTGTCAGGAAGCTGGTGACATTCTTCAGGTGGGCCAATACCAGTCGTTCAAAAGACTTCATTACCACAGATGTCAGTGCGACAGGTCTGTAGTCATTTAGTCCTGTGATGGGGGGTTTCTTGGGGACCGGGATAATGATGGATTGTTTGAAGCAGGAGGGGACTTCACACCGTTCTAGGGATTTGTTGAAGATCTGTGTAAAGACAGGAGCCAACTGGTCAGCACAGGCGTTAAGGCAGGAGGGGGAGACGCCGTCTGGGCCTGGTGCTTTCCTGATGTTTTGTCTCTTGAAGAGCCGGCTCACCTCCTCTTCGTGTATTGTCAGTAGAGTAGTGCGGCTGTCAGGAAGAGGGGGTAGGGGAGTTCCTTGGGGTGTGATGGGGGCTATTGTTGCAGGGCTGAAGTGGGTGAGAGGTGTGAATTGCTCTCTCTCAAACCTGCAGTAATATGCATTCAGCTCGTCAGCCAGGTCTTTGTTTGCCTCAGTAGAGGGTGATGGTCTCCTGTAGTTCGTGATGTCTTGCAGGCCTTTCCACACTGAGCTAGGGTCATTGGCTATTTTCCAGTTTCTCAGTATACTTTCTTTTCGCCCATCTGATCTCTTTTGTCAGTGTACTCCTGGCCTGTCTGTACAGGTCTCTGTCACCACTTCTGTAGGCATACTCTTTGGTTTGACAAAGCTGTCTTAGCTTGGCAGTGAACCATGACTTATTGTTGTTGTATGTGCGGAAGGTTTTGGTTGGCACACACACACATCTTCACAAAAGCTGATGTAAGATGTCACAGTATCAGACAGTTCATCCAGATTTCCAGTAGCAGCTTCAAAGATACTCCAATAAGTGCAGTCAAAACAGTCCTGCAGTTCTTGCTTCGCTTCCCTGGTCCATTTCTTCACAGTTTTGACAACAGGCTTTACAGATTTTAGTTTCTGCCTGTAGGTTGGAATAAGATGAACCAGGCAGTGATCAGAATGTCCCAAAGCTGCCCGGGGAACAGAGCGATATGAGTCCTTAAGGACTGTGTAGCAGTGATCCAATGTGATATTTTCCCTGGTAGGAATATTAATGTGCTGTTTATATTTTGGCAGTTCGTGGTTTAATTTTGCTCTGTTAAAGTCTCCAAGTATTATGAAGAGTGAAACAGTGATTCCAAGTTTGGACTGCAGTACTTGTCCAGAACTGTGACATCTGAGCACCAACCTTCATTAATATAGAAACAAATTCCACCGCCTTTAGTTTTTCCCGAAAGCTCCGCTTCGCGATCCGCTCGGTGTAGATTGAAACCCGGCAGATGTAATCCGCTGTCCGGGATGGATTCGCTGAGCCAAGTTTCAGTAAAACAGAGAGCAGCAAAACGTCCAAAGTCCTTGTTTATCCTGTTGAGGAGATGTAGCTCTTCCATTTTGTTGGGTAAGGAGCGGAGATTCGCTAAGTGAATCGATGGAAGCGCAGTTCGGAATCCGCGCTGTCGCAGCTTTACGAGCGCACCGGCGCGCTTAACCCCTTCTGCGCCGTTTCCACGTCCCAAAAAGGGCCGCTGCTCCTCCAACTAAAATCTCATAAAAACTTTCCGGGTTTGTGAAAACTGGACAAAAAAAAAATCCGGGATTGACTGCCTGATGTTAAGCAGTTCATCTTTTGAGTAGGTTATTGGGTTTGTTAGCGGCCTCTATCGTTTTTAAGGTATAACTGCGCGGGAACGTCCAGTACGTAGGAAATTATGATGTGTCGGAATACACGAGATTAAATACTATGTTAGTCACTAAGGGTTTAGGGAAATGCAGTTTTGTTTATTTTATTCAACATCACTTTTGGCTTAAATGCTTTACATACTGCTGCCACCATCAGATGACAGGTCACAATTAAGGTAGTCTTGCATGATACCGAGAGGCCAATTAAAATGTATTATTACCTGATGCCGAGGGACAATCAAAATCTGTATGGGTGCAGCATATGGCCCTAGGGCAGGACTTTGGATAGCCCTGGCATAGGGTACTCGCTGTAGTCAGCCAAAAGAATGGCTTATACACCCCTGAAGACACAAAGACTGACAAAAAAATTGCCAACTTCACTTACAAAACTGCACTGGTTATCAGAGCTTACAGGTCCTCCTCTAACCTGGATAACCTACTCATACTCTTAATGGTTTGGTAATTTATATTTTTGGATGGTTTAAAGCAGTGGTTCTCTAAGTTGGGGGAGCAGCAAGTCAACTGAATTCTACTACATGGTATTTTTTTAATACACACAACACGTCAGTTATTATAATACCACTGTAAAGGTGATTTGTCGCATTTATTTCTTCGATAAGAACCTTAACAATTTGGATAAGTTACAATGTTTAAAACCAATTCCAGTGAGGTTTGGACACAAGACATGTACATGAGTCAGAGCAGGACTTGTTCAGAGTTTGTGAACCACTCGTTTGAGGGAATCAATCCAAGGGTGCCTGCAGTTTTAAACCTACCACACGTTTTCTGACAAAATACTTCCTCTCTTTCACTGGCCTCATCCAAACCCTACAAATGCCTATGATTTTTGAGGCTACATATTTGCTTTGCACCAAATTACTGAATGTTAACACTGCATATTCATTAACACCTATATTTTTAGTCCTAATTTTGGTCTCTATATAGAACGCTTCACTCAAATGAAGTTACAGCTATCGAGTAGTGTCATCTTCCTATACAAAAACCTTGTTACCACACTAATAACCACATGACAAATATATATTCAAATGAAAATGAAATCACTGACAACATCCTCCCTAAAAGAGGAAGAGGTTATAGATGCATTCAAACAGCTGCTAAACACCAGTATGTTGCACACATGCATCCCAGTCAGGGCTCAAGAACCCAGAATTCACTGGGCACCAGTCCTGCCTAGACCTTCATTTTGTAAACCCTGCCTGGGATTCAAACCCAGGTCCTCATTATATGCCATTTCCTTAAGCTGGCTCTTGCCACCATGCCACTTGACTGTGTAACGTTCATCAGCAATTCGTTTTAGCTATCAGTGAAACTGTACTGTATAACAATGAAAGTGACTTGGCAGCAAACTGGTCTTTTTTCCAACAATAGATCTGGTACTCACACATATTTCCTTCTACAGACCTCCCTGCCTTTAAAATAAATGGAAGACAGTGACATTGTTCTAAAAGACAACTAATGTGCAGTGGCATCATTGTCATTGACCAAAAAATAAAATAAAAAAACAAATTAAATAAGTCATAGCTATCCGAGACTGCAGTAGTGTATCAAGTGTCTTTGTCAGTGGTACTATATTATGTAGTAAACTTAATGTCAGTCAATAAGACATTATGCAAACCACATGGTATTCATGCTCAGAAAACCTTGTTATTGCCATGCAGATTAAAGTTTTATTACCTATATTCAGTCATGAGCACCCCTAATAAACTAGGGCTGTGCAAAAAAACAAACACATACAGCAATATCGTGATATACACCGCTATTCAGGTCAAATTGATTTTTTCTTAAGGAGAGAGAATTTTTTTTTTTAAAATATGGTGTAAACTACAATCTATGCAGCTTTTAGTTTCACTGAACTATGGAATATCACATCACAACATGCATATTACAATGTATTGCATTGTTACCCAAGTATCATGAGGCATATTGAGAAGTCCTTTCCAATACCCATTTCTATGATAAACTAACCCGATCTGAAGATGGCTTAAGACCTTCTTTAGCTCTAAATGCGTATTAATTTCGAACCACTAAACATGGATAGCTGTAAAATTTGTGCTTTAACATTTGAAATCCTGTAGCGACATTAGGTCCCCACTGTAAATACTGGATACATTCAGCAGTTGTGTAGTTGAAGTGTCTCCATGTCAGCTGTACCGGATAACTGCCAGTGAGTGTACCTAATCTGGCATTTTAATTCAGCATAAGGCTTGCTTGCATTTAATAAACCTAGTATTTTCTATCACATACTTTAACTTGGCTTCACTGCAAGAATCAAGTGAGACGAACAAACAGGCATTTGAAAACTTTTTAATCTTTTATTCAACACCTAACAGTAGAAAATCCTTTATCGTGTTCCAATGGTAACCTGCCACACTCTGATCAGGTTGTCAGTGTAGCCAGCAAAGAGTGTCTGTAAAAAATACAAGTCAAATAAGGTTAGGAGACATGAGCAGATGCGTTTCAACATAATTCCAATGAAACCCTCTAAAGATCCCCTCATAATTGCAGGACTCTCTTCATGGTTCAGAGTTCATGTGATTGAATAATCACTGGGGTCTTCTGATGCAAGCAAATGTTTGCATACACATGACAATTTCTAAATGACACGGTCAGTTATGACTGAAAAGCTTTTACCTGTCCGTCAGCAGACCAAGCAAGAGAGGTGCACTGTGGGGGCTCAGCCTTGCTGTTGGTGCTTATGACCTCCTGTTTTAGTTCATCAACGATGATTTTACCCTCAAGATCCTGAGGAGATGAACAATAGTGCAGACATCAAGAAATTATTCTGACATTACTGAAGCCATTAGAAAGCATAAATGGTCAGGCAAAAGCATCTCAGAAACAGCCTCTTGTATCATCACAGGATTGCAGAAGGCATGCAAGTTTCATCACTGAAATTCTCAGACTATATAAGTTTTACTTCAAACAACACTTGAGGAATCGACAGCACCTCTTCTTGAAGATTTAGTGGAATTAAAACACGCAAGCTAGACATTTACATATACAAAGTCTAAAACGTTTAAGTTACTTTCAAAGGCCATCATTTGCAGTTATGTAAACTGAAAACTCGGGGTCTACATAAATATTATGGTGTATACCAGAAAACTGAGAAACCATTTCCTCTAGTTTACAATCTACTCTAATCAAGACAGAGTTACAGTGGGGCAAAAAAAGAATTCAGTCAGCCACTGATTGTGCAAGTTCTCCTACTTAGAAAGATGAGAGAGGTCTGTAATTTTCATCATAGGTACACTTCAACTATGAGAGACAAAATGAGAAAAAAATCCAGGAAATCACATTGTAGGATTTTTAAAGAATTTAATTGTAAATGATGGTGGAAAATAAGTATTTGGTCAATAACAAAAGTTCAACTCAATACTTTGTAACATAACCTTTGTTGGCAATGACAGAGGTCTGGCACTGCAGGATCTGAGTCCCTCTCGGCATAAAGTGTTACTGATGGTAGCCTTTGTTACTTTGGTCCTGGCTCTCTGCAGGTCATTCATCAGGTCCCTCCGTGTAGTTCTGGGATTTTTGTTCACTGTTCTCATGGTCATTTTGACCCCATGGAATGAGATCTTGCATGGGGTCCCAGATCGAGGGAGATTATCAATGGTCTTGTACGTCTTCCATTTTCTGACAATTGCTCCCACAGTTGATTTATTCACACCAACCTGCTTGCCTATTGTAGATTCACTCTTCCCAGCCTAGTGCAGTTCTACAATTTTCTTCCTGGTGTCCTTCCACAGCTCTTTGGTCTTGGCCATGGTTGAGTTTGGAGTCTGACTGTTTGAGGCTGTGGATAGGTGTCTTTTATACAAATAACGAGGTCAAACAGGTGCCATTACAGAAGTTACAGGTCTGAGAGCCAGATATCTTGCTTGTTTGTGGGTGAGCAAATACGCATTTTCCACCATGATTTACAATTCAATACTATAAAAATCCTACAATGTGATTACCTGGATTTTTGTTTTTTCCTCATTTTGTCTCTCATAGTTGAAGTGTACCTATGATGAAAATTACAGACCTCTCATCTTTCTAAGTAGGAGAACTTGCACAATCAGTGGCTGACTAAATACTTTTTTGCCTCACTGCATGTCTGATAAAGGAAAAAGTGTCTCTGCAAGACAAATGACACTGGGTTAATGTAAACTCACCCAAATCTTGATGCTAGGGCCAGTGGCTGCACAAAGCCAGTAGCGGTTGGGGCTAAAGCAGAGAGCATTAATTGTGTCTCCTCCATCCAGAGTGTACAGGTGTTTTCCTTCGTTCAGATCCCACAGCATAGCCTGGCCATCCTGCAAAACCATACAGAGACAAATACCTGAACTGCTGGATAGCTAGGTTTAAACATTATAAAACAAGACAGGTTACACAGAAACATTCTCCAATTTTAAAGTTTAAACTAGGGCTGCACAACACAGGAAAATGCTCGTTTCCTCTGCAAAATATATATGTGACCAAACAACAACAACAACAAAAAAACAACCCAACAACATCAGGAATTTCAGTTCTATTTGAAAATAATCATTTGGGAATGATTGGGGTGATTTTGTAGGTGAGCACATTTGCATAGGAATAAGCTGAAAATGTTACTCTGAAGATTTTGTTCTTGAACTTCAATGCTATAAACCTGGTTTCAACTAACCAAACCAGGGCTCTTCGGTACATCTATCACCAAGAAGCACTGTGCTCCAGATTTAAAGTTAACAGAAGCACAAAATCTGTTTTAACACAACACAAAGTCTTGTTTTAATTCTCTTTATTACTTTCTTTTTCCTCTAGATTACTCATGAATATGAGTTTTGTTCAGCAAAGCACAGGTTTAGAAAATTGTTAAGCCATGGTAAGAAAATTATTCTTCTCTGTTTACTGCACAAGTAGGTTTAAAGTGTAACAACGGTACATTCAGTTGCTCTTACTATTAAAAAAAGAAAAACTTTACATATTACAAAAGTTGACTGTAAATAGATTTTACTTTACAATAGTTTATATCTACATACATTTAATACAGTGGAAGCTTGGAATTCGAACTTAATTGTTGACCAGATGAAAATTGGGATAACATACTATGCGGAAAGGATTAAATAATTTCAAGGCAACACTTGAGGAAATCCTTCCAATACAGATGGAGTTATAATATACCAAACAGACAGACAGTGTGTTGAAGTTATACCTTCCCTCCAGAAGCACACAGTGAACCATCAGGAGACACTGTTACAGTGTTCAGATAGCCAGTGTGACCGATGTGGTTTGTCTTCAGCTTGCAGTTGGCAAGATTCCACACCTTCAGAAACCAGACAACAACAGATAACCATTACGAGACAACATAATCCAGAATTGTAATCTTACACAATTTTAAGTGCTGGAGAGCTTATCCTGAAAACTCTACCCATCATAATCGCAGGACTTGTCATCACAGTTCGGACGAAGTTTGACATTTTTTTTATTGTCAGGTAAAGCATTCGGAAATATTTCATCACACGAGAATGACCAATCCTACCTTGACCAGCTTGTCCCAGCCACAGGAAACAATGACTGGGTTGCTGCTGTTTGGGGAGAATCGCACGCAAGACACCCACTCTGTGTGGCTCTCATCCTAGAAAAGTTCATAAACACACACTTGGGTAAGACTACCAATATCTGAGGCAGAACAGTTATCATAGCTAAGGATTAAGAGTAATGTGGATTTTATTTTCTGAATTGGTGCCAGTTTCTACCGTTGCATAACCTCAATTTATGCTATAACACCAAACTGAAAATAAAATGGGAATTAAAAAAGTAGAGACTTCTTTCTGGGCTATTAAATAAACAAACATGAACAGAATGAGCACTTCAATTAAGCCTCAGACCTGCAGAGTTTGTAGTCAGGAGATGTTAATAATTACACTGGAACAGGTAGCAATCCTATCTATCAGCGCATGTATGGCTAGACTTCAACTGGAAACAATGATGCCAACATCAGTCTGACCTGGATTGTGTACTTGCACACTCCAAGGGTGTTCCACAACTTAATGGTCTTATCTCTGGATCCAGAGACGATCTGACGGTTATCAGCAGAGAAAGCCACGCTCAAGACATCCTTGGTATGTCCAACAAATCGGCGAGTTGTGGTGCCACTGAAAGAGATGTAGATACCAACACTTACAAAAACAGAACATCTGTCCATCAATTTCAAAACACACTTGAGCTGCATATTTAAGATCTGAATCACGATTACAATTTGAGCTCATTTAACGTATACGCAAGTAACAATCGTTTGCTTGATCTGGTGATCAATTTAGACCAACGCAATCGTCAAATAAACACCAATATTAGTTCTTTCATTTTTGTAGTTTAGCCTGTTGCTTTTCTACAACCATGTTAATTTATGGTTAGTATATAATATTAGAAAAACATTAGTTCCACTACTCAATAGCCACATGGAATTACTAAACAGCATACTTTCCAGTTTGCCAAACCTCTATAAATGAATGAAACTAGTATTTGATAAATAGAGCAAAATTAATGGTGTGACTGCCATTACTTAATCTCTAATCTTTGGAGGCTGACATTTGCAGCTTGCATCACCCTGCTGGTCACTATCAATTGGAAATCTTAATTTCTGTCAATATATACATTAAGAAAGTTCTTGGTGCGGCAAAATAGGAAAAATTCTAATGCATGAATAATGGCTCTATGCAGAAATCATATAGGTAGGAGCCTTTGGTGAGTATTGGAAAAACTGGATTTCCATGGAAACGTGGACAGTTTGTCTACCATTCAGAAAACGCATGCAGCAGAGTACTCAGCTGTTTTAGTTTATATGTATAAACAGCATTCTAAGAATTACAATTGCCCCCAGTTCCTGCAGTGCAAACGCAAGAACGAACTATGAAAATCTTCATCCAGTGCACCTAATAATGCTGCATCAAACAGACAAACATGACACGAGGGCACAAATGTCTGCCCACCTGATTTGACCCTACACTCACGTTGTCAGGTCCCAGAGGCGTAGGGTGCCATCCCATGACCCAGAGAGTGCAAACTGGCCATCAGAAGAGATTACAACATCACTCACAAAATGAGAGTGGCCTCTGAGCGCCCGCTGGGGGACCCCATAGTTGGTCTCATCTCTGGTCAACTTCCACATGATTACAGTTTTGTCTGTGCAAATAAAAGACAGCAGTGGTTTAAAATGTATGGCAGTACAATACTGCCACACAGAATGAAAAACTCCTCAGCATGTCCTTACTACTACAAAGTATGTTGTAAAAAAACGACATGAGACAGTATCCCGTTATAACAAGAAAGGTTTGTTAAAATTAGTACATCTGTAAACAGGCATCCATCTGCCAGGACCAGTGATTCGTGTAATCATGCATGTCATCATGTAGTTTAGTTGCGATACTCTCTGCTGGAGCTTTAGCAGAAGATGGATGCTCAAAACTGCTCAAAAGTTCTGCTCTAGTTTAAGAGAAAACAAGAAGGCCAAGTGCAGTAAATGTGGGAAGTTGATCTGTATTAACGGAGGCTACATCTCCAACATGACAAAACCAGCATAATATTTTGCTATAGTGCATCATATTTGACCAACTGCAGTTGATTAACATCCCTAAAACGACCTAGGAAAATCAAACTTCACTCGTTTGCTACTGGTGATAAGTACTCACCACTGCTAAAATGTCATGCGAGACCCAAAAGGACAGTAATCCTTTATTTTAAAGCAAGCTTCTCCCTTCCCATTTAAACCCGTTACAAGTAAAACGCTGAATGTAAAATGATCACTCTCCCTTTGGACCACACGTTTGACATTTCGGCAGTATTGTGTACTTATGCCCCGAAGTTTGGTGTTCGAAGGTCATTGTTTTAGGGCATTAAACCATGTTAAGCTCATTACTTACAATAGGTTTAAAGCTGAAATATAAAACAAAGACATTCTTTATACCTAAACATGTGGCACTTTTCCACTCTTTTGGAATCGAAACAGAATCGATAAAATGCAAACGATATTCAACCCTAGTCATACGTGGTATAAGCATACATCGTATTTCCATTAGTGTTTGCACACGACGAAGGATTTTCAAAGTTCGGCATTTATACAGAGGGGAAAAAAGAAGACCTCGTGCCCGCCTTTTGTAGATAAGAACATTTGAGACGCTTTAACACAATGACGTCGTTTTTGCACCATACCTCCTCATAATAACGACATGATGAAGGGTTTGTTTTTATTCTGTGTTGCAGAAATATACCTCAATAAAAACGTTTACTTTTAAGAAAGTCACAGCAAAAACTTGATCCCAAAACATGGTGGTGACAACCTGCCCTATAACAAACTAAACTAACTGCACGAAAAGCAAGAGTAATGAGTTAGCTCCTATACACCCAGGACTGAGACGAACATGCAAGCTAGTTGTCACACACTACCATATATAAAGTTATGAACCGCCTAAATACGCGACAGTACGCTTTACTAGGATACCGGGCGGACTGAAACAAGCCCTGGCCATGTTTCCTTACCACGGGACGCAGACAGGATCATATCGGGAAACTGGGGTGTGGTGGCGATCTGAGTGATCCATCCACTGTGGCCCTTTAAGGTGCCTCTTACTGTCATCTGCTCCGTCATTATGACCAGGTATAAGGTCAATGATACAGTTAGATGGCGGCGGATTTTAGTAGGAGCCAAAACCTGCTGTTCCTTCTCCGTACAGCACCAGGAAAAGGCCGCGCAACGGCGGAAGCTGTATCTTTCAGTGTGCTTTCTTCTTCGTGTTCCCGTCTCGTAAATATGGTGCGCATGCCGCCATCTACCGTCTTGTTGTGGAAATGTAAAGCAATGTCTCCATGTATGGAAATTAATTTTATGACATCTGTATTAAAACGAGCAATGCATGTTGAATATACTGGTCCTTCTAAAAAAATTAGCATATTGTGATAAAGTTAATTCTTTTCCGTAATGTAATGATAAAAATTAAACTTTCATATATTTTAGATTCATTGCACACCAACTGAAATATTTCAAGTCTTTTATTGTTTTAATACTGATGATTTTGGCATACAGCTCATGAAAACCCAAAATCTCAGAAAATTAGCATATCATGAAAAGGTTCTCTAAACGAGCTATTAACCTAATCATCTGAATCAACGAATTAACTCTAAACACCTGCAAAAGATTCCTGAGGCTTTTGAAAACTCACAGCCTGGTTCATTACTCAAAACCGCAATCATGGGTAAGACTGCCGACCTGACTGCTGTCCAGAAGGCCATCATTGACACTCTCAAGCAAGAGGGTAAGACACAGAAAGAAATTTCTGAACGAATAGACTGTTCCCAGAGTGCTGTATCAAGGCACCTCAGAGTGGGAAGTCTGTGGGAAGGAAAAAGTGTGGCAGAAAACGCTGCACAACGAGAAGAGGTGACCGGGACCCGAGGAGGGATTGTGGAGAGAAGGGCCGCCGATTCCAGAGCCACCGTGCACAGGCGTGTGCAGAAATGGGTACAAGGTGCCGCATTTCCCCAGGTCAAAGCCACGTTTGAACCAGGGAACGGCGGCAGAAGCGCCTGACATGGGATACAGAGGAAAGCAGAGACTGGACTGTTGTCAGTGGTCCATAGTACTTTTTCGGATGAAAGCAATTTTGCATGTCATTCGGAAATCAAGGTGCCAGAGTCTGGGGAAGGAATGGGGAGAAGGAAATGGCCAAAAGTCTGAAGTCCAGTGCAAGTTACCCACAGTCAGTGATGGTTTGGGGTGAGGGTGTGCCAAGTCAGCTGAGGGTTGGTCCAATGTGTTTATCAAGGTTCAGTGTCAATGCATCTGCATCAGGAGATTTGGAGCACTTCATGCTTCCATCTGGCTGAAGAGCTTATGGAGATGAAGAGTTAATTTTTTCAGCACGACCTGGCACGTCTCACAGTGCCAACACTGGTAAATGGTTTACTGACCATGTATTACTGTGCTCAAATTGGCTGACCAAACTTCTCCTGACCTGAAAACCCGATAGAAGAATCTGTGGGATATTGTTGAAGGAAAGTTGAGAGACGCAAAAGACCCAAACACTCGGATGAGCTTTTAAGGGCCGCTATCGAAAAAAAAAGCATCCCTGGGCATCCATAACACCTCAAGCAGTGCCACAGCTGTTGGCCTCCTTGCTACAAGCATTTGAAGCCAGTCATTCTGCAAAAAGGCTTCCGACCAATATTGAGTGCATAAAGAACATTAATTACTCTGAAAGGTGGCTTTTTTTGTATTAAAAACACGTTCTTTTATTGGTCGGATGAAATATGCAATTTTGTGAGGAGGAATTTTGGGTGTTCATGAAGCTGTATGCCAAAATCATCAGTATAAAACAAATAGAAAGACTGAAATATTTGCCAGTTTGGTGTGCATTTGAATCTAAAATATATGAAAGTTTAATTTTTATCAGGACATTACGGAACATTTTACTTAAAATTTATCACAATATGCCTATTTTTTGAGAAGGACCAGTGTGTGTGTGTGTGGGTGTGTGGTGTGTGTGTGTGTGTATGTATGTATGTATATGTATATATATATATATAGATATATATATATATATATATATATATATGATATATATATATCTATATAATATATAATATATATATATATATATATATATATCTCATCCATTCCTGCATTTTAGGCCTTCAACACATTCCAAAAAACCTGGGACGGGGCAATTTATGACTAGTATTGAGATAAAAAACTAAATTTATGATGTCAACAAGTGATTATATTATATTCATGACTAGATACAAAAGCAATCTCAACAAAAGGCGAAGTCTTTGAGGAGTACAGACGGGCAGATGATCTCCAGTTTATCAACAAATGTGTGAGAAATTTATTTAAATGTTTAAAAACAATGTTCCTCAAAGGGAGACCTCAAAGGATTTACATATTTCAGTCCTAACTTTTTCTGATTTGACTTGTTTTGCATTGTCTTGTTGAAAAATGCATGGACATAAATGCATGGACATCCATTGAAAAGATGTCATCTTGAAGGAATTAATGATGTTCTAAAATCTCAGTGTACTTTTCTGCATTAATGCAGCCTTCACAGAACTGAAAATGTCCTTTGTTAAGAGCACTGACACAACCCCATACCAGACAGATACTGGTTTTTGGACATGTTACTGATAATAGTCTGGAGGGTCCTTTTTGTCTTTGGTCTGGAGCACACAGCCTGCATTTTTTCCACTGTGTGAAGGTCCATCCCAGATGTGTCTGAGGCTAGAGAAGTTGATGTCACCTCTGGACATGGTTAACATAAGGCTTCGTTTTTTGCACAGCAAAGTTTTAAGTGTCATTTGTAAACTGTAACTCCCTATTGTGGAGTGCTTGATAAAGCTTTGTTAAAGTAAACCCTTGCCCATGTGATTCTACCAGATATTGATGATTAATGATTCTTGATGCAGTACTGTCTGAGGTATCAAAGACCACGGATCTTCAGTTTAGGCTTGTTCTCAAGCCCTTTATTCTTTCATATTCCTTGAATCATTTAATGATATTATGCACTGTAGAGTGAAAAATATGCAAATGCCTTCCAATATAGAGGAGCGAAAAAAAGTATTTAGTCAGTCACTGATAAGATATGCTGGGAGTTGGGGTGAGAGTAAAGGACGTGGAGGACAGGGTGAGGTGGAAATGTTTAACTCGCTGTGGCAACCCCTGATAAAGGGAGAAGCCAAAAGAAGAAGAAGTCAGCCACTGATTGTGCAAGTTCTCCTGCTTAAAAAGATGAGAGAGGTCTGTAATTTTCATCATAGGTACACTTAAACTATGAGAGACAAAGTGAGAGAAAAAATGCAGGAAATAACCTTGTAGGATTTTTAAATAATTTAATTGTAAATCATGGTGGAAAATAAGTATTTGGTCATCCACAATTAAGCAAGATTTCTGGCTCTCACAGACGTGTAACTTCTTTAAGAAGCTCTTCTGTCCTCAACTCATGACCTGTATTAAAGGCACCTGTTTGACCTCATTATCTGTATAAAAGACACCTGTACACAGGGGGTGGAATGGGGGTGGAAACATCATGCTTCGGGGCTGTTTTTCTGCAAAGGGGAGAGGACAACTGATCCGTGTTAAGGGAAGAATGAACGGGGCCATGTATCATGAGATATTAAGCCAAAACCTCCTTCCATCAGTGAGAGCATTGAAGATGGAACGTGGCTGGGCCTTCCAGCGAGCAATGATCCCAAACACACCGCTCGGGCAACGAAGCAGTGGCTCCATAAAAAGCATTTCAAGGTCCTGTAGTGGCCTAGCCAGTCTCCAGACCTCAGCCCCATAGAAAATTTGTGAAGAGAGTTGAAAGTCCGTGTTGCCTCAAAACATCACTGCTCTAGAGGAGATCTGCATGGAGGAATGGGCCAAAATACCAGCTACAGTGTGTGCCAACCTGGTGAAGACTTACAGGAAACATTTGACCTCTGTCATTGCCAACAAAGGTTATGTTACAAAGTATTGAGTTGAACTTTTGTTATTGACCAAATACTTATTTTCCACCTTAACTCACAATTCAATTCTTAAAAAATCCTACAATGTGATTTCCTGGATTTTTTTTCTCATTTTGTCTCTCATAGTTGAAGTGTACCTATGATGAAAATTACAGACATAAATTGCCCCAATCACAACTTAATTTGGATTGTTTTGCAGGCCTGAAATGCAGGAATGGATTTCATAAAACGAATGAAATGAAGTTGACTAGAACAAAATATGAAACATAGGGTTCATACCAGTCAAAGTTAACGTAAGGAACACTGCATTTTGTAATTGGCATTTTCATTACTGTCAGGGACCAAGCAGTCAAAGACCAACAGGCAAGGAGTTATATCCAAAAAAGGGTTTTATTATATCCATTGTCAGATCACAAAATCAATAAATAAACTTAAGTAATGGGCCCTTAAAAGGAAAAAAAAACACTACTCACAACTAAATAACAAACTCAGCTTCAAACAAACCAAAAGAAAAGAAAACCTCCCACAATGACCCATGGGAAAACCTATATACTAACTGATCAAACCATAAAACTAACAAAGGGGGAAAAATTACAAACCATTAATAGAACTCAATACAAACATTCCCATCCCCCCCTTTGCTGGCACAACTGATGGTATAGTCCAATTCCAGATCTCCATTTAAGCAGGCTCTGCCCTCTGTCACACTTTTTTAGCCAGGACCCGGAAGGAAAACTTGAGCAGCAGGCATGGTAACTGTTCAATTCAGTTGTGTGGCTGTAAGACCAGCCATCACAATTACCATCCCAACGTTTTCTGATTTGTGGTTGTAGCTATTGTGCTTCGCTATTTCAGCAACACCCAGCTGTAAAACATTCATAATATAAAGCATTCATTTCATGATTCTTCATAGACAAATAGTGGAAGTAGAGTAGGTTGCACTGTTCCCCAGTGACTCCATATGACATGTTTATAAGTTTCTGTTTCCAACAAATCAGTTGATCAACTTTCTGCCCTGCTGTCCTTAAATCCATAGAGAATTTGGTTGCCGACTTTGAGAACTTGGCTAGTTAAAATTAATACCATCAAATACCATACTAATACCCATGTTTTGGATGTAATTATTTAGGTGTTCACTTTTGTCTGTATAGTGTATTATTATTATAATAATCATACTGGGTACCTAGCTGTACTGAGAAGTGTCCAATTACTCACTTCAGTTGTAAAGTAATCACCCAAGCTAAATGTCAATGATGGCTGATCAGATGGTGTAAGTCAAGTCAGATTTATTTATATAGTGCTTTTTACAATGGAGCATTGTCTCAAAGCAACTTTACAAGTTTAGATTATCTCCTAATAACTTCGTCCAATCCCAAATTGAGCAAGCCTAGGGCGACAGTGGCAAGGAAAAACTCCCTAGTTCTAGGAAGAAACCTTGGGAGGACCAAGACTCAAAAAGGGACCCAACCTCCTTGGGCGGCGTAGATGATAAATCTAAGAGCGAACTAAAGTCATGGAGTCAAAGTTCGAACAGAATGTGAAGTATGCACATTGACACGAAGAGGCCGGGGTATGATGATAAATCTAAGAGCGAAACTACAGTCATGGAGTCAAAGTTCGAATAAAATGTGAAGTATTCACATCGACATTAAGTGGCCCGGGTATGATGAGTTAGTAAAACCGTGTTTGAGAAGCAGCATGTGTATTGGATGCATAGTCCAGCACGGTTTATGCTAGCTGGTGCATGTGTGGTGCTGGTTTAGCTGGTGAACTCAAGGTGATCTTAGCTGGTAGTACAAGGAAGAATTTAAGAGGATGTAAATTCTTCTTGCCTGTTTTTGGGGAAGTACTGCTGGATAAAATTTTGCTAAGCCTTGAATTTAACACTTGTAAAGACACAAGGAAAGACATCAAGCATTTGGCTTTTAATATGGACCCATGTCCTTGTCACTGTTATGTCAACTCAGGCATTGACTCTGCACCTTGTATGTTCACACATCTTTTTCATATTACAGTGGTCCTTGAAAGTTTGGAACCCTTTAGTATTTTCTGTATTTGTCTATAAATATGACCTAAAACATCAGCTTTTCACCCAAGTCCTAAAAGTAGATAAAGACAACCCAGTTAAACAAATGAGACAAAAATATTATACTTGGTCATTTATTTATTGGGGAAAATTATCCAATATTACATATTAGTGAGTGGCAAAAGTATGTGAACCTCTAGGATTAGCAGTTAATTTGAAGGTGAAATTAGAGGCAGGTGTTTTCAATCAATGGGAGGACAATCAGGAGTGAGTGGGCACCCTGTTTTATTTAAAGAACAGGGATCTATCAAAGTCTGCTCTTCACAACACATGTTTGTGGAAGTGTGTCATGGCACGAACAAAGGAGGACCATCAGAAAAAGAGTTGTTGATGCTTAGCAGGCTGGAAAAGGTTACAAAACCATCTCTAAAGAGTTTGGACTCCATCAATCCACAGTCAGACAGATTGTGTACAAATGGAGGAAATTCAAGACCATTGTTACTCTCCTCAGGAGTGGTTGACCAACAAAGATTACCCCAAGAGCAAGGTGTGCAATAGTTGGCGAGGTCACAAAGAACCCCAGGGTAACTTTTAAGCAACTGAAGGCTGATGTTAATGTTCATGAGCCCACCATCAGAAGAACACTGAACAACAATGGTGTGCATGGCAGGGTTGCAAGGAGAAAACCACTGCTCTCCAAAAAGAACATTGTATTATTTGTACATCTTAGACAAGCCCATGGTTGTCCTCACCCTTTGAGATAATATATCATTTTGATTGACGGGCTGCTCCTAGATAACCCAAGGGAAACTATACTTCATAGGATCCCCATACTTCTTAGCCACAGTCTAAAATATCAATGTGGTGCAGAAATGACACACAGCTAATCTGTGTATAAGTGGACAGGGGAATGGGCAAAGAAAGCAGTCACAAGATGTAAGTTGTGAATGTAATACAAACCAGTCCAGTCAGTGTAAAATATCACAAGGCTACAGTCTGTCTATATCATTATGTTTTTGCACCATTATGCAAATGTTGCACCATTATGCAACAGTTCTACTGACCTAAAGATAATAAAAAATAAATAATAGCAACTAATTATCTTAATAGTCACCCACATAGTCCCTTGTTTTTCTGTTCAGATGTGCTTTACATCATTCACATGATTTTTGTCAAAGTCATAAGGGAAAACATCTGGTCATCTAAAATTATTTTGAGTGTCTCAAGAGGCCCTGTTTCAGGTGCAAACAGGAGTTCTGGAAAATACAAGTCTTGATTAAATATTACTAGTTCTACGATTGACATAACACAGTCATTTTCACAGTTCAAAACAACAACCTGACTGACAGTCCAACATGTTGCTATAGAACCCTCCCCCCAATGTCCAAGCTCAGCTAATGCCTGCTTCTTTGAATGTGTACACTCTAGATTCAAAAGACAGGATTCTTATGTCTGGATATTCTTAACTTTACTTGATCGGTTTAAAGTAATAACTTATGAAACATATCATAAAATTACATATAAATCCTAGTTAGCAAAACACAATGCCGTGTATTCTGTGGGGGATGAAGAGTGCCCATATTATTGCCAAATTAAAAATGACTGTTAAACTGACAGTTTAAAATTACTGCTAAACTGTGTTAAAAGACAGCGAAAAAATATAGTTACAGAAAAACTGCTTAATTAAGAAAATAATGTTGTCGTACATGTATGCTGTAATATAAGTATAGCAACGATTTACAAACATCGGAGGACCCCACCCTATTTTCCACTCATTTTCAGACTGCACCCACATCCAAGTGTAAGATTGTCTAGGAATTCATGATAATAAGACGTTATACCTATAATAGCCAATCGTAATGTAAAAGGTTTACGCTAGTAGCCAATTATAGGCATGACGACCCTCTATGTGATCCAATCATATATAGGAGGCGGGCTTTTGTTCTGAATACGGGTGAGAAAACAAATGCCTTTAGTCTTTGCTCGAATGTTCCGAATCGAGTCAAGTAGCCATTTTGGAAAAGGTTTCTTCGAACAAAAGGTGGCCTTCATTCGTCGTGGAAGTGTTATTGGTTTAGTATTGCAGTTTGTTAGTGTATTGTGGTTCCACATAATACACAACTAAGGTGAGTGTGTACACAATGTGTATCCATAATGTAATATAAGTCAAAACTTCGTTGGTTGCATTACCGTTTAGATTTATTGCTTATGTAACTTCGATTTCCTTTTAGCTCTGACTTCCACGAGAAGAATATGCTAATGTTTGATTGTTTCGAAGGTTTTAATTCGTTACATTCGTTTCATAAAACATTGATCGACGTATTTGGTAGCTTTTTATTTTCTGTTTTTTTTTTGGTTGTATTATACGTAGTTTTAACGTTGTTCTTGGTTGCGAAAAATAGTGCGTATGCACACGAAAGCCCATTGCTTAGGGTTTCCAGACATAAAGTATTTTAATCGAAATACCACAGTACAAGTCACCTCTACATGTGCAGTGACGCCTGTTTGGTATAAAACTCATGTTTTCATACAGAGGAGGATCTGGTGATTTTATTTCATTATGGGTTGGACCCAATGTGTTGTTTAGGCAGTAGACGCTAGTGTTAACTGCAGCCTGTATTCTGGAGCATTAAGTTCCTGTTCTGGCTCTTATAAACTAACCTTCTTCGGATCTATGATGACTCATGTGCACTAAGATACAGTACTGTAGATGTAAAGATAAAGAAAAACACTAATAATAGAGGAGAGTGAGAGCTATTGTGAGTCTGAATCACTGTTTACTGAATCATGAATCACAAACAACTCCCGTGGCACGACTCATACAAATTTAAGCAAGTGCAGGGAGTACCCAGCAAATTATGAAATCTGAGACAATTTCTTTTCTGGTCAAAATATGCTGAAAATCGTATTCGACAAGTTCTGATATGGTCGAGAACCGAGGTACCATTATATATCATTATCGGGATAAGAAATGACCTATATCAGGATATATGAAATTTTGGTCATATTGCACAGCCCTAGCATACATTAAGTAATATGGTGTTTGGACAACATCCAGATTGCGTAGCTTGCAATCAGATATTCTTATCTACAAAAGGTGGCACTGCAGAAAAAGTTTGGGAACAAAGTGGTCCAGCTTTTAAATTTTTTTGTTAACATGTCTGCTTCTTCTTTGGCAGATGAAGCAGCGAGAAAGTACACGTCACTCTTCGGCTGGTAGAGATTACAGCTGGGCAAAAAAAGCCCGTGGTCAAAAGCGCCACAGGCATGAGTCACACAGCAGTGAACGGGAAAACAAATACCGCAAATATTGCCATCGCCTGAAGAGCACAGAAGGGTAAAAAAAATAGTCTCACATCTTAAACTTTCAGCTTAGTTTACGAAATACAAGCGAAGCTATTAGAATATTCAGGTAGTCTTTTAGTAACATAGGTTTATTCATAAATTTACGAAAACTTAAAATATTGTACCCTGATAGTTTCAAAATTGTATTAAAATTTGACTATTAAAATATTCAAATAGTCTGTTAATAACCTAGGTTTATTCATAAGCGTATGAAAACTTTAAATATTGCGCTCAGATATAATTCGATTTTACAAATTTGCATCAGGTCTGTACTATGAGATGTTAATATAATAATTTTGGTTCATGGATTGCACTGACATGTCCAAACAGTGTCTGACCTAATATTAGGTTGATGTCCTCTGTCATTTCTTGGAGAAAATCAGAGTCTGTAACATGACTGTGATTATGTAGGTCATATTGTACCCACTTGGCATAAACTCAGAATTCCTGAAAGGGTCCCACCCCAACCCCAATATGTTAAACCTTGTACCTGAAAGTAACATAGTGTGGCTTTATTTAGATTTGCTTTTGCTTAAAACCATGTACTTGCATTATGAGTATCGGCAAAATTATATACTATATTTTGAGATTGCATATTGGTTGGATGCCTATTGTTTAACCGGTTGAGTAATTTTAGACCTTTACAGCACTGTGCATTGGTTTTTAGTGTTTAATCACAAGCTTGGTTTCTTAGACATTGTCTGGAGAACCGGAGTCTGAATGAAAAGCTAGACATGAAGGACAGACAGATTCACAGAGGAAGTGAGAAGGAGAGTTGCAGGAGTGTGTCTAAGGAGGGACATCGCATACGCCGTAGGGAACGAGACAGAGACTGGCACCACTACAGCAAATCGTCTGGTCACAGCAGTCGACACGGACGGAGACACACTCGCAGCCGATCCTGTCACCGTCACGGTCACTCGGTATGAACTGTGTCCTGTCTTCTTTTGTCACCTTTTCTCTGTCTTTGTGCAGACAACAATAGACCTTCTGTTAGAATGTAGATTAATTTAATATCTAGAAGAATGTGTGTATAATAAGTTGGCAAAACTGTTTTAAAGAGTTTGAATATGATTCCAGATAAAAAACGAACTTTAGGAACCTCATTTTGGGGGGCAGGGGAATGAAGCTAAATGTCATAGCATTATTCACTGTCTTTGATGTCTTCTTTAATATTTTGATAAAGTATCCTGTCTGAAAATGTGTTGCCATTGTTTTTTTTTTTTCTGTAACACACACTATGTGGTGGTCCCCCCTGTGCGTATCTCTGCCGCGGGCTGAATTTGCCTTGGCTGCTCCCTGTGGCCGGGCCTGGCTGCTGCGGTATCTGAATGGGCCGAAACGCTTCCCCTCGTTCTTCCCTTGCCGAATGAATGAATGCCGCGTTGTGGTCTCCCCTGATTCTCATGGGTTAATGATGATGATGATGATGATGGTGGTGGTGATGCTGATGGTGGTCCGAATCCTCCAGAGGAGCCATCGCAGGAAAAGATCCCGAAGTGTTGAGGATGATGAGGAGGGGCACCTGATCTATCACAGTGGAGACATACTCAGGGCGAGATGTATAGAATATACATTTTTTGTATACCTTTTGAATCTCAGTATTTCTCATGTATATTGTCTCATGTTTGATATGTCAATAGTAGCTTTTTTTAGGATAACGATTTGGGGTATAATTATTACAGCAGTTCAAGCAGGAAGAAATCGTAGACTTATTTTTTCAGCTTTGTTAGCATAGCATTATGTGTATTCAAGTTTTTCATGTACTTTCATTGTGTGCCAGTATCTGAAGCTAAATCTTAGATGGTTAAGTGTCTTATGTTAGACAGTATGTTGGACGTTCCATGTTTTTAACTATCTCTTTTTAATTCCGTAGATGAGATTGTGTGCACATTAGGAGAGGGTGCCTTTGGAAAAGTAGTTGAATGCATTGATCGCAAAAAGTAAGTGATTGTGTGTTATCTGAGCTGTAATTAATTATAAGTACATTTATTGTTTCGTAATCAGTATTTTTGTGCTTTTGCTGCAGCCAAGGTAGTCGCATTGCACTGAAGATCATTAAAAATGTTGATCGTTATCGAGATGCGGCCATGTCTGAAGTTGAGGTTCTGGATCATTTGAACACTCTTGACAATGACAGAAAATAGTAAGTAACTTTTCTGGAGTAAGTAACTGGAAGTTTTCCTTACAGTTGCTGAACACGGCATTCCCAAATATACTATCTTTACTAACAACCTGAGAGGTCTTTGGACATGTACTGACTTATGATTTTCACCTCTGCTGTAGCTGCTGTGTGCGTATGCTGGACTGGTTTGATCATCATGGTCACGTGTGCATTGCGTTTGAACTCCTTGGCATAAGCACATTTGACTTCCTCAAAGAGAATAATTTCCAAGCATTTCCAATTGACCATATCAGACACATGGCCTACCAGATCATCAGAGCAGTCAAGTGTAAGTAGTTAATCTGCATCAGCAACCTCTGGTGTATAAGTTTATACGGCGCAAATTGGTCATAGGTGTCTCATTAATTCCAGCATGTTTGGGTGGTGTGGACTTCAGCTGTAATTTGGTTTGCTTATTGGGTCTCTCTTCTCTGCAGTTCTGCACAAGAACAAGTTGACACACACAGACTTGAAGCCAGAAAACATTCTTTTTGTTAATTCAGAGTATGACCTTGAGTATAATGCAAAAATGGTAAGATGATCTGCCTTATCACCTGTGTGCATTAGTAAGATACTGCTGATGTGTTCCACTTGTGATTCATCCTCCTGATGTTTGCGTTACAGAAGCGTGATGAGAGAACTGTAAAGAATCCTGATGTGAAGGTGGTCGATTTTGGAAACGCCACATACGACCATGAACACCACACAACTGTGGTTTCCACTCGGCATTACCGTGCGCCTGAAGTTATTCTGGGTGAGCGGTTATGAATGACGTGCGTCGTTTACTGTGCCGTTTCTTTTTGTGCCAGTTACCAAGGACTGTATTTGTTTGTCTGTCTTTTGAACAGAACTTGGTTGGGACCATGCCTGTGATGTGTGGAGTGTGGGTTGCATTCTTATTGAGTATTACCTAGGGAGCACACTTTTCCAGGTGAGCTTAATGAATAATGACTGGAAGAACAGTTTATAAAAAATGCTTTAATGTCTGAGAACTCCCATAACATACCTGTCAAAATGTGTTTATTTGTTTCTCTCAATAATTTGTCATTTCTGTTAATTAAAAAAATGGTTATTTCAGACCCATGACAGTAAAGAACATTTGGCCATGATGGAGAGAGTCCTAGGTCCTATTCCAACACAAATGCTCCAGAAAACAAAGTAGGCATGCCTTTTTTATTTTTTAAAATAATTTTGACCTTGTGTATTGTTGTATTAGGCTGGTTATTGACATCTGTTTTGCAATCCTTTAGGAAACGCCGATTTGTCCATCGTGACAAACTGGACTGGGATGTGCATTCCTCATCGGGGAGATATGTCCGAAAACACTGTAAACCTCTAAGAGTGAGTTTTTTTTTATATTTTTTTTTACTTGCAGAAATTAAATGTTACATCATTTCTCTGCTTCTAGACGTTCAGCACTTGTTTACCTGTCGTAACAGTTGCATTGCCTTTCAAGCTCAGTTTAACTTGCATCCTTTACTTTGAGTACTAGAACATCTATTGATTAGCAGGTGTTATTCATTTTGGAGAGAGAGACCACAGTAAACCCATGATTATTCATATGTCATACATTGAAATATTGTACTTGTCGTGTGTGTGTGTGTGTGTGTGTGTGTGTGTGTGTGTGTGTGTGTGTGTGTGTGTGTGTGTATATATATATATATATATATATATATATATATATATATATATATATATATATATATATATTATATATATATATATATATATATATATTATATATAGATATGTGTGTGTATGTATATATGTATATGTATATATATATGTATATATGTATATATATATATATATGTATATATGTGTATGTATATATTTTTATTCTATATATATATAATATATATATCTATATCTCCTATATATATATATATATATATATATATTTATAAATGTGGTATGTATATATGTATATATGTATAATATATATATATATATATATATATATATATATATATATTATATATATATATCTATCTATATGTGTTGTGTATGTATGTATGTGTGTGGTATATATATATATAATCTATAGTATTTAAATATATATATATATATATATATATATCTATATATATATATATATATTATGTGCTATGTGTGGTGTGTATATATATATATATATATATATATATATATATATATATATATATATATATATATTTATTATGTGTCTGTGTGTTGTGTATATATATAGATATATATATATATCTATCTATCTCTATATATAGATATATATATATATATAGAGTCTATATATAGATATCGTCTCTATGTATAGGGTGTGGTGTGTGTTTTTGTGTGTTGTGTGTGTGTGGTGTGTGTGTGGTGTGTGTGTGTGTATATATATATAGTGGGTGGATATTATATATATGTGTCTATAATATAGATATCCTATATCTATATATATATATATATATATATATATATATATATATATATATATATATATATATATATATATACACACATATATATATATATACACACACACACACACTCATTCATTTTATGAGACAACATTAAATGCAACCCACGGTTATTAACGTGGCCAGATATTTTATTGAATCATTGTCTGTTTAGGGCTGAATGTTGTAAACTTGCCGATACCAGTCCTGATGTCTTACTAAAACCTCTTTGTAATACGTTCTGTGATACAGGTGTGTCAGTAAGAAGTGTTAATGGGTGAACTTGATTTAAGAAAGTAATAGTTAATCTACTTGTAGTTCTATGAAAACTTTTCTTTAAAAATCATTTCTTTGGATTTTACTGAAGTCCTCAAATGATGGGTTTCAGAAAGCCTCAGCAGACATGCTTTAAAGTTTGGGAACCCTTTAGAATGTCTTGCGTTTCTGCATAAATGTGACATTTAAACATTATATTTTATCACAAGCCCTAAAAGTAGCTGAAGAGAACTCAATTAAACAAATGAGTCATTTATTTTTGCCATTTATTTATTGATGGAAATTTCTCTATGTATTTGAGTGGCAAAGGTTATGCAGGTCTCTAGAATTAGCAGTGAAAGTTGAAGTTGGCTAGATGTTCTCAGTTAATGGGATGACACTATTTGAAAAACAGGGATCTGTCAAAGTCTGATCTTGACAACACGGTTGTGGAAGAGTATCGTCACAGACAAGGGAGACTCCTGATCTCAGTGTTGCTGATGCTCATCAAGCTGGAAAATCTTCTTTAAAGAGTTTGGACTCCACCAATCCAGTATTTACAGATTATGTACAAGTGGTGGGAATTCAAGACCATCGTTTTCTTCTCCAGGAGTGGTTGATCTCTTCCACGTTGATTAATGATCCTTAGCCCCCCATCAGTAGAACATGGCAGGGTTATAAGGTGAAAGCGACTGCTCTCAAAAAACAGCTTTTGTGAATGGATGAGACCAAAATATGACCTTTTGGTTTAAATTAGATGTTATGCCTAGAGAAAGGGAAACATGGCATTTTGAACAGCAAATTGTAAAGGAAAATGTCCGGAGATCGGTCTGTGAACTGAATCTCAGGAGAATGAGTCATGCAGCAAAACTATTACTCTAAACACAAAAGTTGTTCTGCACAAAGACTGGTTAATGAAGATTAAAGGTAATGTTTTGTAATGGCCAAGTGAAAGTCTGTAGAAATATTGTGGAAGGACTTGAAGCCAGCAGTTAATGTGAGGAAACCCATCAACATCCCAGAGTTGAAGCTGTTCTGTATGGAGGAATGGGATGAAATTCCGCAAAGTTAATGCGCAGGACTAATCAGCAGGTACTGGAAAAGTTTGGTTGCAGTTATTGCTGCTCAAGAGGGTCACACCAGTTGAGGAAAGCAAATGTTTGTATACTTTTGCCACTCACAGATGTAGAGTATTGGATAATTTTCCTTAAAAGTGTAGTATAATTTTTGTCTTTTGGGACTGGGAAAATTTGATGCCATTGTAGGTCGTCTATGCAGAAATGGAGAAAATTTTAAAGGATTCACTATCATGCACCATTCATTAGTCATACAGTAGAAAAGCACTCTCTCAGCCTTTTTGACACGAGTTGCAAGTTTGCTGTTATGATAATGGACAAGTAAATCCTTGTTTGCAATGTTGGAAGTGGTCATCTATTGTAGTTAATGGGTATTAAAACAGTCGTAGAAGAAATCGTAGTAGCATGATTATTAAAGGCAGAATTTTTTTTGTATATAAAGATGCATAGCGTAATGTTGATAATCGCTAATTTAGATTTAGCCTAGTTTAATAACACCCTCTTTTTGTGCTTTTAGCTATATTCTCTTTCATACCGAACCTCGTTGAGTTACTTAACTTCCATACTTTTGAACCATACAACTTGTATATGGTAGTCAACCAAGTTGTGCCTCTCCCGCACACATAAATTTACCCATTGCACAGGTCACTACATTAGTCCCATGTACCATATATCTTGTAGAATTGTAGTTTCATAACTATTTATTGCCAACATGTTCAGAGTGGACAGGGCCCATGGCACTGCAGCAGCAACCTCTATCCAGCCCTGTGATGAACTGGTGTCCCTTTCAGGGTACATGCTCACCAATAATATACACATAATATACAAAAAAAGATAAATTTGAACTTTGTTAACAGCTGTTCATGAGGCAAAGACATTCTGTAAAGATGTAAAAAGGCCCTCTGCTGTCCATGTCAACCAACACTAGTTGTGAAGGCTCCAGGTCTGCCACAGTTTCCAAGTTAAAGTTATGAAAAGCTGTGTGTGTCTCAGACGAGAGAGGGGAAGGATTGTGTACTGAAGGTAATTTATACAGCAGCATATGAGTAAACACAGCAAAGAGAAGAGTAAATATGCTGGTGTAGATGCATGGCCAGGATGAAGGCGCATGTCAGAATGAGGAAGTTGTGGCAGTTAAATAAATTAAATGGCGTCAGCGTTAACATGTTAGATTTATTTTTATTTGGTTAATGGTAATAAGTAGAAAGTAATGAAGAATGTTTGTTTCTGCAGTCTTAAACCATTTTAAATCGAATGTTGAGTTCACAGTCTCCAGAGACATTAGAAAAGTGATCTATAATAACTGCTTATGAGGTATTATGTGTCTCAAATAAACAGACAAACCTGAACAGACAACTTTTGGTTTAGATTTGGGGTTGGCTTCGTGTGTGTTCAAACTTTAGGTGCAGCCAAGAATTTTTATTTCAGTGCATTATCAGTTTTTTTATGGCTTGTAGTGCTATTCCTGGCCTGCTGTGTACATCTGCTTACCTTCTGAGCATAGGCCAGTGGACACACCCCACTTGTGGTCTGCCTTTGTAGTTTGCTTGGACAGTGTAAGAATTCTCAAATGACTAAATCACTGATTTGATTTAATGGCTGTTTGTCTCCCAAACAGAACTACATGACCTCCAAAAACATGGACCATATGGATCTGTTTGACCTAATTGAGAAGTTGTTGGAGTATGACGTGACCAAGAGAATCACTCTGGATGAGGCCCTCAGACACCCTTTCTTCGACCCGCTCATGAAGGGCCACAAGTGATGTAAACCATGTTGTCTTGCTGTTTTACTCTCCAAGAGAGGTTGCATTCAGGGGACTGCATCAGTCCTGTGCCGGTCTTGTGTTGCTTTTCTTTCTGTTGTAATCTGTATTGTATTTTACACGATTAGCATTTGAAGGGAGGGTGGTAGGTCATGTGTGAAGTAGGTCTTATTTCTCATTAAATTGTAATTTATGATGACTATGTTTATTAATGGATTATGTATTACTATCCATATGGGCTTGTAAACTTTGATCCAGTAATTTTCATTAAAAATAGTACAGTGGTAGCTGGGTGTTCTTGCTTTTTATTTATTTTCAAGACTTGCGTATGGCTGAGTTTGCATTTGTCCTGATTTGTTTAATCTGCTTTACTGAATAAAATATAATTTAGGAAAGCTAAAATGGGGCTTAACGTATTTAACATTTTGCCTATGGTTTGTATTTTTGAGGCTTTTTTTTGTTTTACTGTTTTCAAACAGTTGTGAATCTTTTTAGATTTTTTTTAATCAATATGACCTAAAACATCAGGGTCCGTTTTCATAGGATTCAATGAAGGGGAAAAAAAAAGTCTTACTAGTGTTGGTGTTTCCCTCTTAAAGTTTGGGGTCGATCCTAGTAGCTAAGTAGTAGATAAGTTATTCATAAAGCATCTTCACCAGTAAAATTTCTCCTAAAGTCAGACTAAGGATAGGGAGGAAGACATGTATGGAGACTTCTGAGTTATCTTAAGCAGAGGAGAAACATCCAGAAAGGTGGCAGGGTAGCAGAAATATTCTGCAGTGAATAACAGTGAGTTATTCACAATGGTACGAATAGATCATGCAGGTGAAATGTTTGTGGTTGACCTCATTAGAGATGCACTCACATCTCCTACCCAGCGCAACAGTGCCTTAATGCCTCAAATGAATGCCACATATGAACCAGCCCCACCACTTAAATAGACCTGGCAGCACTCAGAAGTAACTGAAAAGAGTGGAGCCTCATTTTCTCCAGTTTACAGGCTCACCAATAGTTTATGTAGGCTAAAAAAATGACCAGTATGGCAAATAAACGTGATTAGTGTAAAATGGGTAGAAATAGCCCACGCGTGTTATTTCAAAGTAAAGGCTTATAATTGGCTATATTTCCCTAATAAAGAGTGCATTTGTCCCAGTCTGCAAAAGAATTTGCAATTAGTTTTGTCAAGGTTTTTAAAAATGTAACTAACTTTAATTAAAGAAGCTTTTGGCTTTGGTTATTGAATTTGAGTATATACAGTCTTATGCAAACAGTGAGGGAACCTGTTCAAAGACATTTATTTATGTAGCGTTTTTTACAGTAAGGCATTGTCTCAAAGCAGGTTTACAAATATCTAGGATCATAGCCCTAACTGAGCAAGCCTTGGGCGATGCTGGCAAGAAAAAGCTCCCTAAATGTTAAAGGAAGAAACCTTGGGAGGGCCAACACTCAGAGAGCCAACCTCTTTGGCAGCCTAGACAGTAGATTTAGCATGTTACCTAATTAATACATTGGTACTAATAGTTTAAATAAACATAAGCTAAATATAAAAATTGCCAGCATGGTGACTCTTTGGGGAGCAGCCTGGGTTCATTCTATGTGGAGTGTGTAATAATGTACACTGCTCAAAAAAATAAAGGGAACACTTAAACAACACAATATAACTCCAAGTAAATCGAACTTCTGTGAAATCAAACTGTCCACTTAGGAAGCAACACTGATTGACAATCAATTTCACATGCTGTTGTGCAAATGGAATAGACAACAGGTGGAAATTATTGGCAATTAGCAAGACACACTCAATAAAGGAGTGGTTCTGCAGGTGGTGGACCACAGACCAAACTTCTCACTTCTCAGTACCTATGCTTTCTGGCTGACAGTTTGGTCACTTTTGAATGTTGGTGGTGCTTTCACACTCATGGTAGCATGAGACGGACTCTACAACCCACACAAGTGGCTCAGGTAGTGCAGCTCATCCATGATGGCACATCAATGCGAGCTGTGGCAAGAAGGTTTGCTGTGTTTGTCAGCGTAGTGTCCAGAGGCTGGATGCGCTAAAAGGAGACGTGGAGGAGGCCGTAGGAGGGTAACAACCCAGCAGCAGGACCGCTACCTCCACTTTGTGCAAGGAGGAACAGGAGGAGCACTGTCAGAGCCCTGCAAAATGTGCTCACAGCCCAACACCGTGCAGGACGCTAGGCATTTGCCAGAGAACACCAGGATTGGCAAATTCGCCACTTGCGCCCTATGCTCTTCACAGATGAAAGCAGGTTCACACTGAGCATATGTGACAGACGTGACAGAATCTGGAGACGCCGTGGAGAGCGATCTGCTGCCTGCAACATCCTTCAGCATGACCCCTTTGGCAGTGGGTCAGTAATGTTGTGGGGTGACATTTCTTTGGAGGGCCGCACAGCCCTCCATGTGCTCGCCAGAGGTAGCCTGACTGCCATTAGGTACCGAGATGAGATCCTCAGTCCCCTTGTGAGACCATATGCTGGTGCGGTTGGCCCTGGGTTCCTCCTAATGCAGGACAATGCTAGACCTCATGTGCCTGGAGTGTGTCAGCAGTTCCTGCAAGATGAAGGCGTTGAAGCTATGGACTGGCCCGCCCATTTCCCAGACCTGAATCTGATTGAGCACATCTGGGACATCATGTCTTGCTCCATCCACCAACGTCCCCTTGCACCACAGACTGTCCAGGAGTTGGCGGATGCTTTAGTCCAGGTCTGGGAGGAGATCCCTCAGGAGACCATTCGCCACCTCATCAGGAGCATGCCCAGGCGTTGTAGGGAGGTCATACAGGCACGTGGAGGCCACACACAATACTGAGCCTCATTTTGACTTGTTTTAAGGACGTTACATCAAAGTTGGATCAGCCTGTAGTGTTTTTCCACTTTAATTTTTTGTGTGACTCCAAATCCAGGCCTTCATTGGTTAATAAATTTGATTTCCATTGATGATTTTTGTGTGATTTTGTTGTCAGCACATTCAACTTTGTACAGAACAAAGTATTCATTGAGAATATTTCATTCATTCAGATCTAGGATGCGTTATTTGAGTGTTCCCTTTATTTTTTTGAGCAGTGTATATTATTACCTTCAGTGAACAGTCACTCTAGGTTTTGTGTCCGCAGCAAGTTTTATAGACATTACATGATCAGTCAACCAGCAGAGGGAGGGGGAGTTATTGCCCTCTTATGTGGTCTGAGTAACGGTAAGATGACTGCAACTGATGAAGAACATCTTGCATGGAGCAGGAACTGGTACTGGAAGAGCAACTTAAGTGTGTGAACTGGATATTATACTGGAAGAAGCCCTTGGAGAGAAAGCAGAACATGTTCAATTTATATGTTGATTTCCTAAATAAAAGTAATTTTCTCTACTTTTATAATAGAACCTTCAATGTTGAGTTTCTCATTTTATATCTCATTTTATCTCAAGATTTAAAAAAAAATCTGGGTTTATCCCAGGACTTACTGGATACGTACTGGGGAAGTGCGGGGACTGTGGTAGCCTAGCGGTTAAGGTACAGGGTTCAAATCCGACCTCTGCCAAGCTGCCACTGTTGGGTTCTTGAGCAAGACCCTTAACCCACAATTGCTTGGTTTGTAATACTGTACCAATTGTAATTCAGGGTAATTCTGGATAATTCGCTCTGGATAAGGGCATCTGAATGCTGTAAATATGCAATAGACAATATAGACAATATGCCAGTATGTCTGGGAATGAGCTAGGGGTCATTGTTGCAGCAGAAAATGATCTCCCTGTCTGGCCTCTTCTCTCTCACACATTGCCAGTTGTGCCTGTGTGACACCCAACACAGCTGGAATGTACTTCTGAGACTCGAACCTGGATCAAACAGGTGGTGGGCTAACAAACTGCCACTAACAAATGAGCACCAAATTATCCACTGTTGCTTTGTCTTATACTTATCACGGGCATAGAGGATGGACAGGGCAGCAGTATACAGTGGTGCTTGAAAGTTTGTGAACCCTTTAGAATTTTCTATATTTATGACCTAAAACATCATCAGATTTTCACACAAGTCCTGAAAGTAAAGAGAACCCAGTTAAACAAATGAGACAAAAATATTATACTTGGTCGTTTATTTATTGTGGAAAATCATCCAATATTACATATTAGTGAGTGACAAAAATATGTGAACCTTTGCTTTCAGTATCTGGTGTGACTCCCCTGTGCAGCAATAACTGTAACTAAACATTTCTTGTAATTGTTGATCAGTCCTGCACACCAGCTTAGAGGAATTTAGCCCATTCCTCTGTACAGAACAGCTTCAACTCTGGGATGTTGGTGGGTTTTCTCACATTAACTGCGCGCTTCAGGTCCTTCCACAACATTTCAATTGGATTAAGGTCAGGACTTTGACTTGACCATTCCAAAACATCAACTTTATTATTCTTTAACCAAGTCAAGTCAAGTCAGATCTATTTATATAGCGCTTTTTACAATGGAGCATTGTCTCAAAGCAACTTTACAAGTTTAGATTATCTCCTAATAACTACGTCCAATCCCAAATTGAGCAAGCTTAGGGCGACAGTGGCAAGGACAAACTCTACCATTCTTTGGTAGAACGACTTGTGTGCTTAGGGTCGCTGTCTTGCTGCATGACCCACCTTCTCTTGAGATTCAGTTCATGGACAGATGTCCTGACATTTTCCTTTACAATTATCTGAGATAATTCAGAATTCTTTGTTCCATCAACGATGGCAAGCCGTCCTGGCCCAGATGCAGCAAAACAGGCCTAAACCATGATACTACCGCCACCATGTTTCACTGATGGGATAAGGTTCTTATGCTGGAATGCAGAGGCCTTCAGTTGCTTAGAAGTTATCTTGGGGTCCTTGTGACCTCGCCAACTATTACATGCCTTGCTCTTAGAGTGATCTTTGTTGGTCGACCACTCCTGGGGAGGGTAACAATGGTCTTGAATTTCCTCCATTTGTACACAGTCTGTCTGACTGTGGATTGGTGGAGTCCAAACTCTTTAGAGATGGTTTTGTAACCTTTTCCAGCCTGATGAGGATCAACAACCCTTTTTTTGAGATCCTCAGTAATATCCTTTGTTAGTGCCATGATACACTTCCAGAAACATGTTGTGAAGAGCAGACTTTGATAGATCCCTGTTCTTTAAATAAAACAGTGCCCACTCACACCTGATGCTCATCCCATTGATTGAAAACACCTGACTCTAATTTCACCTTCAAACTAACTGCTAATCCTAGAGGTTCTAGCTCTTACCTCTGAGTCTCAGGAAGTGTAACTTTTACAGTGTAAACAAAAAAAAATCCAAAGATTACTGATATGCCTAACTGTTTGTGTGGTTGCCAGGGTCTTGCATAGGTGGGATAGAAATTATGCGGTTCTAAATACGACTTCAAATGTAAATCTGAATATTAATAAAATATAGTCTTGTCTTGTATATATATATATATACACACACACACACATATATATATATATATATATATGTGTGTGTGTGTGTGTGTGTGTGTGTGTATATATATATACACATGAAAAGGTCTCTAAATGAGCTATTAACCTAATCATCTGAATCAACGAATTAACTCTAAACACCTGCAAAAGATTCCTGAGGCTTTTGAAAACTCCCAGCCTGGTTCATTACTCAAAACCGCAATCATGGGTAAGACTGCTGACCTGACTGCTGTCCAGAAGGCCATCAGTGACACCCTCAAGCAAGAGGGTAAGACACAGAAAGAAATTTCTGAACGAATAGGCTGTTCCCAGAGTGCTGTATCAAGGCACCTCAGTGGGAAGTCTGTGGGAAGGAAAAAGTGTGGCAGAAAACGCTGCACAACGAGAAGAAGTGACCGGACCCTGAGGAGGATTGTGGTCCAAAGTACTTTTTTTGGATGAAAGAAAGCAAACCTTTTGCATGTCATTCGGAAATCAAGGTGCCAGAGTCCTGGAGGAGAAGACGGAGAGAGGGAGAAGGAAATGCCAAAATGCCTGAAGTCCAGTGTCCCCCAAGTACCCACAGTCAGTGATGGGTCTGGGGTGTGTGGATGTCAGCTGTTGGTGTTGGTCCACTGTGTTTTAGTTTTCAAGGGCAGGTCAATGCATCTAGCGAAATCAGGAGATTTTGGAGCACTTCATGCTTCCATCTGCTGAAGAGCTTTATGGAGATGAAGAGTTCATTTTTCAGCACGACCTGGCACCTGCTCACAGTGCCAAAACCACTGGTAAATGGTTTACTGACCATGGTATTACTGTGCTCAATTGGCCTGCCAACTCTCCTGACCTGAACCCGATAGAGAATCTGTGGGATACTGCGAAGAGAAAATTGAGAGACGCAAGACCCAACACTCTGGCTGAGCTCAAGGCCTCTATCGAAGCATCCTGGGCCTCCATAACACCTCAGCAGTGCCACAGGCTGATTGCCTCCATGCCACGACGCATTGAAGCAGTCATTTCTGCAAAAGGATTCCGACCAAGTATTGAGTGCATAACTGAACATAATAATCTGAAGGTTGACTTTTTTTGTATTAAAAACACTTTTCTTTTATTGGTCGGATGAAATATGCTAATTTTGTGAGATTTTGGGTTTTCATGAGCTGTATGCCAAAATCATCAGTATTAAAACAATAAAAGACTTGAAATATTTCAGTTGGTGTGCAATGAATCTATTAAATATATGAAAGTTAAGTTTTTATCATTACATTACGGAAAAGAATTAACTTTATCACAATATGCTAATTTTTTTAGAAGGACCAGTATATATATATATATACACACACACATATAAAGATTGGCATATATTTAAAAATTAAATATCATTAGTCAAAGTGGAACACTTTTTTGCTCTGAAAATATGGACAGAAGCTAGATGTAATATAGAATCTCCCATTTCACTACAGCCCAAAGATACTCTATTGGTTTGAGATCTGTTGACTGTGGAGGCCATTTGAGTACAGTGAACTCGCTGTCATGTTCAAGAAACCAATTTGTGCTTTGTGACATGGCACATTATCCTGCTGGATGTAGCCTCCAGAAGATGGTACTCTGTGGTCATAAAGGACTGGACATGGTCAATAGCAATACTCAGGTTTAAACAGTGCTTAGTTGGTATTAAGGGGCCCAAAGTGTGCCAAAAAATATCCCCCACACCATTACATCACCAGCACCAGCCTGAACTTTTGATACAAGGCAGGATGGATCCATGCTGTCATGTTTTTTACGACAAATTCTCACTCTACTATCTGAATATAGCAGCAGAAATCAAGACTCATCAGACCAAGCAACGTTTTCCTAATCAATTTTGTTGAGTCAGTGAGAACTGTACGTTCTGTAACTATAAGCCTAAGTTACCAGTTCTCAGCTGACAGGAGTGGGACCTGGTGTGGTCTTCTGCTGCTGTAGCCCATCTGCTTCAAGGTTAGAAATGTTTTGCATTCAGAGATGCTCTTCTGCATATATTGGCTGTAATGAGTGATTATTTGAGTTACTGTTGCTCTTCTATCAGTTTCAACCAGTCTGGTCATTCTCCTCTGATCTCTGGCAGCAAGAAGCCATTTTCGCGGACACCTCCCACAGTCCAAAGATATGCCTGTTAGGTTAATTGGTGTCTCTAAAATGTGTCCGGTGTCTGTGTATGAGTGTGCGCTACGATGGATTGGCACCCATTATGGGGTTGTTCCTGCCTTGCGCCCTATGGCCAGGCACCGGCTCTCCCGCAGCCCCTGTTCAGGATTAAGGGGATAAGAAAGTGAATGAATACATGAATGAATGATAACAGGTGACTGTTACATTATCATTACACGAATTGAATTTGCTGCAGAAAAGTGTTGTACTCAGTCGACAACGCTGTAGCAGGCTACGTTGTTTGGGACAGAGCTTCAGACTGCGCTTACACACATACACACTCGCTAAAAGGTTCCCAGCTGGTTATGGAGGAGCTCGTGCTTTTATTCCTCCCCCTCGTTTCACGGACCACAAGAAAGGCGCACACACACGTACGCTCCTTATTCGAGAGTATTATCAGTCATACAACAGTGCTGTGTGACGGTGCTACAGTGAGACAGTGATCAGAATATCGGATCACCCGGTACCCGTGCAGCATGGACACGCAGGAAGAGAACCGTAAAGCATCCCGGGACTCGGTTTGTGTGTGCGCGCACCGCTGGCCCTCTTTCCCCGCAGCAGTGTGTCTTGCGCTGTCGCTCGGTGCCATGGCCGCGTGCTGCCTGTTGAGCGTTAAAGCGCGTGAGATGGAGAACAGAGTGCTCGCACTGGAACGGGTCGGCAGCAGCAGCCGCGGCGGCGGAGACTCGGTATCAGGAGAGCTGCACGCTTCTTTTCAAACTCTCCTGCAAGAAGTAAGTGGAGTTCCATTTTTCATACCTACGTACGTTCATTTCAGCTTTTCGCTCCATGGTAAAAGGCACTTTAGGCTAGTTGCTTTGAGAACAGGATTGCTGAAGTAGTTTACTGGAAATGAAATTTTAATTATTTAAAAAAAGATATTTAATTAAAATGTAAGGTTCACATAGGCTACATTTTTGTTTTATTATTTTCATTATTAGTAACGTCATTTATCGCAACTAATATAACCTCAACTTTGACTTTAGTATATTTTAAAATTAAATCTGACTTTCAGTATAGCATTTATATCTCGCTGCTTAAAGCAGCGACCAGTATATACTGTGTTTTGGATTCTGATGTGCATCAGCATCATAGTTCCATGTTCCGATTATGCTGGTAAGTGCTGATATATTGCTGTTTTCGCTGGTGAACTATAATGTTCTTGCTGGGAAAGCAGGTTTACCACCATATCAGTGTCCAAAACACAACATATGTTTGTCTTTGCAGGTTTGTAAGCATTGCCATATGTGATATGCATTTCAGTGTCATTTGCATGGTTATTTTAGTTTGTTTAATTGTGACTGTGATTATTTAAGCTTGCTTTAATTTATAGTAGTATTTAAAGCATAATGGACTTTACTTGGTCTTTACACCAGTTATCAGATTTCTTTCTATAAATAGAGTTTTTAAATAGAAACACTGAGTTTAGTACAGGGGTGCACTACTTTATTCCTGGAGAGCCAGAGTCCTGCATGTTTTTAATTTTCAAACCCTAAGGCACCTAATTCAATTCAAGGTTAACTGCCATCACACCAAACTGTGCTGCACTCTGGAGGTACTTGTAGTATGTGATAAGTCAGGTTGAATACATTTTTGTTGTAATATTGACACAACAAGAAATTGAAAGGGTTTGATGAATAAACCAGGGATTTTAATAATTCTGTTGCAACTAAGCTCTCTATCAGTGAACACAAAACTGTGTTAAAAAAAGTGCATCAATGCTCAGCTGTTCTGGTGTATCAATCTAAGCCATTGTAGACTTGTTGTTTAAATGATTTTGTGATTATAATGGTTTAAAATGATTCAATTTCTTTTAGCCAATTTAAGAAACCGTTCTGTCATTCAGATCACTTATTATTTATTATTTTTTATTAATTATCACTGTAGTATTAGTGAAGAAGGAAAACTGGCCTTGTAATCAGGGAGGCATTTGCTATCGATTTATCACTGCCAGACATGTTCATAGATATACTATACTAAACAGTTAGTCTACTACATTCATTACTCTGCAGGTATAAAAATATTGGCCATTAAATTGATTCTGTCTAGATATTTAAGTAGCGTACTCCATATTGTCCACCCCAACCTCGAGACCTTCAGAATTATTCAAATGTTTTAAATGCAGACATACCTGAAGGTGTCTGTAATAACACATGCTACAAATGCAGCTGTTAGAGACCAGACAGAGCTTTAAAAATGCCAGTGTGTTCCTTTAATAAACTTTCAGCTCACATATATATGCAAATAAACATATACATATACATACATGTCAATTTATTTGATCAATCTACTCTTTAATAACTTGCACAATATTATTTATGTAAATTAGGGATATTAACTAAACCCAGTCATATCATGTTAAGCTTTTAACACTGATAGCATCTTTTCTCATATCTTGCTACTTGACCATGTGTTTGCAATTTCCCCCTAGGAACAATAAAGTATTTCAGATTCTGAATGAGCCATAGTTATGGGTTTTTACCAAAATGGTCCGCTATCTATTATTCCTACATTCTGCATTCAGTGGGGGGCCAAATGCCTGATACCACTAATAAAATGCTTGTTTGGATCATTGTGGAGGAGGATCCATACTGCAGCAGTATGATCCAGAACACACACCAAAGCTTTGTAACAACTGCTTGAGATGACTGAGTTGTGACTGTCATGGACTTTCCTCCACAGTCACCTGACCTAAATGCCATAGAGCAATTGTGGGGGCAGTTAAAGACACAAAAAAACAAAAAAAAAGGTATTTAATTAGAGAAAAATGCAAAATAGAACCCTTTTCACACTCAGGCTCACACTTTTGGCACCCACTGTGCTATGAAGAGTAATATTAGCTTAAAGGGAAGAGAGTTGGTGAGTGTGGTAAACTTAGTCGTACACTTCCTATATGCTTTGCTTATTTCTGTATGAGTTTCCATTTCTTAAACACACTGACTCCATCACTTGGCATGAGACAACAGCTTGCACATGCTGTTTCTTTCATAAGTCCCCAATAAAATGAATATATGACATTAAAAGGACATAATTCTTGTAATTGCAATGCCTTGGCAGCCCTTTTGTCAGGGAGGTTATAATTAAATGTTCCTCAGCAAGCAGTATAAGACATGATGAAAGGAATGTTTTTGAATTGTTAAAAAGTAATATGTGAATTTTTGTTGGAGCTTATATTGTTCACCTGTATGGGTGTGTTATGCAACTGTAATGAAAAAATATTTTCTTTATGGTCAAATATGAGCAAAAAAAAAAATGCAGTTAAATATATTTGACTGACAGATTCTGACAGATCTAATATAAACATTTTATAATTTGTTTATAAACATCATACAGTGTGTAGTTTTAAATGTGTAGTGCTGCTTTTCCTGTTGATTCTCTGTCTCATGGTTGTGTATTGACTCTTCTATGTCAGAGGCTGAATGAACTGACGCCAAAACTGCGCACAGTGAGAGACATCAGTCATGACTGCGTCTGTCCTCCAGGTATTTCCACTTCAATCTGCCTTTGTCAGCGATTTCAGATGTACTAAACATAAGTGACAGGAGTAAGAAAGTAAGAAATAAGCCTGTTGCAATCAGTGCATCTACATGTACATGTACTGTAGTAATGCTTGCATGTAGTGAATTAATTTGTTTATTTTCTAGGTGCAAGGTCATTATTAATATTACAAACCATAAACAAATGCACTGTTCTGTGTAAGCACTGATTTCTAAAACCATTTCTGTTATGGACATGGTGCAATGGCTAGGCACCCAGCCCCATGACATGGGGAACTTTGAGTCTCTTAAGGCAAGGTAGAAACTCAGCAAAAGACAGGCATACAGAACCAGAACCCAACGCAGACCTGGAATGGAACCTGGTGGTGAGCCAACATTATACAGAACCAAGACTTCTATCCCTGTGAATGCTTTAACTTTTGCTTATGTTGTGTGAGTCTTTATCTGGAATGGATCCGTATTACGTCAGACCAGTGGTGCCCTTGTGTGCATGACATATGTAATACTCGAGAATTCTACTCTATGCTCTTATGTTGGTATGTTAGAATTAGGTATTTTTAACTAAACAAACAGAAAACCACTATAATCACTATAATTGTTAAGTCAAGTCAGTTCAGGTTTATTTATATAGTGCTTTTCACAGTGGAGCGTTGTCTCAAAGCAGCTTTACATCACCCATGCCAATAACAAGCATTACAACTAGGCGTTTCTGCTAGCACAACTGAATCCTACCAATTTACCTTTTGTAGGATAACTTGTAAATTCATCACAACATTAATGCTAAACTAAAGGCTTTAGCTGACCACAATCCCATTTATTAGATTACTCAACTTGCATCTCTTTTTATTACAGATCTATAATACATCATTTTCTATCGGAGTTTATGTGACAAGAAACCTAGGGAACTGTTTCAGTGAGTGTGTATGTGCATTTATTTTATGTGGGTGGCACCTCAGAAGAACCGACAGGGAGTCAGAACTATAAATTCCCTTTTAGTCCCTTTAGTCATTGAGTCCCTTAGATGCAATGGCTGCCACCTGAAACCAGAATTGAGTGGCCGACAAGTTCAGAGAGAGAGAGAGAGGGAGAGAGAGACAGAGAGAGAGAGAACTGAGTGATGAGTGATAGAGGTATTTCTGTCTCCATGGCAGATGCATAATGGCCAGGCATTGAAGTGCTTCACTGAGGAACTGGTTAGGTTGCCGGTGATAAGAAACAGAAATCAGCAACAGAAAGTCAACAAAATAATAATCTAAAAACCCTCATACTATGTGTGCACCCAGTTGTCACAATTGCAAACTTGTAAGAATTGATACAAGCCAACTTCTGCTTAGTAAAATCATCAATAAATCACATCTGTCTAAGTCTTAGTCTGTCTTAGTTAAATTCTGAAAATATCATCTGAGATGATGCAGAAATTTATACTGAAAACAATTTAATGTTAATAATTGGCATCATGTCAATGAGCCTTGGAAAAAGAATGGTCAGGTTTACACTACTTTGTACTTTGTGCTGTCGTCTCACAGCTCCAGAGATCTCTGTTTCGATTTTGGACTGGGCTCTGCCTGTTTGTAGTTAGCATGTTCTCCCTCTATCTGTGTTAGTTTTCTCTGGGTACTCCTGTTTCCCACCATATTCCATAGACAGGTCAGTTGGTCTCTCTAAAGTGACCCACTATGAGTGAGTGAGTAAGTGTGTACCATATCTAGGGTTGGTTTTGGCAAAGCAGGAATTCAATAGGGTTATGGTGATAAAAATGAGTTTAATATGTGAGGGTTATTATTTTAATATTTTTATATTCTTTTTAATTTGTTTAATATGTGAGGCATATTCTTGTAATGTGGTCACCCCTTCCTTGTGTCACATGACAACTGTCTCATCCACTGTTCCGGAAGATTCGAGTTACCTGCTCAGAGTGAAACCCCACCAGTGGGCAACTGACTCATAACTTGGATATCAGGGTGGCTCAGTATTGCAAACCAATATTTCACTAAATTCCACTGAATCATGTCCCACCTCTGGAGAGGTAAGGTTTCAGTTGTGTTTCATGAGTTACATTTTGTTGTTGCCTGGTTGTTACAACCCACACTGCAGATTGCTACAGTGGGGCAAAAAAAGTATTTAGTCAGCCACTGATTGTGCAAGTTCTCCTATGTAGAAAGATGAGAGAGGACTGTAACTTTCATCATAGGTACACTTCAACTATGAGAGACAAAATGAGAAAAAAAATCCAGGAAACTCACACTGTAGGATTTTTAAAGAATTTAAACTGTAAATCATCATGGTGGAAATGGACTAAAGTATTTTTGGTCACCCACAAACAAGATTTCTGGCTCTCACAGACCTGTAACTTCTTCTTTAAGAAGCTCTTCTGTCCTCCACTCGTTACCTGTATTAATGGCACCTGTTTGACCTCGTTATCTGTATAAAAGAAACCTGTCCACAGCCTCAAACAGTCAGACTCCAAACTCAACCATGGCCAAGACCAAAGAGCTGTCGAAGAACACCAGGAAGAAAATTGTAGACCTGCAGCAGGCTGGGAAGAGTGAATCTACAATAGGCAAGCAGGTTGGTGTGAATAAATCAACTGTGGGAGCAGTTGTAAGACATACAAGACCATTGATAATCTCCCTCGATCTGGGGCCCAACACAAGATCTCATCCCGCTGGGACAAAGTAACAAGGCTACTATCAGTAACACACTACGCCAAGAGGGACTCGGATAAGCTGTCCCCCCCTGCTTAAGCCAGTACATGTCCGGGCCCGTCTGAAGTTTGCCAGAGAGCATATGGATGATCCAGAAGAGGATTGGGAGAATATCATGTGGTCAGATGAAACCAAAATAGAACTTTTTGCTAAAAACTCAACTCGCTGTGTTTGGAGGAAGAAAAATTCTGAGTTGCGCCAACCCTCTGTGAAGCATAGGGGTGAAAACCTCAGGCTTTGGAGCTGTTTTTCTGCAGAGAGGACAGGACGACCGATCCGTGTTAAGGGAAGAATGAACGGGGCCATGTATGGTGAGATTTTAAGCCAAAACCACCTTCTATCAGTGAGAGCATTGAAGATGGAACATGGCTGGGTCTTCCAGCATGACAGTGATCCCAAACACACCGCTCGGGCAACGAAGGAGTGGCTCCGTCAAAAACATTTCAAGGTCCTGGAGTGGCCTAGACAGTCTCCAGACCTCAGACCCATAGAAAATTTGTGAAGGGAGTGGAAAGTCCGTGTTGCCCCAAAACATCAGTGCTCTAGAGGAGATCTGCATGGAGGAATGGGCCAAAATACCAGCTACAGTGTGTGCCAACCTGGTGAAGACTTACAGGAAACATTTGACCTCTGTCATTGCCAACAAAGGTTATGTTACAAAGTGTTGAGATGAACCAAATTTATTGACCAAAAACGTATTGATGCATGCTCAATAACCCAGGTAAGAAAATCCCAGAAGTTGAATCTGTTCATCTGGACATAGATTTTGTCGGAGAAACGTTTCGTCACTCATCTATGTGACTTCTTCAGTCTCAGCTAGTTGGAAAACTTCCCCAATCTTATATACAGCACCTTTGCATAACGGCTGGTACCAGCACCATTGCATAACAATGGGACCGGTGATCAGTTTAATATGCAGATTGACATAGCCATTAACGACAATGGCCACGTGTGCCATTCACACAGGATTGGGGAAGGGCTGCGATGGCTCCGTTGTAAGATTGAAACGCATCTTTGCCAAACACCGCGTCTAAGTGGCTTTCAAACCCCAAAACACGCTACGCCAGAAACTGGTCCACCCCAAGGATCGGGTCCCCCAGCACAAACAGAATAATGTAGTGTACGCTGTTAAGTGCCGGGAGGATTGCCAGGAATTGTTCATCGGGGAAACCAAACAGCCACTGGCGAAGCGGATGGCACAACATAGAAGAGCTATCTCATCAGGTCTATGTGGTTTACTGTGGTTTACACCCACCTACAGGCCAGTGGCCACTCTTTCAAGGATGAAGACGTGCAGATCCTTGATAGGGAGGAACGATGGTTTGAACGCGGAGTAAAAGAAGCCATTTTTGTAAAAAGGGCTGAGCCGAGGAGTACACCTCTCACCATCTTACATTATATTTACGTTACATTTACATTTACAGCATTTAGCAGACGCCCTTATCCAGAGCGACTTACAATTGATACAGTATTACAATGCAAGCAATTGTGGGTTAAGGGCCTTGCTCAAGGACCCAACAGTGGCAGCTTGGCAGCGGTGGGATTTGAACCCTGGACCTTCTGGTCTATAGTCCAGTACCTTACCCGCTAGACTACCACAGTCCACAGTCCATCTTACAACGGAGCCATTGCAGCCTGTCCCCAATCCTGTGTGAATGGCACACGTGGCCATTGTCATTAATGGCTATGTAAATCTGCATATTAAACTGATCACCGGTCCCATTGTTATGCAATGGTGCTGGTACTAGCCGTTATGCAAAGGTGCTGTATATAAGATCGGGGAAGTTTTCCAACTAGCTGAGACTGAAGAAGTCACTTAGATGAGTGACGAAATGTTCCTCTGACAAAGTCTATGTCCAGATGAACAGATTCAACTTCTGGGGTATTGACCAAATACATATTTTCCACCATGATTTACAATTAAATTCTTTAAAAATCCTACAATGTGATTTCCTGTTTTTTTTTCTCATTTTGTCTCTCATAGTTGAAGTGTACCTATGATGAAATTACAGATCTCTCTCATCTTTCTGAGTCGGAGAACTTGCACAATCAGTGACTGACTAAATACTTTTTTGCCCCACTGTATGTTTCTCAATCTTTGCATGTCTGGGCATGTTATTCATGTGCGTACTATTGTGTGTGTGCGCACTTGTATTTATTGACTTCTGCCTGCTTTGACTGCTTGGATTTTTGATGCTGGTTGTATATAACTTGTATATATTTTTCAGAGATGAATGTGGTAGCGGTGTAGCGGCTGTTTGCTCCCTTTTTATTAACCTTTTTCTATTCTGGCAACCCAAGCCTAGAATGGGAAATAACAGTTGTAATGACCAGGTAGGATCAGGCACCCGGTAATGACCAAATTGGGTCAGGCGCCCAGTAATGACCAAACTGGGACCAGTAATGACCAAATTGGTTCAGGCGCCCGGTAATGACCAGATAGGGTCAGGCACCTGATAATTACCAGGTATGGTTGGGCACCCGGTAATGACCAGGAAGTGTAAGCCATCCAATTATAATGAGGGATGGGGACTGGCTCTGTGGTGTGCTGTGCAGACCCACATACAGACATAAATACAGGTGCTGCACACCTTACTGTATTACTGGTTATTATCTGTAAGTTAAAGAAATATTTCACTTGCAAGATAAAAAAAATTGTTTACCCCAAATGCCTTTTTTAAGATTATGGCCAATAGGGCTATGAGGTGGCCACAAAAATTAAATTTAAGTGTTCTATATATTTTACATGAAAGTGAAACGTATGTGAATTTTAAGTACATTGTTGTCAAAATAAGGTTTGCTACATACACAAAAAGAGGGCATTTCAGCATTTTAAATGTCAAGCATTCAAATCTATTATTCTTTTATCATCAGTGGAATCGCAAATTAGGTAATGCTGAGTCATTTGATTGCTACCCCTGGCTAGATTTCAATAGCGTTTATTAAACACATTCAAAAGTTTGAAGGCTCTCTCCATTCACTTTAATTATCACTGTATTGTCGACTTTACATATGAACGCTGTTAGTTTTTTGTTTTTTAATTTGTGATATAAAGCAGGAGCATCTATGTTTTAGCCAGGGTATAGAAAACCATTAGTAAAACCTGTTTCAGAATCAGAATTGCACTCACGGGAAAAATCAGTATGAATAGACTTCATGTGAATTCTTAAACTGGATGTAGTTGAACGTTAAACATGTTCTTGCTCACACAGCGCTTTTGAAATACCTTGGTTTCAGCTGAAGTTTTTCCAAATTATGCTCCTCTGTTCCTGCTGTGTTTTTACAGTGCAAGTTGCTAGGAAGTAAGTCTTGTTGAAGCATTGGTTCATGATTTTATCCCTTTCACGCATAGTGGTTACTACAGTGGACAGAAATTCAATAGCTGTTTTCTTCCATATGCATGAGTTTTCATGTCACAATTGCACATCAGACACTAGAGTGGACACTATTGTGCCTTGGTATATGCTATATACTCACAAAAGTTTATTTTATTGACTGTTTTCTTAAAGACATATTTCATTAGTTGAGCTTCAAACACATGTTGTCCACTCTAATGGACATATCACCAACTCTTTGAATGGGGAATGTTAATTATTTATTTATTTATTTTTTTTTTTTGTTTTTTCCATGCCCAAAGAGTAATAAAAAAACTTGGGGAAACATCTTGAAGTAGGTTATCATAATTCATGCATGAAAGGGTTATACTCGTTCCTGGTCAGATTACAGATGATCTGGTGTTTGACTGGAGATTATCTGCATTCAAATGTTTGCTGTTCTTTTTCTCTAAACTCAACAAATGTTCAACTTACGATTTTATTTGACAGCCCCAATTGGCAATTAATATTGATGGAAATCACCAGATTCCCATGTTCCCATGTTCAAACATATGCATATGTCTAGAGAGCATCAGATTTTTTTTCTTTGAACAAATATCTAATATCTTTACCTTAATTAAAAGCATAAACTGTAAACATTTGTGATGTAGTAATTTGTGTCTCACAAAAATGATTTGCTGTCTTTTATTTACAATAAATGTACGACTCATGGTATATTCAGTTATTATGTAACTTGCTGATATGTTTTAGAACCATAGCATAACTTACCATAACAAAACTTTATCATGTGGCTAAACACGTTACAAATTTATGGTGCAGCCATTTTTGACTGCTGGGATTTTTTTGTTTTTTTGTGGAATTCTGCACAAGATGTTAATTGTGCAGGTGATATAGCATAGTGCATTCTACAGACAATGTAATAGTTAAATTTTGAATTAAAATGTGTAAATATGGAAACCAGGGCAGCATGGTGGCTCAGTGTCGCTTCATAGCAAGAAGGTCCTGGGTTCAATCCCAGGTGGAGAGGTCTGGATCCTTTTTGTGTGGAGTCTGCATGTTCTCCTCGTGTCCATGTGGGTTTACTCTGGGTACTTCAGTTTCCTCCCACAGTCCATTGCAAAAATTAGCCTAATTAATTACTCTAAAGTGGCCCTAGTGTATGAGTGTGGTAGTGTATGTGCCATACGATGGATTGGCACCCTCTCTAGGGTTGTTCCTGCCCTATGCTGCCAGCTAGGCACAGGCTCTTCCACAACCTTGTCTAGGATTAAGGATTAACATTAAGAAAGTGAATGAATTAGTGAATGGATAATGGATACCTTCTATGTTACAAAAAAATAAAATAAATTTACATAGCTCAGTGACGTTTTTGTTTATTTACCAAATAATTAGGGGTAAGATAAATTTCCATGAGATAATAGCTGTAGTGCTAAACTAAATTAGAAAACACAAGAGATCACACATTTCTTGGCCTGTCGACTATACTTTTTGGCCAAAATCTTACCTTAAAAACAATTCTTAGTGAGTGAATAAAAACTATTAATTTCACTTATCTGTATACATGTGTATTTTAGTGCACATGTTCCATCAAAATTTAGTCTTACAACAGTAAGGAAAGACTGTAGACAAATGCCACCCTAATTCATTACTCTGTCTTTCATCACTCCTTCTGGCATTTGATTGCTAAGCAATATTTCAAAAGACAATGTAAGATGTTGTGTGCATCTATTTACAGAGAGAATGAATAGATAGCTAGATAGATTGCTTTCCATTTATAGTGGATTTTTTTATTGAATTGACCTATTTATTCACAAAACACAATGTAATGTTGTTTAGGACACTACGGACTAATAATAATTCAACAGAAAAGATAAATAAGGGATAGATAAGGGATTTAAATTGTGGGAAAGTCTTAACTGTAAATCACTTTGTGAAGTCAGTAAGTAATCAGAGAGTGTTTGGGTGTGGCAGACAGTTCTGATGAACATAGCATTGGATTTTCTTTCATCTCTTCAAAAGGTCTAGTTAAAAATATCTTGTCAGGGCTTGGTAACATGTGTTCTAGATGAAATATGCCGCTAGGAAGTTATGCAATAAGATCTGATCCTCAAGGCAGGGTAACAGAGATTGGCCATGCAACCGACTTACTTTTTTAAGTCTCATATACAATATCCATCTCATCCAGTTGGAGTACAGCTCCATACATGATTCACAAATTTGGCATTGGGTGTGGATTCAAACAACTTTCCCAGTTTTGAGGAAAGGCCTGGTCTTTTTAAGCAGGATGGTATCAATCTTTCCTGGGAGGGTGCTGCTGTCCTTTCTTGCAGCATAGCTGGTAGGTTTTATAGTGGAAGTGTAATGGCTATGAGTGCTATGTGACAATTCAGAGTCAAGACCAGGTAACAAACTAACAGGCTAAATTGATAATCTGCATGTCGTCTGGGAACATCACCTATATTTAGGTTCCAGTCTATCGAGACAATGTCTTCTTTGTGCACATCTCTCAAAAAGTTTGTTTTATTTACCACATTACTCATACTCATCATATTAGTCATAATAGAAACACCTGTAAATCTACTTATTCATGCAATTGTTTTATTAGTCAATTGTGTGGCAGCAGTGCAGCACAAAACTATGTAGGTATGGGTCAGCGGCTTTATGTAATCTTCCCATCAAGCATCAGAATAGTAAAAACTGTGATGTCACTGATTTTGACCATGGCATGATTTGATTTGGGTATATTTATAAATGTGGATCTCCTGTGAGTTTCTTGCACAACTACAGTAGACTCAGAATGTTGCAATAAAGATAAAACATACAGCATACGATACTTCTGTGGAAACAACTTGTTGATGAGAGAGGTCAACGGGGAATAGCCAGGTTGGTTTTTGAATGACCTGACAGAAAGGACAGGAAACTTAGATATGAAATCCGTACAATAGTGGTGAGCAGAAAAGCATTTCAGAATGCACAATATGGCAGACATTGTGACGGATGGGTTACTGTAACGGCGTGAGCCGAATGGGAAGCAGGAGACGAACGCAGGTTCAAAAGTAAAGGGGTTATTTATTAACAAACAAACAAACTAAGGCAGACACAGCGAAAGGAACAGGCGAGGACTGAAAACGGGTGGATAACGAAAACGGGGCCGAAGCCGAAAACGGGTATGAAACAAAACACAAAACGAGGAAGTGAACCTAAC
>JAJAGP010000451.1:242824-245880 GCA_025084515.1 Ancistrus triradiatus | reverse complement strand
CCCCGTTTCCATACTGTGATTTATACATGCTCATCGTCTTTTCATGATTTTGACTCCGAGATACACTCCTTATTACATCAAATAATTTGTTGGTATTGCTCTGTTGGAAGTGAATAAACTTGTTATAAGCTTTTGAACTTGCCTGGAAGTGTGAGATTTGTCATTCAAAGGTCGGGAAAAGAAATACTTGGGATTCATATTTCAGACTTAGACTGATCAAGTTGTTTCATTTTTAACTGGTATCCAAATCTACCAGTGAGATATTTCATAATTCATTAATATTTATTCATAATTAAATTGATTTGGTGGTGCCTCGTATTCCTTAATTAATTAAAATATATCTTAATTAACAAAGTTTAATAAAAAAAATCAATCCAATTAAAGTGTAGCCTAGGTTTGCTACAATATCAAAATCTGCTCTTCACAGCACGTTTGTCGAAGTGTATCATGGCACAAAAAAAGGTGATTTCTGAGGACCTCAGAAAAGGAGTTGTTGATGCTCATCAGGCTGGAAGAGGTTACAAAACCATCTCTAAAGAGTTTGGACTCCACCAATCCACAGTCAGACAGATCAGGAGTGCTCAACCAGAAAAGATCACTCCAAGAGCAAGGAGTGTAATAGCTGGCAAGATCACAAAGGACCCCAGGGTAACTTCTGAGAAACTGCAGACCTGTCTCACATTGGCTAATGTTAATGTTTATGAGTCTACCATCAGAAGAACACTGAACATCAATGGTGTGCATGGCATGGTTGCAAGGAGAAAGCCACTGCTCTCAAAACAAAAAGCATTGCATGTGCACTTTGCTAAAGATCACGTGGACAATCCAGAAGGCTACTGGAAGAAAGGAAAACACTGCATTCCAGCAAAATAACCTTATCCCATCTGTGAAACATGGTGGTGGTAGTGTCATGGTTTGGGCCTGTTTTGCTGCATCTGGGTGAGGATGGCTTGCCATCATTGATGGAACAATGAATTCTGAATTATATCAGAGAATTCTAAAGGAAAATGTTAGGACATCTGTCCATGAACTGATGGTTAAAGAGAAATAAAGTTAATGTTTTGGAATCTCCAAGTCAATGTTGTGGAAGGTCCTGAAGCGAGCAGTTAATGTGAGGAAACCCACCAACATCCCAGAGTTGAAGCTGTTCTGTACGAAGGAATGGGCTAAAAATCCTCCAAGCCATTGTGCAGGACTGCTCGACAGTTACCGGAAAGAAGGGGGGGGGGGGGGGGGGGGGGGGGTATGAACCCAATATATTTCAGGTTTTTTTTCTGGTCAACTTCATTTTATTTATTAATAACCATCACCATTTCTGCATTACAGGCCTGCAATGCATTCCAAAAAAGTTCAATAATTGGTCAAGGACAATTTAGGGTTAGTAATGAGGTAAAAATAACTGAATAATGATGTGATTTCAAACAGGTAATGTCAAAAGGTGAGGTGAAATGGTTCCTTTATAGTAACCTCCCATAAACCTATCACTACTTTTATGAAAATTAGTAGTTTATGGAGTACAAAAGAAACTTGGAAACAAAATAAATCCTTAATTCTCACTATTTTTAATGGGCATGATGATGTGCCTTTGCAGTGGCCTTTGTAGGCTGTACTCATTGTATTGGTGGGCAAGTCGATCCAACATCTGAAATTAATTAGAACCCCTGATGATCTTTGTCATAATTGTTTATTATCATGTACTTCCTCCGTGAACCAACTTGAATATATGTACAATGATTTGTTAATTATCATTATGAGTAATTTCAAGACCAGATTATAGTGCATGGTTCATTAGACATACATACATACACACATTTCATTTTTACTGCATGTTATACTACAACTATGTAAACATAGTTACATAGTTATACTACAACTATGTAAATGGACAACAGCTGAACAAATGTAAGGAGAAGCAGTCAGCATTGAGTTTTCATGAGGCATGTTTCATGACAGTTGAGCAGTGCTGGGATCTCACAGTGGGACAGTTTCATAATGCTTATTTCCCACTCTGTACAACATGACTCACAGTAAGTTTTGGAGATAAAGTTTCAGCTGAATCAGCAACATAGGAAGCTTTGTATGCAGTATGTCTGTCAATACAGTTAGGTAATAGCATGAGGGGTCTTCAGTTCTGATTAGGGTTTTCATGAGTTTGCAAAACTCTTACCCTAAGACTAGAACAATACAGCACCTTTATTGATATTATTATTATTCTCTTTGTCAATACCAATAGTACATATTGCTGGAGGGCTCAATTGATAGATGATTAGAAAATGACGTTGGTATCCCTTTGCCTGCAGCCTTTCTCTTATATTCTTTGTCAGGTTCTATGTTCCTAAGTGTAGAAACGGATTTTGTCATGATGATAAGGATTTGAACAAGAAGGATATTCTAGCATTCTGATTTAGAATATTCTGGCTGGTACTGTGTTTGGAATCCGTCAGGAACTTCCAGACTATGAACTGGAACCCCATTTTTCTTAGTACACCACAGTCTACAAAAATGAACACCAGAAACTACAATTCCCAACACAAAAGGTGAAGGTCACCTCGATATGGTTCATTACGTCCTAAAAGCAGTTCTGCCTCCTATGAAAAGGTCACATTCCTGTAAAGTATTTGTCCAGTGTATTTTCAGCTAGCTTTAACAAGCCTTTGTCCTTTGTGCTTTGCCTTCTATATTTTTTTTGTTCTTTGCCTCTTCACTAGCTGTAACCTGCACCTGCCACATGAGGTGATAATTCCCACCAAATATCAGGACTTGAAGGAGGCCTTCAGCAAACAAAAAGCTTGCAGCCTAACCACACATTGTATTGTGCGATTGATGTGCTACACTTGGGTTTTATCTTCTCAAGCAGTCGAGTGTATCCCCTATCAGTAGCCAAACAGCAGGCCATGAATGAATCTCCCAAGCACTAAATCAAGGCTACATCCATGCATCCACATAGCCAGAATCAGCTGATTTCTTTTTTTGTTGAGACTGGTGGTTTTTGGCCCTGCATTGACTATTGTGGTTTGAACCAGATATGTGCCAAATATTTATACCCACTCCACCCA
>JAJAGP010000451.1:157824-237824 GCA_025084515.1 Ancistrus triradiatus | reverse complement strand
GTTATCGTAAACAATTTTTACAAAGTATTCTGTCAGTGGACCTGGTTCACTTAGTACAGGAATACACACATTATCAACATGAGGGCACTGCTGCCAGTGTGAGGGTAGTTAGAGGTGAACTGTCATTTTCAGACTTTTGATTGCTGGTCTGCCTTCATGTCCCATTTCTCCACCATAGGGTATTCAGAATGCCCTGGTTCACAGCCTACTCATGTAACTGATTTACTGAGGTTACTGCACCAGAATCCTTTTGCATGTCCATGTCTAAATTTAATTGTATATGAGCAAGAACAATATTGGTAAGTCATTAGTTGTACAATATTCCTGTTTGTTAACAGGAATTGGAAATTCTCATATAGGAAATAAATGTACTTGTAGGATACAAAACCCAGTATACAAACTCTCTGATTTCATGTTTAACATATGAGGAATTTAAGTCCACCAACCTGCTTTCTGAACTACTAACAGAATAACGTATAATGAGCTGTAAGTGAACCGTAGATAATCAGATTCCACACAAACTGAGCGTATATGTGTAATGTACAGTACTTTGCAAAAGTGTTAGGCATGCTACATTTGTTCATTTCTATTCTGCTTTTTCTTTAAGTTTTAATGGTTTTTGCACTGTAGTTCTACAATTACAGACTGTAGTCTCCCATAGGACCACCACAGATCAGGTACTGTTTTGGTTTTGGATCGTTTTCCGTTTTGCACATAACTGTTAACATGAGCTGGTAGGTCTGAATACTTGTATTGACTACTTAGACCTTGTTAGCCCTGCAAGATAGATAGATATAGTGTTGATCCCTGGGGGAAATTGGTAATGTCACAGTGTCAAACAGGACATGCAAAATGTGACAAAACATTTATAGGACAAATCTGTTTATCAAATCTCTGAACTACTAACTCCAGCTTGAGATTGGTCCCAAAAACCTAACCAGCCTTTTAGTCAGTTTGTTCAGTCTGTTGGTATCTCCTACCTTCATATCCCTGACCCAACAGACTGTTGCATAAAAAAATGGCACCTGCTACAGTGGTGCTTGAAAGATTGTGAACCCTTTAGTATTTTCTATATTTCTGCATAAATATGAAAAAGGTTTTCACACAAGTCCTAAAAGTAGATAAAGAGAACCCAGTTAAACAAATGAGACATAAATATTATACTTGGACTTTTATTTATTGTGGAAGATGATGAAATATTGCATATTAGTGAGTAGTAAAATTATGTGAACCTCTAGGATTAGCAGTTAATTTGAAGGTGAAATTAGTGTCAGGTGTTTTCAATCAATAGGATGACAATCAGGAGTGAGTGGGCACCCTGTTTTATTTAAAGAACAGGGATCTATCAAAGTCTGCTTTTTACAACACGTTTGTCAAAGTGTATCATGGTATTAACAAAGGAAATTTCTGAGGACCTCAGAGTTGTTGATGCTAATCAGGCTGGAAGAGGTTACAAAACCATGTCTAAAGAGTTTTGACTCCAACAATCCACAGTCAGACAGACTGTGTATAAATTCAAGACCATTGTTACCCTCCCCAGGAGTGGTCAACTAACAAAGATCACTCAAAGAGCAAGGCGTGTAATAGTTGGTGAGGTCATAAAGGACCCCAGGGTAACTTCTAAGCAACTGAAGGCCTCTGTCTGGCTAATGTTAATGTTCATGAGTCCATCATCAGAAGAACACAGAACAACAATGGTGTGCATGGCAGAGTTGCAAGGAGAAAGCCACTGTTCTCCAAAAAGAACATTGCTGCTCGTCTGCAGTTTGCTAAAGATCATGTGGACAAGCTAGAAGGCTATTAAAATATTTTTTTGTGGACAGATGGGACCAAAATAGAACTTTTTGGTTTAAAAGAAAAGTGTTTTGTTTGGAGAAAGGAAAACACTGCACTCCAGCATTAGAACCTTATCTCATCTGTGAAACATGGTGGTGGTAGTATCATGGTTTTGGCCTGTTTTGCTGCATCTGGGCCAGGACGGCTTGCTATCATTGATGGACCAATGAATTCTGGATTATATCAGAGAATTTTAAAGGAAAATGTCAGGACATCTGTCCATGAACTGAATTTCAAGAGAAGGTCAGTCATGCAGCAAGACCACAACCCTAAGCACACAAGCCATTCTACCAAAGAATGGTTAAAGAAGAATCAAGTTATGTTTTGGAATGGCCAAGTAAAGGCCTGACCATAATCCAATTGAAATGTTGTGGAAGGACCTGAAGCGAGCAGGTAATGTGAGGAAACCCACCAACATCCCAGAGTTGAAGCTGTTCTGTTTGGAGGAATGGTCTAAAATTCCTCCAAGCCGGTGTGCAGGACTGATCAACAATTACAGGAAATGTTTAGTTGCAGTTATTGCTGCACAGGGGGGTCACACCAGATACTGAAAGCTAAGGTTCACATACTTTTGTCACTCAACTAATATTTAATATAGGATCAATATTGGATCATCACCACTGTATGTCAGAATTGTAGAACATGTGCCACATCTTGTTACATCCGTTAATGAAAATAAGTTAGTCAAAAAGTTCTCTGTTCTTTCCTGTAAACTGACTTACTATTACGTGACTGCTGTAGTCTGTGGTCTAGGCACATTCCCTGCTCCTTGTCCAAAATTAAATTGTGCGTCCCCTGATAGCATATGTACTGCACTTACCTCTTTCCACTGGCTACCTGTCTGAAATATATAATTCAATTAGAGGATTTATGTTTTTCTTATCTTACCTGTAGAATCCTGGATTCTGATTGGTGAGAAGGTTTTGATTAATTAACATAAGCTGCAAGATATGTTATTCGTTGAGTTGTATCCATAGTAAAACAATTATTCATAGTAATTGTTTGGTGATCAGGATACATAATTTCAGAGTCTAACAATAAACAGATTAGAAACATTAATGTTATGTTGCTCTTTTAATGCTTTCAATTTGGAGTGAGAAAAAAGAGTTTTAGCTAGTTTAATATAAGTGATAGTAGGACATTTTTAATTTATCATCTACGCCACCCAAGGAGGTTGGATCCCTTTTTGAGTGTTGGTCCTCCCAAGATTTCTTCCTCATGATGCTTAGGGAATTTTTCCTTGCCACTGTCGCCCTAGGCTTGCTCAATTTGGGATTGGACGTAGATATTAGGAGATAATGGAAAATTGTAAAGTTGCTTTGAAACAATTCTCCATTGTAAAAAGCGCTATATAAGTAAAAATATATCTGGCTTGATCTAGCTTGAATCACAGATGTTCCACAACATTTGTTGGCCTTAAGTGAAATACAGCTCATTTTGATGTGTAGTTATAAATAAATTTGCTTCATAGTGGTAACTAGTGCTTTGCATTACAGCCACATCTTTATTTAAACCCATACAATGAATAACACTAACCTAACACTAACACTAACCTCTTCTGACCACATTCCACGTCTAGAGCTTTAGATACTCCACCACAGTGGTTTTACAGTGTTTATCTGTCTTCCTAGGTGATCTGACACTTAACCACATTATAGCCATAGCATCACACATAAAATAAAAAAATTATATATATATATATATATATATGTATATATATATATTTTTTAAACCTGATATATTTAATTCTCATTGTTTATACTAGCATGACTTTACTGTGAGGTTGATAGCTAACACTTTAACTTAAGGGAACAAATTCTTGTAAAAGCTGAAGGGTGTGTAGGCTTTTCACATTAGTGGTCTTAAATCAAAGCAGATAAATGATTACAGATGTATTTCACATGTTGTTAATTATGTGATTATATGCTGCATAAAATGATATGAAGAACCTCAAACACCAGCTCTCAGGGCTTTGCTTAGACGTAATTAATGCCTTGCTTGTTCTACCTGTATGTTTGCTTTTAACCTTCCCATTTTGTTTATATTTGCAACACATTTTAGTCACAGCTGATTGGGAATGGTCAACATTTTTTTTTCCACATTCCATGTTGGTTTTCATTCTTGAAGAAGTTTTATAATCCTTTCCATTTTTTTTCCAATATAAAACTTTCTTGTTGGGGCCATGTTTTTCTTTTTTTCAATTAGCTAAGTCCAACAGCTTGTTAAGGTCTGTAAACACTCCTTTTAACTGCAGAGTAATTTGTATTTGCATTTTCCTCAACATTTTTCCCTCTACCTGATTTGAAAAATATGCCATTAAATTAAAATGGTTAAAATACTTAAGCTGTTGAGTTGTTCTCACAAAGCTAGAATGTTCACATAACAAGCAAAATTGTTTGGTGCTTTCTCTGTGATTTTTTTATTTTATTTGCTATGAATTAAAAAAGCTGGGTGAACATCCTCTAAATGTGGGGGTTCTATAATTTTTGCCAGGGATGATACATGAAGCAAAGTTAAATAAAGCCACTGGTAAATTCCCTGTGTGAGCGAGTTATAGTTCAAATTTTGTCTAAGCTAAACTTAGTTATATAACTGATTGAAATGTGTGTTTCTTCTCTTCTCTTCCTGGTGCTTGTTTATTTTGTTTATCTTCATGCTGCAAATGAAAAATGTCTGGTGACAGCGGAGACAAGAGAATTTGTGTGTGTTTTTGTGTGGTTGTGTGTGTGTGTTAGTGTTTCAGATGAAAAGCAGACAAGCTTTTGATCTTGGTATTTAATTTTTTTGTCTTTTGTTCTCTATCTCATGTCTCTTTGCCTCTTTAATCCTTTTTAGAACTTTAATCTCACACAAATACAAATACTCCTCATTTTACGATGGCTCAACCTATGATATTTCGACTTAAGATGGGATCCGATAATACACATAAATACACATTCAGCAGAAACTGTATTCTGGAATTTGGAATTTTCCCTGTGCACGTGTTAAGCAGTACGATCCTCTCTCTCACTCTCCCACTTGGAACTCAGCAGTGCGTAACATAGGCAATCATGTAACAGGAGTGATAAGCACTGGAAAATGTAGTGAGGAAAGGCCATGGTCAGAAAATAATCATTTTTGTTTTTACTTTCAGTAAAATATTCAATAAATTACATGATATGTTCAATACTTAATTATAAATTAACTTTTATGTTACATTAAACTGTAGTTTTGAAAGGATTTTTAATTTTTAATACTACATTCACTACTAAACACTAACCCTAACCCTACACTCTCCTGTGCTAGATAAGGCAGTGCGTGACGTAGAGATTCATGTGGCGGGAGTGATCAACTCTGGGAAGTGTAGTGATGAATTCAGCCTATGATGGATTTGTCAGAACATATCCCCATAAACATATCAGCTGAAGAAGCTGGGCACTTTTAGGATCGTAAAGCAGGATTAGACTCTGTTTCTCTGTCTTTGCTATTAGTATTTGCAAATGCATTACACAACTATGTAAAACAGGATGTAGTTTTTGTGCACGTCTGGTCCATGGATAGCCACTTACTGGAGGTTCAATGATCTCTGACTATGACCTTGGTCCTGTTGAGTGTTTTTTTAGCTAGGCTTTCCACTTTTTTTCAGTAACAGACACTTTACTTTAGTGTTTCAATAATGCACAAATTTTGAGAATGCATTTAAAAACCCCATTCCTAGAAATGAACATTTTACACTATATAGTTTTCAACTGTAATGCAATATATCTAATCTATCTAGCTAATCTAGTGGATTAAATTGGATAAATAGATTCGGACAGAATATGTATGTCCAGGAATAAGGCAAGGAGTGTTTTCATAGTGGTAACATTTATAACTAGATCATCATGTAAGAAATTAAATTTATGTTATTGACTGAGTACTGCTGGTATTGAATCCATAAGCTTGTATGTACTGATGTTTGAAACAGTGATATAGCTGAGGCTGTATTGGCTGTTTGAATATTCATTCATTCATTTTCATTCCATCTTAATCCAATTCCGAACCTTGGGGAGCTGGGGCCTAACTGGCAACACAGAACATGAGGCAAAAACCAGCCATAGAAAGGGCACACATGCATACACTCACACTGGGACAGCGTAGAGACCCCAACTAACCTAATGTATATGTTTGGAATGTGGGAGGACACCCACAAAGGCATGGTATGTCTTTGTGTAAACTCCACACAGACTAGTAATGGCCAAGAATTGAACTGGAGATTTCCAGAACTGTGAGGTGACCACCACCATGCCACCACTGTTTGAATATACTTACTTATAATCTTTCTAATACATAATTTGCAAGCAAAAATAAGAAATCACAATTTCTTAGAGTAGGTCTTCTTTAGATTATTGTATTAGCTTAATTTAAAATCAGGATCCGATCAGGGCTCTGTTGTCTGCGGACACTGTACAGGTCTCCAGCCCTTTGGCGAACAAACTGCCTTCTGTTACAGGAAAATATTTCAAATTTTGGGTCTTGCCAGTTCTGAGCTGATGGCACTGAAGGACATTTTCTGATTTCAAAGGGAAGTATGCAATATATGTAATATATCTTGTGTCAAGCATACCTACCGTATTTTTCGGACCATAAGGCGCACTTAAAATCCTTTAATTTTCGCAAAAATCGACAGTGCGCCTTAAAATGCGGTGCGCCTAATGTATGAATTAATTCTGGTTGTGCTTTCTGACCTAGAACCGATTGTAGGTGGTACACGGCGCTCATAAATCTGTCAAAATGTTTTAGCACTGCCTTGGTAAGTTACGAAGCTTACGGCAACCGTAGTCAGGAGCATCGTGGAGTAATACGATCTGTGCTTCAACATTAAGGTGTGTGCATTCATTCATTCATTCATACATTTTCGAAGCGGATTTCAAACTCAGCGCTGTCAGTCATGCAGTACAACATGGAAATAGAGCAGCTGCGAGAGAATTCATCATTAACGAATCAATGGTACGGAAGTGGAGGAAGCAAGAAGACGCCCTGCGCCAGGTAAAGAAGACCAAACTGAGTTTCCGAGGGAACTTAAGAGTTTTGTTTCATTTAATGGGCCTTATAACTTGGTGCGCTTTATGTATGAAAATAGACCCATTAGCAGTCGATCATTGATATTGCGCCTTATAACCCGGTGCGCTTCATAGCCCGAAAAATACGGTAGTTTCCTTGGCTGACCACTGCATCTATGGTCCTTGGTCCTCATCTTGAAACCCCAGTCTGCTTTGAAATATTTGCCTGGAAGAGACCTTGCTGATCCAGTATAACTACATAGTGTCTTGTTGCTGTGCTCAGTCTTGCACAGGTATGACTTGTGACATGAAACTGTCTTCCACAACCTCATGTTTGTAGCAGAGTTTGGCTGTTCCTTAGCCAGTTTCAAGTCTCCTACCTATTTGTTTCCATTTCAGTTAATGACTATGTTTCAACTTACAAATGAAAATGATGATCATTATCATGTATTTGGTATGTCTGATTAATCATACACCTGACTATAATCCTACAAAATCTTTGACTTTGTGCGAATGTACCTAGCTAAATTGATGCTGTTTGAAGGCAAAGGCTGGTTACACCAAATATTGATTTGATTTAGATTTCCCTTTTGTTCACTTACTTTGCATTTTGTTAATTGACAATAATACACTACTAATACTGAAATGCTGCAAAGCATTCTTACTTTGCAGCATTTTTTTCCACATCTGCCTAAAACTTTTGCACAGTACTGTACATGAATGAATGTTAACATAAATAATGAATGAATGTGTGTGTTCCACCTCACAGGAGGCCCTCGAGTCTCTGGTGCAACCCGAGTTGGGGCTGGGTCTGCAGTCATGCGATGCAGACAAGGGGTGCCCCTGTTACACCGGTTTTGTTTATGGTTTAATATTACTTTGAGTATATGATATGGATTTGAACACTTGCCTGGATGACATTTCATAAATATAATACAACATATCAATTATTGACAGAATGTTGTAGAATGTTTTCATAAACCACAGACATGTAGTATGTACTTGAATAGTATGTTTTGAATAGTAAAAAAGCCACTGTGACATTTTGTACTGACATGCCTTTGAACATTCAATATCAAGTGACATTGGATAAAAACAAATAGGGCCACCCAGAGAATGAGTTAAAGCTCCTTGAAGAAAGAAAGAAGGGCTCATCAAACTGTGTATAGTATTAGTGAATAGTAATGACTGTTTTGAGGGCTGCTTATGTAATATAAATATGCTACCCTTATGTGAATGATGTGTTGCATAAGCTACGCTAAGGCTGTGCAGCTGCTTCTCCTTAACCTTTTCTGATGATTGTGGTTCCTCTGTTTTTCATCCAAATGACAGGAAATGAGCTGTTTTGTGTCACATGGGAAGACTGTTCTACTTTTGTGACTAATTCAGACATAATTTCATACAATTCTTAGAATTTATTAAAATGGATGAGTTCTTTTGACTTTTCTTTTACTTAATTTTAATTATTATTAATATCACTGCATTTTTGTGGGTAGCAAATAAAAAAAGGCCAAAACACCGAAATGTGCCAGCCCTCAGTTGAAGGGTAACACTTATTCATTTTAATGTAAATGATCATAAAATTGTCACTAGGAGAGCCTATAAGTCTTATGCCTTTATTTTCGTGTGAATGCATTCATTAATAAAGAGAAGACAATGATATGTCATGTGTTTTAAAGACTGTTCCCTCTCAGTACTTCCTCTGCTGCACTTTTCTCTCCTCCTTCATTAACTTCATGCATCTGTGAAATAAATACATAAATAAATAAAGAAATCCAACAGATATCATATTAGGCAGTGATAAAAGTAAAATACAGAGGTGCTCATAGCTATCCATTGATCTTAATGTGATGCTACTTAACCTTCAAAAACAGTAAGTAACCTTATTGTAACTTTTCCGACATTGCTTAACTTTGAAGCCTGTATCAGCTTCTTCACCACGACAGCCTTTTTCCCACTATATAACACTGCAAGAGTTTGTCTTTTACTCAGTTTAAAAGCTGCAGAGACTCTTATTCGTGCATTTATAACATCAATACTGGTCTACTGCAATGCATGTTTAATGGCCGTTTTATTCTGTAGAAAAAAATGATTCCCACCACATATTGTTGTAATTATTTGTCTTGTGTGTGTTCTAACATTTGTAAAATGTCCTTGAGCTTGGGGAACACACAGTATAAATAAAGCATATTATTATTATTATTATTATTATTATTATTAACTCACAGAGAAGAATATGACACTGATAGTGACCCTGTTTAAAACATGAACTGCAGCATGGTGGTGCAGCGGTTAGTGTGGTTGCTTCCCAGCTCCAGCCTCCTTGGTTCGATCTCAACCTTGGACCTATCCATATAGACAGGATTAATTAGACTCTTTATAATGAAACATGCAGTTGGTCATTGTTCTTTATGCACTGATGATATGCTCAGAAAAGCATATTTTACTTGATCTATCACAATACAAATTGATCACAATATGATATATTATCATATTGCATACCCCTACACCTGGCAACCATCATGCTTACAAGTATGCAATATTTATTACTGCACTTTCCAATTAAAAATTGCTGTCAAAATGTTATGGAATATCTATATAAAATGTGTATATGTAAACTAGAAGTAACTGTACTGCAATTTTGAATCGCAATATTGCGATTCTTACCCACACACTTTTTTTTTCTTATTGTGTTTTGTCTCTTGGTGTTGATTCTCTGCTCCTTTGGACCTCTGGTTTTTGACTTTGGATTGTTTTGGGATTCTGGTCTTTTCTGTACCTTTCTGTACTTCTGTTGGTTGCTTTTAACAAAGTTTCTTAACCGGCATGCTGCACTCCATGGCAGGCTCCATTTTCTGCCTAACGTGGAGATGGCATAAGCTTTCACTTTCCCAATTACCGCACATAATCAGCAAGAATGATGGTAACATAATTGGTTTGTTGGTTTTTCCTGAACCAGCCTTCTTGTACTGATAATAGAACTGCCTGCATTGCACTGGACATCTCCCTGCTGACTGGCCTTGCACCCTTGCCTGGGCAAATGCGATCTGGACCTGCCAAGGTGAAGCAACACACGACAACAGCTGCTTCACTGAGGCTTTTGTGTCTGTGTTCGACCATCTTTGCAGTAGGCAATGCAGCTGAGAGAGCTTCCTGCGGCTCAATCAGAGATGTTGTACCATCACAGATTACATACTCTCTGGCAGCAGAAAGTGGATGGAACATGGCAGCCCTGACCGTCTCCAGACCAGGGAGGCCTGGACGTACCTTGGCTCGTGTGTTTAAGAAATTGTGACACAATCCTTTGTCACAGTGAATTGTGTCATAATTTCTGCCTATCAGTTCTACTGTGTGATTAAATGTAGGCTGATTGCCAGACTCTGCATGAATGCCTGGCTTGGTTGTCCTCAAAAAGAGTAAAATTTATGATTCTGAGTTACTATCACATGGACTCACAGTTCACACATACAGGATAGCAATTACACTTTAGATTTACTGATTTAACAAAACCTTGGCTGAATTAAACCAGCTGTTCCGCTAGCAGTGCATGGTGACCCTAAAAATTCAACATTGTTGGAAAGTTGCTGTCAAAAGAGCTACAGAATACAGGTTAGAAAAGACACAAGTTAGGAGAAGGATACGTAATAATTTGAGATCCCTTCACATTGCTGTCCCTCGCAGTAATGTTCAGAGAATTATGAAGAAGTGAGAAGTGCATAGCTCCACCAACAAATTGCCTAAACTGGGCTAGTATCATTATAACCTTGTTCCTGTTGTGACTAGCCATGAATGGAACTTAGGAAGGTGAATTTCCCTAAGTAAACCAATCAGGCCCTGGCCTAAATCCATGCAGTCCATTGCCGATCACCACAAAATATTACTGTACTTGAACAATTCTGCAAATAAATTTGGAAAATATTTACCAATCTGTGTGCAAAGCTAGTAGAAACATACACAAACAGACTGGTGGATGTAATTAATGAAAAAGTGACTACAAAGTATTAAGTCAGGCAGCTGATCCCTTTCCAACCGTGTTAATATAGTATATCATTATTTTATACATTTTCAGAATGTTTTCCTTTTTTCTTGTTAATTCAATGTTGTAAGACAAAATTTGCAAATAAAAATATTTTCATGGGTTTTGAGCTGTGGGACAAAAAGCTACTATTTCAAAGGTATCTGATGATTTTTTTACAGGCACTTTATATGCTTTACACAGTGTATATGTAGGTGATGAAAAATATATTTATTATGATCTTAAAGAAGCAAACAGTAATAGTCTATGCTTAAAAATAGGCAAATTGCAAACTGTCTGTCATTCCGCTAGTACCAGTAATCATTTAATGCTTTTTAAAACTTACCTTTTTTGTTAAGCTGTTTTGGACTAATCTCTGAGCCAAAACATCCTTTTGTCTAGTTTGTGTTTTATGAAGCTGGATATCGCACCATAGCCTGAGTATAATCTCAAAATGAGAACCACCTGCACATGTCTGCTTCGCCTTAACATGACTCTTCAGCCCCTTATCAGCCTCTATGAATTACTTGGAGCTGCTTTGGAGTTCCATTCAGTACCATAAACCTGACTTTTTCTAAAGGGGCAATTATTTAGAAGAAAGAAAGAAAAACTCATTGCTTGAATCAGAACACTTATGAATTTGGACACTGTGTAAACTCCATTTAAAACTATAAAAAATAAAAATGCTACAAGTTTCTTCTAAGAGTTAAACATAAACATCACACAAAACCATACAGTTCTGTTTTATATGATTCAGTTGCAGGAATAATTTTGATAACATATTTTACATTTTGAGTATGAAATTTTTATTTGGCACCACAGTTGTGTTTAATATCATGGGCATTACTGGCTCAGTGATTATAATAATGAACTTTTTAAAAGCTTGACAGTTCAAGTTTCACAAAGGTGAACCCTTGCAACAGGTTCTTAATGCTCAGTTGTTCAGCTTGCACTTTTGAAAACTGCATCAACTCTTGGCTATGTCCACACGTACACAGGTATTTTCTAAAACGGGGGTTTTCAAATTCGTTTATAAAAAACATTGCGTCCACACAAGCACTGTTTAAACAAAAAACTTCGTCCACATGAAAACGCAAAAACGCACAAAGTCGCTGTCAAGAGCAGTGCCAAACCAGCAGTCCTATATGCCGGCGAAGCAGCTCACTCAACGACAACAGCAACGTCCTATGCATACGAACATTTTCTCGCCATTCTTCTTCAACAACCACTTCGTTTTCAAAGCTGTCCCACCAACGAGAGGTCCGATATATAATGTAGATATATTTTTTAGATTAGAATCAACTGTATTGTCATTACACATGTACAAGTACAACGCAACGAAATGTAGTTTAACATCTAACAAGAAGTGCAATATTGTCCACATGTACAATAAATTAAAAAATATATAAATCGGCTCACAATCAGGAACCGGCTCCCGTCGTTCATTTCAAAGAGCCGACTCTTAGAGCCGGATCGGTCGCGACTGACACATCACTAATGGATATAGTAGTGACCTCCGTAGCGCATTCTGACGCCTCTGTTCTTCAGTGTAATTAAAAAGTAATGTAACAAGTTCGGTCAGCAGTGTTACAGCTGGCACTATTTTGGCTACGCCCGCTACTGCACAAAATCGCCTCATGTAAACAAAGGAGATAACGGCGCACAAAGTGACGTTACAAGCAAAAAACTCCGTTTTCCCAGTCCACACGACAACCCTGAAAACGGAGTTTCTGAAAATCTTCACCCTGGAAGGAGTTTTCCAAAAAGTCCGTTTTCAGTGACCTAAAACGCCGTTTTCGTGTGGACGAACGGTTAAAACGCATAGAAAAAAGCCACGTTTTTAAAAAATACCCGTGTTCGTGTGAACAGGGCCTTATAGGCATCTGCTAAACACTATTACTACTGACCAGTGGGTCCAGGGATCAAGCCCCTGCACTGCAAAGTTGGCACTGAGAGCAAGACCCCTAACCATCAATTGCTTGGATTATGCCTTCTAAGATTGTACTATCTGTCGCTCTAGATAAAGGTTTCTGCTTAAAGCTGTACATGTAAGTATTTTTACATTTATTTGGAATTATTACTAAAGTTTATGTGTGAGTTAGTACGTTTGTATGCAGTAGCTTTTAAGGTGACCTAATTCTTTTTCACATGTTAATATGGTTTTGAGTACATGTTGCCTTAAATGATAATGAGATACTGCTTATGTCACAGTGATTCATGGAAAGTCACAAACAGCTTGTGAACAAAATCAGCAGCAAGAAACACTCTCTTACACTTTCATTTTGTCTTACAGTATGTGTGTGCATGTGTGGGCACTTTGTGACCATGTCAGAGGTCAGTGACATCACTTGTGCTGCTTCCGGGTTTTGAGCCTGCACATGATAGTAGGGGTTCTTTGTGTTAATTAAAACTCACTTTGATATGTGTTTGAAGCTTTCTTTGACAATTTTCAGACACTCGATTTGAAATCCTTTCTGAAACACTGGAGTTTTCAATGCTCATTTAAATCCTTGCTTTAGAAACTTGCTCATTTAACTTGTTTTGCTTCAGCTAACATAGGCTTGTGTGCTGTTCTGTTCAATACTTGCAGTTATGGTGCTGACATATGCCTGTTCTGACCCTCACTCATATAGCTTCTGTATAACTTTGGAGTGTTCTTTAGGGTTGTGTGTGGTGACAGGCATTGTTGACTTTTTTCTCCCTTTTCCTTTACCCTTTTACTATGTTGGCATATCAGCACTAGGCTGGGAGAGTTTTGGGTGGATCCTCAGCTGGAATTCCTCTTACTGCTTATAAGAGGCATAAGATGAGCTGCATTTGGTCAACCACCTTTGAAAGTTAGACTGGATTGTTCCAGCCGTTCATTTTGGCATTATTTGTTATTTTGATTTGTTATTATTTTTTATGTTTGGAGGTTATCCTTAGTAGGAATGTAGTGTTTTTCTATACTTTAAGGGTTTGTGCTCACACTTAAACTGGCCTTGAGCCCAGTATGCCTCTGATGAGCCAGAAGTGGGTTAGTTTTTATTTTTGGTCAGGCACTTATGTCTGAGGTTGCACAGGGATGCATCCATAGTGACTTTTCTCTCTCATCTGTTTCATGTATTTCTATTTTTTCCTCATGTTAATGTAGTTAGCATGACTGTGTTTAATGTACCAGGGTTTATACTCACTCGCTCAATAGAGAAGTTTCATTAATGTCTTAAGATGGCAAATTAACTGTTACAACATCATTCTACCACAGCCTTGAAGAACACTTACTCTTGTACTCATGAAATGAGTTTCAGACATTTTTATTGTAGGAATTTGGAGTAATGGGATGGCAACTTATGTTAAGTGTAAATTAGCTTCTATATACATCACTGTTTGGGGTTCCGGGGTTTAGCGAAGTGCAGATGGCGTGACCGCAGTAAATGACGCATCTCCTCATCAACAGTTACATTGGCAGCTGGTTGTTGATGCTGTCGCCGTAGTGTTTACATGATACACAGCTGTACATATCAGCCAAACCTAATGACAGCCTTACAATCAACAAAATCGAGGACTGTGTAAAGGAAATAAAAGATTGGATGTTATTTAATTTTCTCTTACTTAACTCAGATAAAACTGAGGTTCTATTAGTGGGACCCAAGGCTGTGAGAGACAGGTTGGCTACATCTATCCTAAATCTAGATGGCTGTCCAGTATTGCCCAGTCTGTCTGTAAAAAACTTAGGTGTCACATTTTATTCAGATCTCTCCTTTGATGCACACATTAGCAGCATCACTCGAATTGCTTTCTTTCAATTACATAATATCGCTAAACTTAGAAATATCCTCTCTTTTAATGATGCAAAAAAACTTGTTCATGCGTTTATAACCTCAAGGTTGAATTACTGTAACACCTTACTAACTGGATGCTCTAGTAAATCTATAAATCAACTTCAGTTAGTTCAGAATGCAGCTGCCCGAGTGCTAACTCGAACTAGAAAATTTGATCATATCACTCCTGTTCTATCATCACTACACTGGTTACCAGTCAAATTCCGCATTGATTGCAAAATACTTCTTATAACTTATAAAGCTCTACATGGCCTGGCTCCACATTATCTAAGTGAACTCAGAGTTTTACAATCCAACTCGTCTACTTCGTTCGCAGGGTGCAGGACGTCTTTTAGTTCCTAGAATTAAAAAAGTCACAGCCGGGGGAAAGGCTCTCTCATACATCGCGCCCCAACTATGGAATAAACTTCCCACTTTCGTTCGAGATTCAGACACTCTCCAAAGTTTTAAGTCTAGGCTAAAGACATACCTATTTACACAGGCTTTTGACTAGATTTAGACCAGGATGCATGGCTTGGGTCGCTGGGGCCGGAGTCTGGAGTCATGTCTGGCCTACCTGCCTTGTCCGCTAGCTGGGAGTGTCAAGTGGGTGATCTGGCTGAACTGGGCTTCGGTCCTCGTGATCTTGACTCATGCATCCTTGCCTTAGAATAAGGGCAGAGCTGGGGGTTCATAGTCAAAAGGAGTCTTATGGTGATCAGAGATGTTGGGTTGCTGTCTTCTGCCTCCCGTGGGGTTGCCAATGTCTCATGTGATCCCTCTTGGCTGTGTTTCCTACCAGTTCTCCTCTTTCTAGCTATGCTGCTATAGCTAATGGTGCCGGGGTATCATGCTACCACATGGCATCAGTTATTGAACATTGGCATCAGTGATTGTTAATAGACACCTGTGCTCTTAATCAATAACTAATTACGTTTTTTCTGTTTTCTCTCCGAGCTGTGTTCCGGCAGTTCCAGCCCCACACATGATGTTCATCTGCTGGAGCTCCACTCAAGCTGCTTCTGTCATCAGCTCCAGCCCCATCATACCCGGGCCACTTAATGTCGATGTGCATACTTCACATTTTATTTTAACTTTGACTCCATGACTTTAGTTTCGCTCTTAGATTTATCATCATACCCGGGTCACTTGATGTCGATGTGCAAACTTCACATTTTATTCGAACTTTGACTCAATGACTTTAGTTTTGCTCTTAGATTTATCATCTACGCCGCCCAAGGAGGTTGGGTCCCTTTTTGAGTCTTGGTCCTCCCAAGGTTTCTTCCTAGAACTAGGGAGATTTTCCTTGCCACTGTTGCCCTAGGCTTGCTCAATTTGGGATTGGACGTAGTTATTAGGAGATAATCTAAACTTGTAAAGTTGCTTTGAGACAATGCTCCTTTGTAAAAAGCGCTATATAAATAAATCTGACTTGACTTGACTTGACTTGTTTATGTCATAAGTTGAATTTAATATGTTTGTTAGGAGGCCAATAGCCTAATTAATCTGCGTCTGAGCTCTTGGTTCCATTTAACGCAAGTTATAGGGATTTCCACTTGTTAGGAAAATAACCATACATGGATGGGACGGGGCATAATTGACTATAAGCGAATCAAAAACTGCTTCTTAAAACGACAACTCTCTAGCCCAATCAGAAAAAACAACCATCAAACTCTCTCACACTCACTATCAAACTCTCATACACTCACTATCAAACTCTTTCACACTCAATATCAAACTCTCTTACATTCACTATCAAACTCTTTCACACTCACTATCAAACTCTCTTACAATCACTATCAAACTCGCTTACATTCACTATCAAACTCGCTTACATTCACTATCAAACTCTTTTACATTCACTATCAAACTCTTTTACATTCACTATCAAACTCTTTTACATTCACTATCAAACTCTTTCACACTCACTATCAAACTCTTACATTCACACTCACTATCAAACTCTCTCACATTCACTATCAAACTCTCTTACATTCACTATCAAACTCTCTCACATTCACTATCAAACTCTCTCACACTCACTATCAAACTCTCTCACATTCACTATCAAACTCTCTTACATTCACTATCAAACTCTCTCACATTCACTATCAAACTCTCTCACATTCACTATCAAACTCTCTCACATTCACTATCAAACTCTCTCACATTCACTATCAAACTCTTTCACACTCACAAATGCCTAAGAGTTTGAAAGTGAGTGTGAGAGAGTATGACAGTGTGTGTGAGAGGTTTGATAGTGAGTATGAGAGAGTATGATAGTGTGTGCGAGAGGTAAGAGGCCTAAACGGCTTCTCATAGTAATTTTCATCATAGGTACACTTCAACTATGAGAGACAAAATGAGAAAACAAATCCAGGAAATCACAATTTAGGATTTTAATTGTAAATCAGAATTTACCTAGTGTAGATTCACGCTTCCCAACCTGGTGCAGGTCTACAATTTTCTACCCGGGGTCCTTCAACAGCTCTTTGGCCTTGAATATGGTCTGACTGTTTGAGGCTGTGGACAGGTGTCTTTTATACAGATAACGAGGTCAAACAGGTGCCATTAATACAGGTAACAAGTGGAGGACAGAAGAGCTTCTTAAAGAAGTTGTTGCAGGTCTGTGAGAGCCAGGCTTGTTTGTGGGTGACCAAATACTTATTTTCCACCTTGATTTACAATTAAATTCTTTAAAAATCCTAAAATGTGTTTTTTTTTTATTTTTTTTCTCATTTTGTCTCTCATAGTTGAATTGTACCTATCATGAAAATTACAGACCTCTCTCATTTTTCTAAGTAGGAGAACTTGCACAATCAGTGCTGACCAAATACTTTTTTGCCCTACTGTACATGGCAAAAATAAGTCATGAAGGAACAATTCCTAAGACGTTCGGAACAATTAATTTAATAAGACGTTTAAAACTGCTTCACCCCACTGAATATGCAGAGTTTCACAAAAAAAGAAACTCAAAGAGATTAAAGCTAAAGGCAGTGATGGCTGCTATCTTTTTTTTTTTTTTTTGGCATATACAAAAAATATTTATTATATTCTATGTACTGCTGACAAACCTACAGTAGTGCTTGAAAGTTTGTGAACTCTTTAGAATTATTTATATTTCTGCGTAAATATGACCTAAAACATCATCAGATTAACCCAGTTAAACACATGAGACAAAAATATTATACTTGGTAATTTATTTAATAAGGAAAATGATCCAACACCTACAGAACAGCTTCCACTCTGGGATGTTGGTGGGTTTCCACACATTAACTGCTCGCTTCAGGTCCTTCCACAACATTTCGACTGGATTAAGGTCAGGATTTTGACTTGGCCATTCCAAAACATTAACTTTATTATTCTTTAACCATTCTTTGGTAGAACGACTTGTGTGCTTAGGGTCGTTGTCTTGCTGCATGACACACCTTCTCTTGAGATTCATTTCATGGACAGATGTCCTGACATTTTCCTTTAGAATTCTCTCATAATTCAGAATTCATTGTTCCATCAATGATGGCAAGCCGTCCTGGCTCAGATGCAGCAAAACAGGCCCAAACCATGATACCACCTCTACCATGTTTCACAGATGGGATAAGGTTCTTATGCTGGAATGCAGTGTTTTCCTTTCTCCAAACATAATGCTTTTCTTTTAAACCAAAATGTTCCATTTTGGTGTCATGTGTCCACATAACGTTCTTCCAATAGCCTTCTGGCTTGTCCACGTGATCTTTAGCAAACTGTAGACGAGCAGCAATTTTCTTTTTGGAGAGCCATGCAGACCATTGTTGTTCAGTGTTCTTCTGATGAGGGACTCATGAACATTAACATTAGCCAATGTGAGAGAGGCCTTCAGAAGTTACCCTTTGTGACCTCGGCAACTATTACACGCCTTGCTCTTGGAGTGATCTTTGTTGGTCGACCACTCCTGGGGAAGGTAACAGTAGTCTTGAATTTTCTGTATTTGTACACAGTCTGTCAGACTGTGGATTGGTGGAGTCTAAGCTCTTTAGATATGGTTTTGTAACCTTTTCCAGCCTGATGAGCATCAACAACTCTTTTTCTGAGGTCCACAGAAATCTCCTTTGTTCGTGCCATGATACACTTCCACAAATGTTTTATGAAGAGCAGACTTTGATAGATCCCCATTTTTTAAATAAACAGGGTGCCCACTCACACCTGATTGTCATCCCATTGATTGAAAACACCTGACACTAATTTCACCTTCAAATTAACTGCTAATCCTAGAGGTTTACATACTTTTATCACTCACTAATATGTAATATTGGATCAATTTCCTGAATAAATAAATGACCAATTATAATATTTTTGTTTCATTTGTTTAAGTGGGTTCTCTTTATCTACTTTTAGGAGTTGTGTGAAAATCTGATGATGTTTTAGGTCATATTTATGCAGAAATATAGAAAATTGTAAAGAGTTCACAAACTTTCAAGCACCACGGTACATAAAATCACTTGTGTGAACATCTAAGGTCATATTTTTGGTTTAGGTCTTATTTATTCATGCAGAAATATAGAAATTTCTAAAACATTGTCAAACTTTGAAGCACCCAGTGTCATAATCAAACTGTATCTGACTCTACTACACCTGTAAATTACTAACACAATGTATGAAACAACTCTATGGTAGATTTTAGCAGTTTAACAGTTTAACACATTTCCATGTAGCCAAGTCAAGTTAGATTTATTTATATAGCGCTTTTTACAAAGGAGCATTGTTTCAAAGCAATGTTACAATTTTAGATTATCTTCTAATATCTACAGCCAATCTCAAATTGAGCAAGCCTACGGTGACAGTGGCAAGGAAAAACTCCCCAAGCCTTATGAGGAAGAAACTTTGGGAGACCAAGACTCAAAAAGGGACCCAACCTCTTTGGGTGGTGTAGATGATAAATGTAAGAATGAAACAAATTTATCTAAAAAAAAAAAAAAAAAAAGTCTTATAGTGATAGTTCAAATAAAATAATGTGAAATATGCATATCGGCATTATGCAGTCCGATATACAGAGTTACTCTATGATCTTTAGTCTAAGCAGAAAAATCCTTGGCAGCACTTCGTCAAACTTTAGATAAAAACTATTTAGATCATCATTTGTGTGTTTAACTGAATTAAACCTTCCATTTCAACTCCTCAGTTGCCCTTTTTCTGTGGTCTTATCATAGTTATCCTACTGCTCCAGGCTCTCTAAGTTGTTACTGAACTCTGCTTCAGTGTTACCTCTCTGCTGTAATTGACCCTTTTTATTTCAGTCCTCAACCCCTTATTTAAAACCCTCTCTGTAGTAATATCACCTACATGCTATCAGGAGTTGTTCTGGAGAGCCACACAATCCTGCTGCTGCTGCCTGCTATGCTTTTCCTACAAATATTCCTCTTCCTGTTCACTTCCTTGTCTAGTCTTCTCACACAATCATGGCTCTCTTCTTGTGCTCTGTGTCTAGTTGGTGGGTTTTGGTGCTGTTCCTTGTCTTGTTCAATGTCTTATATGTTTTATGTTAGCTTAGTCTCTTTGTTTAATTCTGTTAGCTCTAGCCTGTTAGCATGGTGATTAGCACCATGTGTTTTTGTGTTGTTTGTTAGCAGCTGATTGTTAGCATTGTTGTTTGTATAAGTATTGTTTGTATGCATTACATTGGTTGTGAGCATGTATACCTCCAAGTACTGTGTTGGCTGGATTTGCAGTGTGTATGTTAGCATTAGCTTTATTGTTGTGTTCTGGTTTGTCAGCGTTGTTTGCATATTCAGTGTGTAGCACTTAGCCTTTTTGTTTGCACAATACTCTCCATGTCCACTGTAAACGGAGGTCACACTTGCACCTGCGTCTGTCTCTCTTGCCACTTTGTACCTTGTACATGACACTTGCCTTTTCAAGGCTTTAACAAACTTGTTATACTCTGAATATATTTGTAAATCATTTGTTCCTTGTTATCCTATCCTATTTTCAATCCATACCTTGACTTGCTTGGTAATTGCTTTCTCACTCCTCAACACCGATCTATACACAGGCAGAAGTGGCACGGAATTATGATAGGAAGAACACAGTCCAGGTCTTGTCTTGTTAAAGTTTTATTGCAGTGTGTTGGACAGGTGACACAAGATCTGTTTACGTGTTTCTTGAGATTGCAGTCATTAAATCACCTATGCAATATCTGGGGCAATCAGGTGAGATTTGTAATTTGTGTGACACTTTAAAATACTATCAGCTGCCGATTTGGCATCAGCCTTGGGTGAATGTCAACAACGGTAAATTTCTCAGTTCCCTCAGAAGGTAAAACAGCCTTAATGATGGCAAATCTATGTTCGAGAGGCACAGCCACTCACTTACAGTTAAATTACAGCGCCATCTGCAGTTTACATACATACATATACCTCCTTTTCAGGTATTTCTGTTACCTCACTTTCCCAGTTTAGCTGGAGAGCAGCACCAGAGCCACTGCTATCCAAGGTCCATGTCCTGTCGGCGAGCCAGGGTTTGGTGAATGCTAAGAGACAAGCATCCGTATAGTCATGTAAATGAATGACCTTTCCTCGTGGCTCATCAGTCTTGTTACTCAAAGGTTGACTATTTGCTAGAATTATAGTAGGCAGAGGACTGCAAATCTTTAGTTGAGCAAGAAACATTAAGTAAACTAGGTCTGGGTTTCACAAAATTGCAGGTTAGGCTCAACCATGAGGTACTGCTCTTTCAATGAAATTTTATTTCTGTAGAATTTTATCTGCCAAATTAGAAATGCAATATGTTTGATCATTTTAAGTACAAAACGCATGAAACCTCTTGTATTTGTATGTAATATGAGACTGGAAAAGCAATGTGTTTTGTCCCACAAGGAAATGATGGAACAGCCTGAAGGCATCATTGTGCTGGCTCTAACTGACTCATGGTTAAATATCCCCTTAGCTGTTTATGCTCACAATTGACCACAGTAATGACCCTGCTATGAGTGTGCCACCCAAAATGTAGTGTTTAAGCTCACTGTTCACAAACACCAACACTTGCAGCATCAACAAACATGTGGAAACCCTTCACTGCAGGGCGGCCATCGTGACGGAGGCCTTTAATGTTTATCTTGAAGGTTGAGCAAATTAACACCACCACCACAAAAAGGAATGCTATGATGCACAGGGAAAAACACTTGCATGAACTGATAATGTACACACATGAATGATTGGGTGAATTAATGTGTCCATATAGTCTGGTCACTGTGTTTTGTATTGCTGTGGCGTGAATGTTCTGTTTTTATTAAGTAAATAAAATAAACATGTTTTTTTTCATTAGTATGTAATTGTCTCTATAAGTGTGCATTTACATTTGCTCAAAATAATTACTATTCAGAATCATGTTCAATTAAGAATTGCACATCTTATGCAGTATTAGTCTGAAAGCATTAAGTTGAAGAGTGATAGCAGTTCAAACAAATCATATTCCAACAAATGTATGCATTATTTTCATGATTCCGGACATATGGGATTCTTCCACTTCCAGTCTATGAATCTGGAAAACTCACATACACTGTTTGTGAGGTCAGTTGCACGTGTGTTCCCCCTCTTTGAGGGTGTGACCGAACAAACAAAATGTTCACTGTCAATTAACTGTTTTCTTCTATGCAATACTTTTTAATGTTTAATGAAAAATAGGTCAGTATTGCAGTGAAATATTTGGTCACTTCAGTCAAAATATTGAATTCCTGTTCAAGATTCAAGATTATTGAATAAAATAACACTTTGGCAAACATTTCATGCCATATTTTAATGAATTTGTAGAAGGCTTTCCATACAGTCTTTAATAATCATCGGTGCACCAAACCCATCCTGATCTTTTGTTTCTGTTACGGTTCGCCATATAAAAACGATGGCGAACCGTAAAAATTAAATAAGAAGGTTTGGGACCCAAGTGCAGTTGGCTCCAGATGGTATTAATGAACTGAAATGAATCAAATAAATAAAACAATAAATGATGAACTAAAAATGAAAGACTAAAAGAAAGAAAGTGAGACTTTGTCTGCGACTTTGACTTTGTCTGCTAGCAGACGCGCACACACAAAGTTCACAGGCGCGCTCCAAGAAGCGAGGAAAGGCGCAAGAGGCGCGGCAGCGTTTTATTACGCACTGGCGTGATAAACCTGTGAGGGCGCCTGCCTCTTTAAACGGGCCCGAAATAAGCGCTATAAGGGCGGCGGCGTGTAAACACATTCACGGAAGTTAAACGGAGAAAATATCCCTTTAAACACGACTGAAATAAGCGCGAGAGAATTTTAATTCCGTGAAGGCGTTAAAATTCTCTCGCGCTTGCAGCGCTCATTTCAGCCCTGTTTAAAGGGATATTTTCTCCGTTTAACTTCCGTGAATGTGTTGATATCCTACCGCGCTTACAGCGCTCATTTCAGCTCCGTTTGAACGCCTTCACGGAATTTAAACGGAGCAACTATCCCTTTCAACAGAGCTGAAATAAGCGCTGTAAGCGCGGTAGGATATCAACACATTCACGGAAGTTAAACGGAGAAAATATCCCTTTAAACAGGGCTGAAATAGACGCTACAAGCGCAGTAGAGTTTAAACGCATCGCAACGATCAAATGCCGAACACCTGTGCTCATGCAGAGCTGAGATCAGCGCTAGGAGCGCGTGAGAATTAGAACGCAAAAAATTTATTGAACGAAAGGAAACTAATACTATAGTCAGGGAAAGAAAATACAATAAGGCGCCTGATAGCGCTGGGAGAGAGCTAAAAACCAACAAGCCGAAAGCACTCAGTGAAACGAGCTGAGCCCCAATAGAATCGGCGAATGAGCTCTCTCTAGGAATCGCTCTCAACACAGAATAAGGGCTGCATGGAACGCAGCCGCGCAGCCTGAGTGTGAGAGCGGAGACGCGCTGTGCAGGCTTCAGAGACTGAATTTAATTTCTGAAGCAGCGGACCGGACGGGAGCGGGCCACAGGCCTGCCGCTCGGATCCGAGGCTGGAAAGCACAGAGGGAGGCGGTACAGGCGAGGGACACGCAGGGGAGCGCAAGGCCGGGGCGAGAGAACCTCAATACGCCGGAGCGGAGCCGCGAACGGGCGGTAGGCGCGATAACCCGACCGGTTCTGACCCTAGGCTAGCTCTACGCCCTGGATTACCTCTGAATCTCCAGATTCGTACACTGGCTGAGCCCCTAAAACGGGCCCAGTCTACTAAAGTCCGTAACACCGACGGTACCCGAGGCAACAGCGCGTATGAGACCCCCGAAAGTCTCTTAACCCAAAAAACCGTAGTGTCCCTAAGCACAGCAGGAAACCTGGCATAGACACCACGGGATTCAGCAAAATAGTAAGGAGTGAAGAGGATGGTGCGACGCCTGTCAGTGCCAAAGTGAGCTCTTAAATAGGGCCACTGACAGGTGTGTGCAATCGTGCCGTAATCAAGTAATACTGTCACGATCGCATGGTCTGAGGATCCCAATCCATAGCTGAACCAATACTGACCTCTACTGTCAGCTTGGCGGATTCCCCAGACTGCAGGAGGGGTACTACACAACAACAGGGATCAACACTAGCGGCCACAGTTGCAGCCAGCTAACTGTGATTTTGTTGCTAGATTATCCTCTTGAAGTGTAGAGTCTTGAAGTTGCAACATCTTACTTTATGATAAAGACCCCTAGCAAAATTACAGTTAGTTACAAATTTACTAACTCTTTTACTAATGCTTAATGTTAACATTTACTATATTTTATATTATGTAATTAACCTCGAGTGGAATTTTTATCACATGAATACTCACTCATTGTTTCTACAGTTTTATGAATTTTACAGTTTAATGAATCTTCTTTATGACCTGTCTAACTTTATTAAGTATTCCTAAATGTATATACACTGTTTTTCAAATGAAAATTGGGCTGTTAACATACAGTATTATAATATGTTTATTCATTTAATTATTTTGTGTTAGACAAGAGTGTACTGACAGTATATTTTATTTAATTATTTATGTGTGTAGCAACTGCTGTAGCTTGGCAGTAAAATCCGGGTGCTGGAAATAGCATTGCTTGCATTTGAAACTCAGGCTGGGCTTACAACATGAAGGTCAGGTGGTATGTGCAAAAAGGATATATTTTTAAGTGTTGTTAGCTTAGGGAGAGAAAGACATAACCAGAGACGAGTTGGAGTAGTGAGCCTCATAAAGCTATGTTTACTATGTGCGCATAATTGTGGAATGTTATTGTACAGTATATGTACACTTTAACTTACATCCGCCATTAATAGTGGATGGGGAGACCAAAGGATAGAAGCCTCTAACAGGTAGAAAAGAGATGCACACAAATAATTTGGAAGTTGGAGATTTGTGTGTGCACCAAGCATATTGTAATGACTCGGACACTCAGGGGTACACTCAAAAACCGTAGTACAAAATACAGGCAAAGGGTCAAAAAATACTGAAAGGCAGAATATTAAACAAACCGTATAGAAATCGCTTGGAAACGCCGAGTAAACAACGAGACCTCGCAACCCGCTGTTTGAAACGCGCGCCCTTATAAAGATGGCCGTCTACCGGAAGCCGTGCGGCCTAGTACTCGGGTGACGGCGCTCTCTGGTGGTGCGGCGAGGAATCCGCCGCCGGCGTGACAGAACCCCTCCCCTGACGGGCGGCTTCTGCCGTCCGAAAACCCTTCTTACGGGGGTGCCCTCGTGGCCGAGGAGCGGGACGAGTCGGATAATCCAAGTGAAACTTGTCGATAAGGGAAGGATCCAGAATGTTCCTTGCGGGAACCCACGACCTCTCCTCAGGACCATAGCTCTCCCAATCAACCAAATATTCGAGTCCTCCCGCCTCCGCCTGGAATCAAGCAATTTGTGGACACTGTAAGCGGGGGAACCGTCCACGTCCAGAGGAGGAGGAGGTTCTGTCATCTCCGGCGGGGCCTGAGAAGAGGAAGAGACGGGTTTCAATAGTGAAACATGAAAGGTGGGCGCGATACGGTAAGAGGAGGGCAATAACAAACGATACGACACTGGGTTTACCTGCTTGATGATCTTAATGATCTTGGGCCAATATATTTAGGGCTCAACTTCTTACTCAGAAGGCGCAACTTAAGATCACGAGTGGACAACCATACGAACTGCCCCGGACGATACTCCGTACCCGGGCGCCGTTGTCTGTTTGCCTTAATACTCTGAGCACGTACTGCCCGCTGAAGCCTGACATGAGCATCCTCCCAAGTCTGCTCACTACACTTGATCCACTCGTCTACTGCTGGAACGTGAGACGGTGAACCTGACCATGGAAACAGAGGAGGTTGATAACCCAACACACATTGAAAGGGAGTTAGACCCGTGGATGAATTTCTCAATGAGTTCTGCGTGTATTCAACCCAGGGCAGAAACCGAACCCAATCATGCTGATGTCGGGAACAATAGGTCCGTAGGAACCTACCAATTTCCTGATTAAGTCGTTCGGTTGGACCGTTAGACTGCGGGTGGTAACCCGAGGTCAAACTCATGCTGATCTCGAGTACCCGGAAAAACTTTCTCCACACTTGTGAGGTGAACTGTGGACCACGATCGCTGACGATATCCTCGGGCAATCCATAATACCTAAAACCATGCTGAAACAGGCATTCTGCGGTCTCTAAAGCCGCGGGCAACTTCTCTAATGGTACCAGTCGGCACGCTTTCGAGAAACGATCTACCGCCACCAGTATGGTGGTTTTCCCAAGAGATCGAGGCAGATCTGTAATAAAGTCAATCCCGATGTGGAACCAGGGACGGTTAGGAATGGGAAGCGGAACCAGCAAGCCGGCCGGCAATTGCCGTGGTGTCTTAGAGCTCGCGCAATCGGTACAAACCCGTACAACCTCCGCAACGTCCTCACTTAGTCCCTCCCACCAGAACCTGTTATGTACCAGCTCCACTGTTCTTCTTATGCCTGGGTGACCAGAACTGGGGTTACTATGAATAGTCTCAATGAGCTGTCTACGCAGCCCTGAGGGAACGAACTCACGATCAGGAGGACAGCCTTCTGGTGGTGCCTCCTCCGTGTTCCCCTGCTTTATCTGCTTGAGTAAATCCCACTGGACGGGGCCAACCACACATTCCGGAGCCAGGATGGTGGTTTGGGAACTTGGGTCAGCATCAGCCTCCCACAAACGAGATAAGGCGTTCGCCTTCTTATTTTGGGGAACCTGCGCGACAGTTAACAGTGAAGTCAAACCGCCCGAAAAACAATGCCCATCTGGCCTGCCTGTGGTTAAGTCTCTTGGCAGAACAGATGTACTCGAGATTCTTATGATCAGTTAAAACGAGAAAGGGAAATTTGGCACCCTCAAGCCAGTGCCGCCACTCCTCAAAGGCTAACTTCATAGCCAACAACTCCCGATTTCCTACATCGTAATTCCTCTCAGCTGAACTCAGCTTGCGGGAAAAGAAGGCGCAAGGATGTAGTTTAGCCGGGGTCCCGACTCTTTGGGATAACACAGCCCCCACCCCCGTCGAAGACGCGTCTACCTCCAAAGTGAACGGTAACTCAGGATGAGGGTGTTTTAGAACCGGAGCTGTAGTGAACCTTCTCTTCAATTCATTGAAAGTGGCCTCAGCCTCAGGTGTCCACAGTAGCCTCTTGCTCTTTCCCTTTAGCAGGGAAATCAGCCGCTTCACTACTGAAATTCCGGATGAACCTCCGGTAAAAGTTTTTGCGAACCCAAGGAATTTCTGAAGCTCCGTGACACTACGGGGTTTTGGCCAAGACACTACGGCTTCAACCTTATCCCTATCCATGTGCACCCCCTGCTGGTCAATGACATACCCCAGAAACTTAATGGATGATACATGGAATTCACATTTCTCCGCTTTCACATACAGTCTATGTTTAAGCAGTCTTTTCAAAACCAGGCGAACGTGTTCTACATGTTGTGTACGATTAGGCGAGTAAATCAAGATATCGTCAATGTAGACTATCACCCAACGATCAATCATGTCCCTCAAAACTTCGTTAATGAAGGATTGGGAAACTGAAGGAGCGTTTGCTAAACTGTAAGGCATGACCTGATACTCAATGTCCGCGAGTTGTGAGGAATGCTGTCTTCCACTCGTCCCCCTCACGAATTCGGATTAAGTTGTAGGCACTGCATAAGTACAACTTGGTAAAAATGGTGGCTCCCCGTAGTTGTTCCAGAGCAGCGGGGACTAGGTGAAGAGAATACTTATTCTTAACAGTTATAGCATTCAAACCACGATAATCAATGCAAAGACGTAACCGTCCATCCTTATTCTTTACGAAGAAGAAGCTGGCTGCAGCAGGGGGGGTTGATGGACGGATGTATTCAAGTTTCAACGTCTCTTCCACGTAGGCCTCCAAAGCCTCAGATTTGACTCTAGAAAGGGGATAAATCCGATTATGAGGAGGAGTGGTACCTTGTAGTAAGTCAATGCCACAATTTCCTGGGCGATGAGGGGGTAGTTCACTGGCCTTCTGTTTTGAGAACACCTCGGCCAAATCCGCGTAGCAGCAGGGAACTTCCTTCACTTCCATTGGGTCCGGGCTCTCTACAAGTGTAGCTCGAATAGGCAGAGTTAGACATAAATTGAAACAAGAGTCTCCCCATTGAGTTATTTCCCACTGTTGCCAGTCAATAGTGGGTTGGTGCTTTACCAACCAAGGGAACCCCAGGATTATGTCGTGTCGAGGCGCAGGTATCACATACAATGATATAGTCCTCCTCATGTAGGAGACCCGTGCGCAAAGTCATCTCGTGAGTCTGCCTAGTTACCGTCCTCCTCCCTAAGAGGCGTCTGTCCACTGCCCTCAGGTTAAGAGGGTAATCAGTCTCTTGTGCAGGAATTTGGTGCTTCGCGACGATCTGCTGATTGATGAAATTTCCAGCGGCACCAGAGTCTATGAGGGCTGAGAGGAACACAGAACCAGAATCCCAAAGCAACTGCACCCGTACATGCAAACAGCTATTGTTCACTTCAGGTAGTGCGATATCACTCACCTCTACGGACTCCGCGACATCATAAAGGCAGGGACAGGAGGCGCGTTGGTGACCCGCTTCACCGCAGTATAGACACAGTCAAAGTCGTAATCTTCTACGCCTCTCCTGTGGGGTGAGATGAGCTGTACCTACTTCCATGGGTTCGGATCCGGAATCCTTGGTCCCAGTTCCCCGAATAGCAGGGTGCTCTAGCCGACCTGGCCAGGTTATCGAGTTCGATGGTGTGGCGTATGTAGGCATTGAGTCCCAGTGAAGCCCCTTTTACCACCATTTCCATCCGTAATTCTGGTCTTAGTCCTTGTTTGAACATCGCTAGAAGAGCGGGTTCATTCCATTCACTTCCTGCGGCCACAGTGCGAAACTCCAGGGCATATTCAGCAGCCCTGCGCGAGCCCTGCTTCATAGTGCCAAGTATTGACCCCACATCCCTTCAGCCATAGGGTGGTCAAACACTTCCTTGAACAGTGTGTAAAATTGCTGCTCGGACTGCAATACCTCACTGCCCTGAGTCCATAAAGCAGTAGCCCACTGTTTAGCCTTGCCCGTAAGTAGCGATATCACAAAAAGAATTTTGTCTGTTTCAGTGTGAAATTTGTCGGGATGGTGGTCAATATATAGGCTTCATTGCATAAGAAACTCCTTGCAAGTGTCCAGTGCGCCATCGTACCTTTCCGGGAGTGCCACTGGTAGTGAAGGAGATTCCCCACCAGGTAATCCAAACATCAAACGTCGAAGCAGAAGGGACAGGCAAAAACCGTAGTACAAAATACAGGCACAGGGTCAAAAAACACTGAAAGGCAGAATATTAAACAAACCATATAGAAATCGCTTGGAAACGCAGAGTAAACAACGAGACCTCGCAACCCGCTGTTTGAAACGCACGCCCTTATAAAGATGGCTGTCCACCGGAAGCCGTGCGGCCTAGTACTCGGGTGACGGCGCTCTCTGGTGGTGTGGCGAGGAATCCGCCACCGGCGTGACACATATACAATATTGTGCATTTATAACATGCACATATATTGAATGATATGTCACATTGTATTTCCATTTTATGTACATGTTTATATGTATTTGTATGTATTCATTCAGTAAACTTTTTTTACTATAAAGGAAGCTTAAAAGTAAGAACCAATTCTATGTATGTTTTGTCTGAATTTATGATTGGTCAGAAGCATTACCATCCACCTAAAATCAACTTCACCACCAATGACCTTTTCACACTGTATAACACATACTCACTGAGCACTACATGTGAACACTATAGAAACATTTGATCTGGCTGAGCTTTGCACTTAAACAGCCTCAGTGTTTTATGGTATGGATTCCACAAGATGTTGGAAACATTTCTTTGGGATTCTGCTCCATGTTGATGATTGCATCACACAATTCTTGCAGATGTTTCAGGTGTACTGTCATGCGGTTTTATCATATCTCAAAAGTGTTATACTGGATTCAGTGACTTGGAAGACCACTGATGAACAACTGAACTCATTGTCATGTTCATAAAATCAGTTTGAGACAACTTTTTCTTTTTATAAGAAACCACTAGAAGATGGGCAAACTGTGGGTGTAAAGGGGTGCATGTGTTCAACAACAATAGCTGGGGCATTCAAGGGATGATTGAGTGGTATTAATAGACCCAACATGTCATTTGTGCTGATTCATGCTGTTCACACCAAATTCTAACCCTACCATTTGGGTTTATTTATTTATTTATTTAAAAAAACATCACATCACAATCGATGGTGAATTGTGAGAGGATATAATGGAGGGATATAGTGATACTTGTTTAACATACTCACACTGTTGCGGTTTAGAGCAACCAGTTAATCTAATGCATGTGTTTGGAATGTGGGGGGAAACAAGAGTGCTTAGAAAACCCATGTGAGGAGGAATTTAAAGCTCCACAGGAGTCCGAGGTTGGGATTGAATTGGGGATCTCTTGAGCTGTGTTACTTGAGCTGGGGCTACATATTTCCAGATCCCAACAGTCCAGTTTGGTGATCCTGTGTCTACTGTAGTTTTAGCTTTTTGTTCTTGGCGGACAAAAGGGAAAACCAATATGGTCTTCTGCTGCAGTAGACCATCCGATTTGACACATTGTGTATTCTAAGATATTGACTCTGTTCCTGCTCATTCTGTTAACAATAATTGTACAATGTGATCATCTGAGTTACCATAGTCTTTCTCTCAGCTGAGACCAATCTGACCATTCTCCATTGACCTCTCCTCAACTGCCACTCACCTGATGATCAGTAGATAGAAATAGACAAAACAGCCTAACAAAATCAGTGGGATTACATTTTCCCTCATTCTGATGGTAGATGGTTGGTGAACACATGGAGCTGCTGGCCATTTTATGCATTGCGCTGTTACCACTTGATTGGGAAAAGCGAGATCCTCAGAAATCTCCTTTGTTTGTGCCGTGATACACTTCCACAAACATTGTGAAGAGCAGACTTTGATAGTTCCCTGTTCTTTAAATAAAACAGGGTGCCCACTCACACCTGATTGTCATCCCGTTGATTGAAAACACCTGACTAATTTCACCTTCAAATGAACTGTTAATCCTAGAGATTCACAAACTAAAGAGTTATCAAACTTTCAAGCACCACTGTATATCTATTTGGACCAACAAGATAGGTGTGTGGAGTGGACAGTGTCTAAAAACAGGGTGAAAGTTGGCTAAAAAGTATGCAGAGCAACAGATGGGCTAGAGTATATAATTGTAGAACTAGAAAAGTGAAAAGTGAAGCTGACAAAATGAGTGTATAAAAAAAGAGTTGATTAGTGCACATCGCAAATTAATCTGCAAAGTAGCAGAGTTTGAGCTTGATAGTTGTTCATTGTGCAGAACCTGTGGTTGATAAAATAAAATCATCAACTGTGCTGAGCTACAGTTCTGTTGGATCTACAATGAATAAACTCATCAGCACAAAGAAATTAAAGCATGGGTTTTTGTAATGTCTAAAGGAGGTTAATGGGCAATCCCACACTGGAGCAGCAGGAACTAATCATGTCGTGCCAAAAACAACAATCAGCATGGCTTCCAGTACATTTTATATGTATTATAGGTTACATATATACAAGCAATATATATACACGCAAGACAACAACCCAAAGCACACAAGTCGTTCTACCAAAGAATGACCGAGTTGGCCATTCCAAAACATTAACTTTATTCTTCTAGTTGCAAAGTCCTGACCTTAATTCAGTCAAAATGTTGTGGAAGGACTTAAAGCGAGCAATTAATGTGAGGAAACCCACCAAAATCCCAGAGTTGAGGCTGTTCTGTATGGAGGAATGGGCTAAAATTCCTCCAAGCCGGTGTGCAGGACTGATCAACAGTTACAGGAAACGTTTAGTTACAGTTATTTCTGCACAGGGGGGGGGTCACAACAGATACTGAAAGCAAAGGTTCACACACTTTTGTCACTCACTAATATGTAATACTGGATCATTTTTCTCAATAAATAAATGACCAAGTATAATATTCTTGTCTCATTTATTTAACCGGGTTTATCTACTTTTAGGACTTGTGTGAAAGTCTGATGATGTTTTAGGTCATATTTATGGAGTAATATAGAAAATTCTAAAGGGTTCACAAACTATCAAACGCCACTGTACAGTGTCTTGATGTCTCCCAATTTGTGCTCTAATGGATGATGAGAGTCAAACCTTAAGTACTGATCCGTATGTGTTGGCTTATGGTAATCATCGACTTTCAGTTGTGCCCATCTCCAATCACAACTTCACAATCCAAGAAGGCTAACCTGTCATTCTTCACATCCTCCCTGGTGAACTTAATGTGTTTGTCCACTGATGTGGTTGGTGTGTTTGTGGTTGCTGTGGTCGGTGAAATGTGGTACTTCCTGAGATTTCATTTTAACCCAGGTGTCATCCACATATCTTCCATGACTAGGTGGTGTTCCTGAATAGGATCTTAGTACCTTCTTTTCTACTTCTAATTTTAGCCCATTCCTCCATACAGAACAGCTTCAACTCTGGGATGTTGGTGGGTTTCCTCACACTGCGTGCTTCAGGTCCTTCCACAACATTTCGATTGGATTAAGGTCAGGACTTTGACTTGGCCATTCCAAAACATTAACTTTATTCTTCTTCACCATTCTTGGGTAGAATGACTTGTGTGCTTAGGGTCATTGTCTTGCTGCATGACCCACCTCCTCTTGAGATTCAGCTCATGGACAGATGTCCTGACATTTTCCTTTAGAATTCTTTGATAGAATTCAGAATTTATTGTTCCATAAATGATGGCAAACCGTCCTGGCCCAAATGCAGCAAAACAGGCCCAAACCATGATACTACCTCCACCATGTCTTTAGTAAAGACAAGCAGCAATTTTCTTTTTGGAGAGCAGTGGCTTTCTCCTTGCAACTCTACCATGCACACCATTGTTGTTCAGTGTTCTTCTGTTGGTGAACATTAACATTAACCAATGTGAGAGAGGCCTTCAGTTGCTTAGAAGTTACCCTGGAGTCCTTTATGACCTTGCCAACTATTACAAGCCTCGGTCTTGGAGTGATCTTTGTTTTTCGACCACCCCTGGGGAGGGTAATAATGGTCTTGACTTTCCTCCATTTGTACACAATCTGTCTGACTGTGGATTGGTGGAGTCCAAACTTTTTCATCAACATCTCTTTTTCTGAGGTTTCCTTTGTTCGTGCCATGATACACTTCCACAAACACCTTCAAATTAACTGTTAATCCTAAAAGTTCACATACTTTTACCACTCACTAATATGTAATATTTGATAATTTTCCTCAATAAATAAATGACCAAGTATAATAATTTTGTCTCATTTGTTTAACTGGGTTCTCTGTATCTACTTTTAGGACTTGTGTGAAAATCGGATGATGATTTAGTTCATGTTTATGCAAAAATATAGAAAATTCTAAAGGGTTCGCAAACTTTCAAGCACCACTGTAGGTAAATGAGTAGCCAGGGGCCTGCAAAAACAAAAGTGGACATTTTGGGACATATAAACAGTGCCCACACTTGAATCGCAGTTCCTAGTCAGCTGCAGACTAAAACTCAGCCTGTGAAGTGACAGAAAAACTCATCAAGTCATTTTCACTCTGAAAAGTTTTGTTTAGTGTTGTGCTGATAACCCATAAACCATTAAAAAAAAACAAAAAACAACAACAACAACAAAAAAAAAACTGTGTATAGCCATACAGCTGCTACATCTGTGGTGAGTTGACATTCCTGCAAACTCTAAGAATTGCTGTGAGAATTACTTTGGTTGTAACATTGGTGACCAGGATAAAAATTGGGTCCACCATATTTGTTGTATCACCTGTCAGGCTTCTCAGGACATGGGCAAAAGGTTCACTCCATATGCCATTTGCCGTTCTCATGATTTGGACATGACTTGGTGATTATGTTTTGGATTGTTACATCTACCTGACAGTTATACAGTGTAAAGGGTATAGCATCAAAATCAAAACATATTGAGAGCAAATATCCTACTTTACCATCTGCTATGACGCCAGTACCTAACAGTCAGCATTTATCTGTGCAGTGTACTCCAAAACCTGACACTGAGTCTGGTGACTAGAAAGTAGAGGACGATATGTTGACAATACGTTTTAGAAGGTTGTACATATTATGTACACATTATTATGTATATCTTATTTATAAATAAGTAATATACACTTATTGTAAACTTTAATTGCTCTGTCCCTTAGGGACCATGTCTGATAGAAAAATGTATTTTTATGTCTATGTTTATTTATGAATGACTAAAACAATAGCACCTTCTTCAGTGTGCAGAGAAGGGTTGGACAGGTCTATTTGTTCAATACTATAAGGTCCACTTATTTCAGTTTATGTGACAAAAGAAGTAAAAAAAATATTTTCCTGTAAATGATGTATTCTTATTGTTTCAGGTCCTCCTGGAAAGCGTGGTAGGATGGGAAGAAAAGGAGACCCTGGTATGTTTGAAGGTTTCTTAAATTTATTTCAGTAACTTTTCTAGTTTCAGTGTGTTCACTGATTAAATGTGTAATTTCACATTGGTAGCGGGTGTTTTTATTCTTACCAGAAGTACAGCTTTTTTTAATGGTCCATTTGATGCAATTAACAAGCATGTGTCACTTGGGAGTAATAATACATAATTTCTTGAAATGCTAATGCTGAATTGATGAATTTAGGATTCACTTAAAGTAGCATCTGATCCCAGTCCTGACTCGCATCTTAATTCCAAGATAAAAATCTGTATAAATTGCAGAGAAAGGAGTGTCTACATCATGTATACATTGTTGTAACACAAAAACAGTCTTTTACCTAATAAGTAGCTTTTCCTACTCACACAGTGAAAACATGAGCTGTTACTATGGTCTGTTATGAACTTGGCAGAATTCTATTTAGATTTTTGTGTGTAGCACTTACATTTTTAAACCGCATATTCATGAACTATACTGTAAACTCACACAGACACACCTCATATCTTCAATGCAAACAAATTGCTTTCAACTAAAATTAGGGATGTGTCAATTTTCTTGGGCCAAGTACATGTACCTATCTTTTGGTACTGAACTGATACTGCAAAGTGTAACCTGTTTATTTTACCTTGGAATGTATTTATTTAATACGACTACCTGCTACCTTAAATAGTATCTGCAACACTGCACTTTGCAAGAAGAGCTATTCCCAGCTGATGTGTATGAAAATAGATTTGAAAAATGAAAATTCACGTACCACAATGTGGACAGATCTTTTGGGAATACAAGTCTCAAATCCCAGTTCTTAAGCATTTCCTTAAATATAGAATTGCTTGGACTGCGTGAGCAGTGAAATTACTTTGCTTGTAGTACAAGCCATTGAAGAGTAAAATCCAGTTTTTTCAACTATGCAGTTACGCTAATGACAGACACTGGACAGTTGCTGAACTAGGTCGTATGATATAATTCGGTATCAAATGTTGGTATAAGGGCGTTTTACATGAGTATGTTTACAAAGTGCAATACTAATACGGATATTTATATATCCCTAATTACAAGTTGTAGTGTTCTGCCCAGGTTTGATATTTAGTAGGCTACATGTCAATAACATGTATGTAGGGTAAACCTGTGATAGGAACAAAGCAGCTTACTTAAAGACAAGTCCTTCACAGCAAAAGTTCTCATGCACTTTAACTTTTAATTAAATCTTCCATATTTAAATATTATACAGCTGGTGTAAGAGATGTATCCCTAAAAATAGCTGCTGTTGTAGTTTTCCGCACAGGCTTCATATTTAATAGGTTACATGTATGTAAAAGTGAGAGAACACAATAGTTTGCTTAAAGACACATGAAGTGTCACCGCTCTGAGGAAACATTTGTAGTTTTGGTTTAATATGAAACATCTTGTTTATTGTACTCACCTAAAACTGAGAATTTAAAATGTGGAACAATAAAAGATAGAAAGAGCTTTCCATTCTAGAAAGGACTTTCCAGTGTGGTGATGCTTCAACCAGCCATAAGTAAGCCATTGTGTTTCTGGCCCAGTTATTTACCTATTTCGAGCGAGTAGTCTACTATGCTTGGACTCAAGCCCTGTAACTAATTACAGGTGTAGTAAAATTAGTTTACACAGAAGATTTTATCCAAAATTTAACATCTCTATGAGCAAACAAATATAAATGGCATGCAAATATAAAAATAATTGTACAATACAAACACTGCATAATAAAAGATGAAGGTAAAAATTACCTCCCAGGGCTGAATGACCTTTTGGGTTTTTGTTGAACCCCAAGACAATACCAGCTGATGAGACATTACTGAAGTTTTTGATAGAGTTCTACATAATCAGACAAAGAACAAGCATTGGCTTCAAGACTGGTAAGCTAGATGGAAATTTGCAAGTAATCATAAAGACAAAGGCTTCTGACAGAGTGTTCTCTGGTCAGATGTAACTAAACTTGAACTGTTTTGTTACAGTATATAAAGGCAAACCGTGTAAAATAAAAGTATAACGGTTTTAGGACACAATCGCAGTTAGCTCCGGATGGAAATAATGAACGAAAAAAGGTAAATGAAAGAAACTAAATACACAAGGCAGCAAGGTCGACGAATGCAGCGGCAACCTGTCAGGACTCCGCCGATGCTGCCCCCAAGCATCCCAAGATGGAAGGCCAGCGTGACTCCTAACATGTTTGGCAAAAATTAGGGCTGGGCGATATAGACTACATATTATATCTTGGTATTCATATGTCATATAGCGATACATGATATATATCTCAATATTTCTCTCATTCACTACCAGCCTCAAAGTCTAACACACATACGCACGCACGCACGCACACAACCAACCAATAGAACTGATAGTTTCAATTTCAGAAGTAGTAGCAATATAAGCCTAAACATTTCAAACAGATTAACTTGTGGTCAATGGCATATTAGCCTCAACTGTAAACAAAGTTTTTGCTGAGCGTTATGCTAGTAATGTATTTTTTTAATTATTTCAAATCAGTTACTTAAATATTGCTCTTAGCAATGTCCATATAAAGTCTGTAATCAAAACACTGCATTCTCAGCCACTTGTTCACTTGCATCACAGTGACAATATTAATCCCGTTGTCAGCCAGGTGGCGAGACTCTCTCTCACTTCACTACTTTTTGGACAGTACTCTTGTAAAGTATGTTTGATTAGGTAACTGGTATCATGGGTCAAGAGTTTTTAGCAGCTGTATAAAGCCGTCTTGTTTCACAGTTGGGATAGAGAAATTGTCTTTGGCTATAGTCTAGTGCACGGTTTTAGTAATGCTGCTCCACTTTTGTGTGCTTCACATTTTCTTTCATAAGCCACAGCATGGCTATATAAGATTTGTAAAACGATTTATTCGTGGCAGGAAGCTGAAAAGGTTTCACTGTCTGAGCTGTAGCTCACTTCATATTGCAGGTTCTAAATGGTGGAAGAGATTAGTCATGATCAAACCTATGTTTGTAACTTGTTTTAGGCATTCAGCTGTTGCTCATCTGACACTTTGAATCCAAAACATATCCAAATTACTGAGCTACTGTTTTTCATTTTACCATCCAGCTCCTCTTCCGAAGCTTGCCTCATGTCTGTGTCCCTCCGTTTCATCAAAGCGTGCAGGGCTTTTGAGTGAGGGAGTGGGGAGGTGCATTACAGGAGCTGCATCCCAATCCAGTGGCTACATCCTTCGAAGGATGCAGACTACGAAGACATACAGTGGTGCTTGAAAGTTTGTGAACCTTTTAGAATGTTCTATAATTCTGCATAAGTAAATTTGACATAAAACATCATCAGATTTTCACATAAGTCCTAAAAGTAGATAAAGAGAACCCAGTAAAACAAATGAGACAAAAATATTATACTTGGTCATTTATTTATTGAGGAAAATGATCCAATATTACATATTAGTGAGTGGCAAAAGTATGTGAACCTCTAGGATAAGCAGCTAATTTGAAGGTGAAATTAGAGTCAGGTGTTTTCAATCAATGGGGCGACAATCAGGTGTGAGTGGGTACCATGTTTTATTTATAGAACAGGGATCTATCAAAGTCTGCTCTTCTCAACACATGTTTGTGGAAGTGTATCAAGGCACGAACAAAGGAGATTTCAGAAGGCCTCAGAAAAAGTTGTTGATGCTCATCAAGCTGGAAAAGATTACAAAACTATCTCTAAAGAGTTTGGACTCCACCAATCCACAGTCAGACAGATTGTGTACAAATGGAGGGAATTCAAGACCATTGTTACCCTCCCCAGGAGTGGTCGACCAACAAAGATCACTCCAAGAGCAAGACATGTAATAGTTGGCAAGGTCACAAAGGACACCAGGGTAACTTCTAAGCAACTGAAGGCCTCTTTCACATTTGCTAATGTTAATGTTCATGAGTCCACCATCAGAAGAACACTGAACAACAATGGTGTGCATGGCAGGGTTGCAAGGAGAAAGCCACTGAAATCCCAAAAAAGAACATTGCTGCTCGTCTGCAGTTTGCTGAAGATCACATGGACAAGCCAGAAGGCTATTGGAAGAATGTTTTGTGGATGGTTGAGACCAAAATAGAACTTTATGGTTTAAAAGAAAAGTGTTACTGCATTCCAGCATAAGAACCTTATCCTGGTTTGGGCCTGTTTGGCTGCATCTGGGCCAGGACGGCTTGCCATCATTATGGAGCAATGAATTATGAATTATATAAGAGAATTCTAAAGGAAAATGTCAGGACATCTGTCCATGAACTGAATCTCAAGAGAAGGCACACAAGTCTTTCTACCAAAGGATGGTTACAGAATAATAAAGTCCTAAAATCCTGACCTCAATCCAATCGAAATGTTGTGGAAGGACCTGAAGCGAGCAGTTAAATGTGAGGAAACCCACCAGCATCCCAGAGTTGAAGCTGTTCTGTATGGAGGAATTGGCTAAAATTCCTCCAAGCCAGTGTGCTGGACTGATCAACAGTTACAGGAACCATTTAGTTGGTGTTATTGCTGCACGGGGGGGTCACAACAGATACTGAGAGCAAAGGTTCACATACTTTTGCCACTCACTAATATGCAATATTGGATTATTTTCCTCAATAAATAAATGACAAAGTATAATATTTTTGTCTCATTTGTTTAACTGGGTTCTCTTTATCTACATTTAAGACTTGTGTGAAAATCTGATGATGTTTCAGGTCATATTTATGCAGAAATATAGAAAATTCTAAAGGGTTCACAAACTTTCAAGCAGCACTGTATGTGCAATCAGTCTTCAAACGCAGCCTCCGAAGGAAGCAGCTCTTGAATTGGGACACAGCTAGGGTATATTTGAGACAGAGAGAGGAGAATAGGCAAACTGGCGGCTTTACGAGTATAATATGAATGCAACGTAAACTGTATTGATATAAACGATATTGTCTCATCACATATCTTGTACAAAAATATATCGATATGTCTTAAAAATCCACCCTAACAAAAATGATCAGCACTGTGTGTGAAGGAAAAAGGATGAGGCTTTTACATTACTTCTACAGTAAGAACATCATCCTTGTGAAGAATTGTGGTTTGCTGCAAAGTGACTGATGCATTTCAGAAAATAAATGGCATGAAGGTGAAAGTGGATTATCTAGAAATAATGAAGCAAAATGTCAAGTTGATTGCAACTGGGTCTTTGTTGTGACAAAGTCAAGTCAGATTTATTTATATAGCACTTTTTGCAATGGAGCATTGTCTTAAAGCAACTTTACAATTTTAAATTATCTTCTAATATCTGTGGCCAATCCTAAATTGAGCAAGCCCATGTCGACAAAATTATTTAAAGACAAACAAAGTGAGAAGTATTAGCATGGTTATCTCAAAGACCTGACCTGACGTGTGGATCTAACTGAACTGAGTCTGTGTATGTAGACTTACAAAAAAATAATCCCCAGTTCTGTCATTTACTGATATGAAGCTTTGGAAAAGCTTCACACTAGTTTTTTTAATGCAAGTTTGGACTGGATAAAACAAAAACACAAACAAACAAACAAACCAACAAAAACCAACCAACAAAAAACCCACTTCCGCTTAGCCAAAAGAGCATTAGTCAGGTTGGTTATGGTGTTTGATGACAAATCTTACCATAGGAATTGAAATTCTCAACATTTTTATGCACATTGTATTGTCTATTATTTCTCTTGCTGAAACAGGAACATGGCATTCCCAGACTTGGGAAAAACGGTGATCTAGATTGTAATTGAATAGTAAAACATTAAGTATTCCTATCAAAAGGGCTAAAACAATTAAAACACAGCACAATTTTAGACATAATGCTCAGCTCATATCAATAGATTTGAAAACCCATCCTGAAGTGGAATTGTCATCAGTACTTTCACTCTTGAGATAAGGCTGCTTTGTACAAGTTGGAAAAAGTTGTGACAGTATGTAAAATAAAAAGCAAATAAAACAAACCAAAGATAAATAATAAATAAATAAACAATGCAGTCTTACATTTATTTTGACTTATTCCATTGCAGACAATATGAGCCCAACAGTTTGTTTTGTCAGACTGTAATGTTTTGTCTGGTCAACTTCATTTTGTTTAATATACATCCATTCCTGCATTTCAGACCTGCAATACATTCCAAAGCAGTAGGGATGGGGCAATATAGGGCTTGTGATGAGGTAAAACTAAATAATGACGTGACATTCACAAAAGGCTTTGAATATGCAAAGTTGGGCAGATTCAGTGCTTAATTTGTGCCGGATCTTGCTGGAACAAGACTTGGTACCTGTCATATTTGGAACACATGTGTTCCGACACCTATTTATGTCAATCCAACAAGTCTACATTTTTATAAGATAATATGAAATAAAATGAAAAATTGCATTTTTGATTAGATACTTAGATACTGATACTTATTTGTGTGTAACATATGATGGTAACTGCAGTCCTAGATCACAACAAGGATGGAAATGGCGAAAAGACTTACATTGGTAGTTACATTGACTAACTGATAGCTGGTCAAAGTAAATAAGCCTTTTTCATTAATACAGATATTATGGTTTGAAGGTTAATGCATTACATGGAGCATTTAGTGAACTGTCTATATGTTCCATGACCTTTTCACTCATTGCCCACTTGCTGGATTATGGCATGCTTGGTGTTCCCTTACCTCATGTTTTCTAAATTAAGAACTGTGCAGAGGATATCTAAGTTTGTCAACAAATGCATCAGAAACTTATTTAAATGTTTAAAAACAATGTTCCTTCAAGAAAGGATTGGAAGGGATTTGCATATTTTCCCTCTACAGTGCTTAATATCATGAAACGATTCAAGGAATCTCTAGGAATTCAGTTTGTAAAGGGTAAGGGCACAAGCCACATGCTGCACACATTACAAACTCATGGCTGTGGAAAAAGAAGGTATGGATACTGGATTGGCCTGCCTGCAACCTGGAATCCCTAGTAGAGAATGTGTGAAGAATTCTGAAACGAAAAATGCTATCATGACAATTCCACCTTACAATGTGTTTGCAGGAAGAATGGGACAAAATAACACCCGAAATACTTAGTCGCTTAGTACTTAGAATTCCTAGTGCTAAAACATCTTCTAAGTGCTGTAAGAAGGAATGACAACATGAATTAGTAAATACTTTACCATCGCACGTTTTTTGGAATGTGTTGCAGGCCTGATATGCAGGAATGGGTGTTTATTAACAAATGAAATGAAGCTGACCAGAAAAAACATGAAATATCTTTGGTTCATGCTGTCTGCAATGAATACAAGTCAGTGTAAGAAACACTGTGTCATTTTGCATTTCCATACTGTTCCAACTGTTTCTGATTTGGGGATGAAATAGTAGTTGAATTAGTCAGTCTGCACTTTAATAGAGAACCTTCTTTATATTCAGCCTGGCTGAGAACCTAGTTTTGTTGTTATCTAGGCAGTGAATCCGGTGAGTGACTGTAACAAATGAGATGCATCGCATACTAGATGTGAGGATGTGATATTTGACATTAACATGTAGCCATCTATTAAACAGTGCACTGTAACATAGCAAAACCGTAAGCACTTACTATGCAATTTAGTTCTGGTTTGTGACATGTGCTGGCATAATGAATCAAGTTTTTACAAAACTAAGCACATATTTTCCATTTTTGTGTTATTTCTTACAGGACAAACAGTAAGTACCTCACTTCTAAATAACCTTCACTCTGTGTTGATTTAAGTATCAGTATTGTGGCAAAGGTAAGTGAATAGTCAGTTGCACACAGATTGAGGAAATGCATGAACATTAAATTAACAAATTAACTTCAAGGCCATAAAGAGACTAATTGTAGGTTGTAATAATTAATAATATGTGTGGGTAATTTATATGTAATATATATATATATATATATATATACACACACACACACACACAGGTATATATATATATATATATATATATATATATATATATATATATATACACACACACAAACACACGTGTGGGTAATTATTATTATTAATAATAATTATTATAATAATTGTAATAATTATTATTAATTATTACAACCTACAATTAGTCTCTTATATATATACACATATACACATATACATATACACACACACACAGTGGGGCAAAAAAGTATTTAGTCAGCCACTGATTGTGCAAGTTCTCCTACTTAGAAAGATGAGCGACGTCTGGATTTTTAAAGAATTTAATTGTAAATTATGGTGGAAAATAAGTATTTGGTCAATAAATTTGGTCCAACTCAATACTAAAGTAACATGACCTTTGTTGGCAATGACAGAAGTCAAACATTTCCTGTAAGTCTTCACCAGGTTGGCACACACTGTAGCTGGTGTTTTGGCCCATTCCTCCATGCAGATCTCCTCTAGAGCAGTGATGTTTTGGGGCAACACGGACTTTCAACTCCCTCCACAAATTTTCTATGGGGCTGAGGTCTGGAGACTGGCTAGGCCACTCCAGGACCTTGAAATGCTTTTTACGGAGCCACTCCTTCGTTGCCTGAGTGGTGTGTTTGGGATCATTGTCATGCTGAAAGATACCAGCCACATTCCATCTTCAATGCTCTCACTGTTGGGGAAGGAGGTTTTGGCTTAAAAATCTCACGGAAACTGCCCCGTTCATTTCCCTTAACACGGATCAGTCAGTCCTGTCCCCTCTGCAGAAAAACAGCCCCAAAGCATGATGTTCCACACCCCCATGCTTCACAGTGGTATTGTTTATTGGGATGTGATTCAGCATCCTTTTTCCTCCAGTTGAGGCCCCAGATGGAGGGAGATTATCAATGGTCTGTATGTCTTACAATTGCTCCCACAAGTTGATTTATTCACACCAACGTGCTTGCCAGTGTAGATTCCACTCATTCCCACAGCCTGGTGCAGCGTCTACAATTTCTTTCTGGTGTCCTCTGACAGCTCTTTGGCTTGAGTTGCGAGTCTGGACTGTTTGAGGCTGTGGGACAGGTGATCTTTATACAGAAACAAGGTCAAACAGGTTCGGGATGCCATTAATAACAGGTAAAGAGTGGAGAGAGAAGAGCGTCTTAAAGAAGAAGTTACAGTCTGTGAGAGCCAGAAATCTTGCCTTTTTTTCCAGTATTGAGTGCGACCAAATTTATTGACCAAAGAAGGCGAGGGTAAAACTATGGATTGTGACAAAGTAAATAGGTGTCATTAAAAAATGGATGTTTGTTCATTTTTTGTTTTGCACCCATAGATGAGTTGTACCTGAAATTACAGAGGTTCATCTTTCTAAGTAGGAGAACTTGCACAATCAGGGGCTGCCGTAAAGACTGGGTGGACCCACAGAAAATGATACATAGAATAGAATATATATATATATACTATATACTATATATACACACACACAACACACACACCACACACACACCACAAACCCACCCACACACACACATATAATTTATATATATATATATTTAAAAAAATACGTGAGTGGCACAAAAGTATTCGGCCCCCTTGAACTTTTCAACCTTTTGCCACATTTCAGGCTTTAAACATACAGATATGAAATTGTAATTTTTTGTGAAGAATCAACAACAAGTGGGACACAATCGTGAAGTGGAATGAAATTTATAAAAAAAAATTTTTAGAAATAAAAAGCTGAAAAGTGGGGTGTGCAAAATTATTCGGCCCCCTTGCGTTAATACTTGCGTGTAGCGCCACCTTTTGCTGCGATTACAGCTGCAAGTCGCTTGGGGTATGTCTCTATCAGTTTTGCACATCAAGAGAATGACATTTTTGCCCATTCTTCCTTGCAAAACAGCTGGAGCTCAGTGAGGTTGGATGGAGAGCGTTTGTGAACAGCAGCTTTCAGCTCTTTCCACAGATTCTCGATTGGATTCAGGTCTGGACTTTGACTTGGCCATTCTAACACCTGGATATGTTTATTTGTGAACCACTCCATTGTAGATTTTGCTTTATATTTTGGAATGGTCCTCTATTTGGCTCCATCCATCTTCCCATCAATTGTAACCATCTTCCCTGTCCCTGCTGAAGAAAAGCAGGTCCAAACCATGATGCTGCCACCACCGTGTGTGACAGTGGGGATGGTGTGTTCAGGCTGATGAGCTGTGTTGCTTTTACGCCAAACATAACGTTTTGCATTGCGGCCAAAAAGTTTGTCTGACCAGAGCACCTTCTTCCACATGTTTGGTGTGTCTCCCAGGTGGCTTGTGGCAAACTTTTTACGGATATCTTTGAGAAATGGCTTTCTTCTTGCCACTTTTCCATAAAGGCCAGATTTGTGCAGTGTACGACTGATTGTTGTCCTATGGACAGTCTCCCACCTCAGCTGTAGATCTCTGCAGTTCATCCAGAGTGATCATGGGCCTCTTGGCTGCATCTCTGATCAGTCTTCTCCTTGTTTGAGCTGAAAGTTTAAAGGGACGGCCGGGTCTTGGTAGATTTGCAGTGGTCTGATACTCCTTCCATTTCAATATGATCGCTTGCACAGTGCTCCTTAGATGTTTAAAGCTTGGGAAATCTTTTGTATCCAAATCCGCTTAAACCGTCTCCACACAACAGTATCTCGGACCTTCCTGGTGTGTTCCTTGGTCTTCATGATGCTCTCTGCGCTTGAAGACTATCTGAGACTATCACAGAGCATGTGCATTTATACGAAGACTTGATTACACACAGGTGGATTCTATTTATCATCATCAGTCATTTAGGTCAACATTGGATCATTCAGAGATCCTCACTGAACTTCTGGAGTGATTTTGCTGCACTGAAAGTAAAGGGGCCGAATAATTTTTCACGCCCCACTTTTCAGTTTTTTATTTCTAAAAAAAGTTTAAAATATCCAATAAATTTCGTTCCACTTCATGATTGTGTCCCACTTGTTGTTGATTCTTCATAAAAAAATACAATTTCATATCTTTGAAGCCTGAAATGTGGCAAAAGTTTGAAAAGTTCAAGGGGGCCGAATACTTTTGCAAGGCACTGTATATATATATGCAGTGGGGCAAAAAAGTATTTAGTCAGCCACTGATTGTGCAAGTTCTCCTACTTAGAAAGATGAGAGAGGTCTGTAATTTTCATCATAGGTACACCAATTATGAGAGACAAAGTGAGAAAAAAACCAGGAAATCACATTGTAGGGTTTTTAAAGAATTTCATTGTAAATCATGGTGGAAAATAAGCCTAAAACAATGACCCATATACATTTATTACAGATTTTGACATCACTGTCTTGAACACTGTCATCTACATCATCAGTGCTCATATACAGTGGTGTGAAAAAGTGTTTGCCCCCTTCCTGATTTCTTATTTAGTTGCATGTTTGTCACACTTAAGTGTTTCGGAACATCGAACCAATTTAAATATTAGTCAAAGACAACACAAGTAAACACAAAATGCAGTTTTTAAATGAAGGTGTTTATTATTAAGGGAGAAAAAAAATCCAAACCTATATAGCCCTGTGTGAAAAAGTGATTTCTCCTCCTTGTTAAAACATAACTTGATTATGGTTTATCACACCTGAGTTCAGTGTCTCTAGCCACACCCAGGCATGATTATTGCTACACCTGTTCTCAATCAGGACATCACTGAAATAGGACCTGCCTGAGAAAGTGAAGTACAGCGAAAGATCCTTAAACACATCATGCCGAGATCCAAAGAAATTACGGAACAATTGAGAAATAAAATAATTCAGATCTATCAGTTTGGAAAGGGTTGTTAAGCAATTTCTAAAACTTTGGGACTCCAGCGAACCACAATGAGAGCCATTACCCACAAATGGCAAAGACATGGAACAGTGGTGAACCTTCTCAGGAGTGGCTAGCCGACCCAAATTTCCCCAAGAGCGCAGCAACCTCTCATCCAGGAAGTCACAAAAGACCCCACAACAACATCCAAAGAACTGCAGCCCTCACTTGCCTCAGTTAAGGTCAATGTTCATGCTTCCACCATAAGAAAGACACGTAAATGGCCTGCATGGCAGAGTTCAGATTGAAAAACTGCACATATGCCAGGGCTGTTGCAATAATAAATGAACACTGAAGGACACACCACTGTTTAAACCTTTACACTTATCTGTGAAATATTTAGTACCTCATCCATGCAATACAATCTTAATTTTTATTTATGTTTTAACTGTGCAATATATTTTATTCATTTTATAATTGTCTTGTCTTATATCTTCTATTTTGCACTGTGCATGGATTGCATACAATTTTGTTGTACTTTTGGTATAATGACAATAAAGATTCTATTCTATTCTAAAATATAGTGGTGGTAGTATGATGGTCTGAGGCTGTTTTGCTGCTTCAGGACCTGGAAGACTTGCTGTGATAAATGGAACTATGAATTCTGCTGTCTACCAAAAAATCCTGAAGGAGATTGTCCGGCCATCTGTTCGTGACATCAAGCTGAAATGAACTTGGGGTCTGCATCAGGACAATGATCCAAAACACACCAGCAAGTCCACCTCTGAATGGTGAAGAAAAACAAAATGAAGACTTTGGAGTGACCTAGTCAAAGTCCTGACTTGAATCCTATTGAGATGCTGTGGCATGACCTTAAAAAGACCGTTCATGCTCAAACCCTCCAATGTGGCTGAATTACAACAATTCTGCAAAGATGAGTGTGCCAAAATTCCTCCACAATGTTGCAAAAGACTCATTGCAAGTTATCACAAACTCTTGGTTGCAGTTGTTGCTGCTAAGTGTGGCCCAACCAGGCAATCACTCTTTCACACAGGGCCATGTAGTTTTTTTTTCTCCCTTAATAATAAACACCTTCATTTAAAAACTGCATTTTGTGTTTATGTGTGTTGTCTTTGACTAATATTTAAAGTGGTTTGATGTTCCGAAACACTTAAGTGTGACAAACATGCAAAAAAATTATGAAATCAGGAAGGGGCAAACACTTTTTCACACCATTGTAGTTACTTTTGTATATAAGTTTTTTAATGCATTTGACTGTTTTTTTGAACAGGGCAAAGCTGGTCGGGATGGTTATCCGGTAAATTTAACTTTAATTACCCCCCATTTACTGTTTAATCTCTTCTAATCTTCTAGCGACAACCTCTTTTCCAGACCTTTGATCTATATTTTCATGCTAATTCTGTCCTCATGTCTCATCTATGTATTTTATGCAACGATTAATAATAAATTAATTCTGATTAGTCTGTCCACCAATTCAGTTATATTTATAGTTGTAGTTTAGTTATGCTGTAAAGGTAAAAATGTACAGAATTCACAGTGCAAGACTGGTTGGCAATCACCATCCTGTATTCTTATTTTGGAACTGCATTTTCCTAAAGGCAATTTGTGAACTTTGCACCCTTCTTTGATCTTCATTAGTATTTCTTCCTTTATTTTACTAAAATATAATGTATGTTAGATACAGTTTAACCAATCTTAATCCAACTATGAAGTTTTGTTTTTACCTGTAAAACTGTAAAATAATGTTCTGTGTATTGAGCACTAGTCACCAGGCAATGCACTTCATGCATAGGCCTAAGAAAATTTTGCATACGTACTCTGCTTGTGAAATTAACTATTCAGACCATTGTCTTTAAATCCCACTGTTAACAAACCTAAGCATCATTAGCAACCACATTGCATTACAAATACTATTACATTAACCCTGTTTAAAGAATCCACCAAATACATAACCATCCTATTTATTTTTCTGTAGTTATAAAATGCAGTCAACTCTCCAATAATTGGCACCCCTGTTAAACCTTTTGGCAAATTAGCTTAATCTCACCTGGAAAAAATAAGAAACATCAACCTATAACTGAAGCAATTTTAGTCTGAGAAAAAAAATCACAAATCACGTTATTGACACACTTGCATTTAATACTTTGTACAACATCCCTTTGCAAATAAAACACCACTTTCCTTATAACACACTATTAGGTTGAAGAATGCTGTTCATGGAATCCGAGATGTTCTCTTTATATAATCTCTCCATATTATCCAGATAAGTCCTCTCTTGTGCACTCTCCACTTTAGCTTCATGCTTAATTTTGTTTCTAAAAAGTTCTAGGGGTGCTAGTAACTGAAGCACATGTGGTTTTGTTAAAAATAATTATTTCTTCATGATTGATAATTTTTTTTTCTCAGTATAATATTATTTCAGTTAAACATTGGATTTTTCTCATTGGTTGAGTGGGTGGCACAGTTGCCCAAGTGGTTAGCATGGTCACCTCAGAGCTCCACAGTCCCCAGTTCAATTCTGACCTCGGACTCTGCCGGTGTGTTTTCATTTCCTCCCCTTGTCTGTGTGGGTTTACTGTGTGGGTACTCCGGTCTCTCTGACATTCCAAAGACATGCATTAGGTTATTGGTTGCTCTAACTTTGTTAAAGTTAGTATCAGCGTACAATTACTAGGGTGAATTGATGCTGATCTGACATTAAATAAAAATAAACAAAGCAAACAAAATTATTGATTCCATGTGACTGTAAGCTAATGCAGGCTTTAACCAAAAAGTACTTTTCTTACAACTCTTTTTACTCATTTTTATCAGAGGTGCGATCATTTTTGGAAGGGACTGTAAGCCATAGTCCTAACTGGATAATGTACTTAAAGAGGAATAACTGGATATTAAGCTTGAAATCTAATGAACAAATGTTAAAAAGTGGTAAAAAGTTTGCTCTTATGTCTGTCATTTTTCTGCTTGTTTGCACAATAAAGAAAAAAATACTGTACACGTAGTTTTAATCATCGTATCTAATACACCAGCTGACCAGCTGAACTTCTGACCAAAACAAAAAGCATACATTATGTACTCACATATCTGGGGGAAATGACTGATTTCTGAGAAATGGGATAATCATGCAGCTCCAATGACAATGAGTAAGTGTTATGGAAGACAAAAAAGTGGACACACAATTCTGATGGACACAATTCATCTATTTGTCTGCATCTCATTTTCTCAGGAATCAAGTCAATAAAGGGGGTGTTTATTTACCACTTACATGAAGTATATTTGTTATAACCAGTTATTTATGTTTTCACTTCCATCACAGTCAGGTGTTGAATGGAACTGCTTAGTGGTTTTATTGTGTTTACACGGAGTGCTGGTTGTGCGCTGCTCTCTAGTGGCTCTCATCAGAATATCACAGTGCAGTATATAGAAACACAGCAATGTGGTTGTCACAGCAACTCTGCTGAGCTTTTGCTACAAGAGTGGTTAATTTGTTTAGGTTAGTGTGGTGAATAACATGATGTCCCTGTTGTGTTTCAGTCGTCCCTGAGTAATCCACTGTCTGGAGTTCCATAAGTGTGTTTGCCCTAGAGGAGAGTTGTTTATAGGTGTGTAAACATGGGTTTCTCAGAAATGAGAAGACTGTGTTTCTAAAAGTGCTTTTTTTCTGGCAAAGTGATTAAGTTACAAATTCATGAGAGACAGTGCTATCTGTGTGTGGCTAAGCACATAACTTAGGGTTGATAAAATTGGTGTGAATATGGGACTATTGTAGCATTTTGTTCTTACTTTCATATTGCTTAGCAGATAATCATCAGCCTGGGCCTGTGTGCAGCTATTTGTGTTTATCGGTGAAGTTTGGTAGCACTGCCTCGCTAAGGGCATAATGTCTGCCTTGTTTTCCTTATACCTTATTCCTTACCTTATACTAATTATACACAAGTGTGTGTGTGTGTGTGTGTGTGTGTGTGTGTGAGAGAGAGAGCCTATATATACAGTGGTACTTGAAAGTTCGTGAACCCTTTAGAATTTTCTATAATTCTGCATAAATGTGACCTAAAACAATCAGATTTTCACACAAGTCCTAAAAGTAGATAAAGAGATTAAAAAAATTAGACAAAAATATTATACTTGGTCATTTATTTATTGAGGAAAATGATCCAAAATTACATATTAGTGAGTAGCAAAAGTTTGAGATCCTTTGCCTTCAGTATCTGGTGTGACCCCCTGTGCAACATTATCTGCAACTAAACATTTCCAGTAACCGTTGATCAGTCCTGCACACCGGCTTGGAGGAATTTTAGCCCATTCCTCCATACAGAACAGCTTCAACTCTGGGATGTTGGTGGGTTTCCTCACATTAACTGCTCGATTCAGGTCCTTCCACAGCATTTCGATTTTCCTTTCTCCAAACATAACGCTTCTTTTAAACCAAAAAGTTCTATTTTTGTCTCATCCATCCACAAAATATTCTTCCAATAGCCTTCTGGCTTGTCCATGTGATCTTTAGCAAACGAGCAGCAATGTTCTTTTTGGAGAGCAGTGGTTTTCTACTTGCCACCCTGCCATGCACACCATTGTGTTCAGTGTTCTTCTGATGGTGAACTCATGAACATTAACATTAGCCAATGTGAGAGGCCTTCAGTTGCTTAGAAGTTATTTTTTGTCCTTTGTGACCTCGCCAAAAGAAAGACTTCACCAAAGCTAAGAAAGTCAAAGAAGTTAAAGCTAAAGCTAGCTTGGGCCCAGATCATAGCACAAACTAGCAGTTACAGTGGGGCAAAAAAGTATTTAGTCAGCCACTGATTGTGCAAGTTCTCCTACTTAGAAAGATGAGAGAGGTCTGTAATTTTCATCATAGGTACACTTCAACTATCAGAGACAAAAATCCAGGAAATCACATTGCAGGATTTTTACAGTATTTAATTGTAAATCATGGTGGAAAATAAGTACTTGGTCACCCACAAACAAGCAAGAGTTCTGGCTCTCATAGACCTGTAACTATTTCTTTAATCGTTACCTGTATTAATGGCACCTGTTTGACCTTGTTATCTGTATACAAGACACCTGTCCACAGCCTCAAACAGTCAGACTCCAAACTCAACCATGGCCGAGACCAAAGAGCTGTTGAAGGACACCAGGAAGAAAATTGTAGACCTGCACCAGGCTGGGAAGAGTGAATCTACAATAGGCAAGCAGGTTGGTGTGAATAAATTAACTGTGGGAGCAATTGTAAGACATACAAGACCACTGATAACCTCTCTTGATCTGGGGCACCAAGCAAGATCTCATCCCATGGGGTCAAAATGATCATGAGAACGGTGAGCAAAAATCCCAGAACTACACGGAGGGACCTGATGAATGACCTGCAGAGAACTGGGACCAACGTAACAAGGCTACCATCAGTAACACACTACGCCAAGTGAGACTCAGATCCTGCAGTGCCAGGCGTGCTCCCCTGCTTAAGCCAGTACATGTCCAGGCCTGAAGTTTGCCAACAAGCATATGGATGATCCAGAAGAAAATTGGGAGAATATCAGATTCAGATGGAGAATATCAGATATTTTGGTCAGATGAAACCAAAATAGAAATTTTTGGTAAAAACTCAACTGGAGGGAAAAGGATGCTGAGTTGCATCCCAAGAACACCATACCTACTGTGAAGCATGGGCGTGGAAACATCATGCTTTGGGCCTGTTTTTCTGCAGAGAGGACAGGACGACTGATCCGTGGTAAGGGAAGAATGAACGGGGCCATGTATTGTGAGATTTTAAGTCAAAACCTCCTTCCATCAGTGACAGCATTGAAGATGGAATGTGGCTGGGTCTTCCAGCATGACAATGATCTTAAACACACTGCTCGGGCAAAGAAGGAGTGGCTTCGGAAAAAGCATTTCAAGGTCCTGGAGTGGCCAGACCTCAACCCCATAGAAACTGTGAGGAGAGACAAGAGTCCGTGTTGCCCCAAAACATCACTGCTCTAAAGGAGATCTGCATGGAGGAATGGGCCAAAATACCAGCTGTAGTGTGTGCCAACCTGGTGAAGACTTACAGGAAACGTTTGACCTCTGTCATTGCCAACAAAGCTTATGTTACAAAGTATTGAGCTGAACCAAATTTATTGACCAAATACATTTTTTCCACCATAATTTACAATTAAATTCTTTAAAAATCCTACAATATGATTTCCTGGATTTTTGTCTCATTTCGTCTCTCATAGTTGAACCGTACCTATGATGAAAATTACAGACGTCTCATCTTTCCAAGTAGGAGAACCTGCACAATCAGTGGCTGACTAAATACTTTTTTGCCCCACTGTAAGATTGTATCAATTGTAAGTCGCTCTGTATAAGGGCATCTGCTAAATGATGTAATAAATGTAATAGAATTTTATTCAATTTTAGATGAATGAATTATGATGGCTATACCTCTTTCTTTGTTCTAAACTGATATTTCTTGTTTCTTGTTGACAACCAGGTGGAGGACTGAAAAGGTTCTGTTTTCCATATGATATTAGTGCTGAGACGTTTTTTAATGTTAACGGTTTCCTTCTTATTGGTGTGAACGTTAAACTCATAGACAGTACGATTATCCTTGATAGTACTGTCATCCTTGTGATTTGTACATCAGAAACTATCTTTCATACCTGATCAGTTTTTTTGTTTTCTTTTTTGGCCCATCACTTGCCAGATTTGCTGTCTGAACTGTCTTTTTTTTGTGTTCACCCCACACAGGGACCTCTTGGATTGGATGGTAAACCTGTGAGTATATCCTGCTTGGAATGATATGCAGAAGACACATGCATGTGTGTGATCTTATAAAGCTGTAGAAAATACTCTTTAGATATAGTTTTAGAATGTTCCTGAGAACCACAGTAACTGTTTGTAGTAACACTATACTTGAATAATGCACACAAAGATGTAATAAAGATGTTGTACAGTATAAGCTTTCATATTATATCATGAACCTTCTTGACTAGTTACTTGGTCCTTTTACTGTTAGTAGTAATCACAGATTATGCCACATGCTAGTTCATATAAACATGTATTAACACTGATATAATGAGCCAAGTTATGATATTTCACAGTCAGTGAACACGTTAATACTCACATTTTAATGTTTTTTCTTTATTTTTTTTCCTTACAACTTGATGACACCATATTTATCTAAAGGGTCCTCCTGGGCCAAAAGGAAGTCCGGTAAGTTATTCCAGTTTATTATTTCTGTATATGTCAGTTGTTGCATGATATAAAATTTCACTATTTTTCATCTTTGTATATCTCTTTGTGCCTTCATATAGTGGATGTACATTCACTAAAACCATATATTAGCTTTTACCCTATGCAGCATAAATATGGAACTGTTGTTTCTTCTCTTCTGGAGATGTCTGTCTCAGGAAAACACCTCTATCTTTCCTATACAATGAAGATCAATATCCCTCCAAACATAAATAAGATGGAAATATTGAACTATTCAATGATCTATACATTGGGGCATCTCATTTTACCCATTTATCCTTGCGAACAGAAGTTTTTAACAAAATGAAAGGTCCTCCAAACACCACTGAGTATGAAGACATGATTGAAAGTCATGTCAAGGTGATATAATTATTGTGAGAGAAAAGCCCACAACCAGGTAAGTTCAGCCATTAATCTAAGCTGCTGCAGGATTGACTTTAGTACCACATAGCACAGATTCCTTTTGGCTAACATTAGACTGAAAGTAATCAACTACTCGTCTGCAACTTCACAATGTCCTTCTTCTCTGCAGCTGTTCAGACTATTAAATATTTATTTAAATGCAGTTCATTTGAACTGAATGCCATTCCTTTACTGGAGATGGATATTGCTGCCTCTTGATGCCATTTTACAGGCCATAATCCATAATTCAGTTTGGTGTTTCTGGGAACATAGGGCAGCACCGAAGCATAGGGCAAGGCAGGAGCCAACACTAGTCAGGGTGCAAACCCATCGGAGGGTGCACGCACACTCACTCATGCACACACACACACACACACACACACACACACACACACACACACACACACACACACACACACAGGGACACTATAGTCAATAACTGATGTAACACATGTCTCTTGAATGATGGGAGGAAGCTGGAGTGCCCAAAGGAAACCCATATAGAACATGCACATGAACTCCACACAGTCCAGGCCAGGAATCAAACTTGGGATCTCTGGAGCTGTCAGGCGACAGCACCACCACTCCACCCCTGTCCTGCCACAGCCCTTATTACCCATTCATTTTCTCTAGATTATTTAATGATTGTGTTATGTTTTCATGCGTGAGCAACCCTGACCTGCTTCTGCTGCCACAAACTCTCTCTGAAACTCAGATGATTGAAGTACCCTGATACAGTGGATCCCAGATAGGTACAGAACAAATACAGACAGAACCGGATCAGGACATGGAAGGTGGTGAGATTCCTCACTAAATCACAATCCCTGAAAGCTAGTTTGGAACCCATAAGTGATGAGACTCCTCACCCAGACACGGAATGCACCTCAGGATCAAAACACACATGCGCAACCCAGCCATCAGAACTCAGTCCCATTTCAGTTTTGTCTGTTTGGTCTGTGTTTGTATTCTTCCTTACCTCATTTAACCTAACAATCTAAACATAAACAACTACTGACTGAAAAAATTAGGTGACACCAATAAGTAAAAAAAACAGTAGTTGTTAAAAACATTACATGTTTTAAGAATGAATCTATATCAGCATATAATCTAACAATGTAGTTATGACTACTTTGTCAAGCTCGTTTTAAAGATACTTCAATGTAATTATGTTTTATACTGTACTTATGGAAATTTGTATCTATTGGGAAAGATGGCACAGTGACATAAGTGGTGAGTGCGGTCGCTCCACAGCTCCAGAAATCTCCAGTTTGATCCTAACCCCAAGCTACGACTGTGTGGCATTTGCATGTTCTCCCCATGTCAATGTGAGTTTTCTATGGGTTTTCTCACTGATGCTCACATTGTGTTAAATAAATAAATATATGCTTTAAAAGATCTTAACACAAAAAAAGTTTGTTGCATCAAGAATTCCTGCTCCTTACATCGAGTAGTTGAATGGAAGGTGGTGAATGACTTTGTGGAACGGCATATTTCACTTCTGGAGCTTATTTTTAGGGTTCACTGTGGTGCAAGTGCATGTCCTCACTCTAACTGTCTGACCTTTCTCCCAGTACTTCAGGTTCCTTCCACATTCCAAAAACATGCATTAGGTGAACTGGTGTATCTAAATTGCCCGTGTGAGTGTGTTTAACTGGTATCTTTATAATCTTGCTACTTTCATGAATAGCCATTGATACTAATGCAGCATTGAATAAATAAATAAATAAATAAAATACTTCAGGGTGTGGAAAATTGTTAGGACTTTCCAAAAACCTATAAAGCTACCGAAGTAAAACAAGAAAGAAAGAAAGATAGAAAAAAAGAAGAAAGAAGCTGTAGGTAATGTGTCATCACATTCATGGCTGTTGGAACTTACAAACACTTTAATTTGCATCTTTTGAACTGACACATTTGTAAATCAGAGAAAGGGTTTGTTCTGCAGGAATTTTTGCTGAATATTAACTTTACACTAAAATGAAAAGTATTTAGGGTTGAGACTGTCAAAATGTGAACACTGGCACTCCTGTACAGATAATGTATATGTTTGTAGACATTTGATTTATTAACAAAACAAGTCACACGTTTTATAATTCATATGTGCTCATGGTGGAAGGTACTTATTAGGAACTTATTATAAATGGTACAACTTTAGTTGTGAATGTATTTCCCTGGAGAATAAAACACTTTCTTTTCCATAGGTGTAAATGTAAACATGAAAAACATATAAGATTAAAAAGACTGGCAATATGGAACAGCTGTTAACTTACCACGTTTCACAAATTATTGTTAACCTATTTGAACTGAGATCCTGTACAGAATTATTCCAAAATTTGTTTATATGTTCATCTCATCAGGGACAAGCTGGACCAAAAGGAGATAAGGTAAACTAGCACATTTAACTAATCCCATTATACAACACACCAAGCTAGTAATTATCCAATTAGCTCATATTTCGCCTCACTCTGACAAGCCAAAAGTTAAGTATCTCATGTGTTGCTTTTTCTATCTCATGGCAACCAGATGTTTTCCAAATTGTCTCACAACAGCCGACAAATTTACTGTGTTGCTTTTCGTGCGCACACAGGTCTCGGGTCACATCTTTAAAAATGTGATAAACAAGATCAGGCTTGGTATATTCCTGCTGATTACTGAAGATCACTGGTGAAAGCCATATGGAAGTGTGCCCTTAATCATTGTTGCCAGTGCTCCATGGCACAAACTTCCTTCTCCTTTTATCTTTATAATTCTTTGTTATTCCGGCGCTGACTACACACATTTGATTGATGTAGAGTTGTTTAATTGTATGCAAGAATAAATACTACACTGGCAACACAAAGTATTATGATTATGTTCATAATCACTTTAATTGCTCTTTTATTTTTTTATTAGGGTGACCAAGGAGAAATTGGACCACGAGTAAGTTGTCATAGTAAGCAGTATATTGAGATATTTTAGACTCTCTGTAATATATGTTTGGTTATATTTGATATTTAAACTTTTATTCGTATGTGTTTGAGGGTTGATACACAAAGAAAAATGTAGCAGGTTTGAAAGTGGAAAACAAAACAGCTATATTCAAATCTGCAATAAGCACTGTATTTGCAATGTCTGTATTCCAGGGCCAGGTCTCTCATGCAGGCCTGCACAGTAATCAGATATTCGTCAAGGTTTGTTATTCCTCTGACATTTTGGCATTATAGATGCTGTCCCACAGGACAACCAGTAAACCTTCTCTTCCTTCCTGCTGAACAAATCCCATCTCTGTGAATCTTCCCTCAAACTTTCTTATTAGGGTGTGAGTGTTTTTCACCTGTTCCTACAACAGGGAGTTTAGTTTCTGCTCTGACCTTTCTGCTTTCCTTCCTTTTTCCCTCCTTTATACACTTCCTATTTGCTGATATGATTCTGGCTGTTCAGATGGTTTTTCCTCACTATGACCATGGCTACATCTCTGCTGACAAGCCAACTACTTTCCAGAGACGCATGCTAAAGGTAGCAGGAATTGCAAGGAATGCGTCTTTACTTAAACATCTGAACTGGACTCTGTTCTTTACTTGTTTCAGTGCGTGCATTAATGATGCATGTGCCAGTAGTGTCACAGCCTGTCAGTTATGACATACTGTGCTACGTGTGGACACATTGTCACCTTACTATTTACTGTTAAATAATACATTATTTAGCTGTATGAATCTGTAGTACTTTGCAGCCACATGAATACATTTATACCAGCATAAAGACAATTTGACAATCTGCATTATATTTCTGAAAACCTCCTGCACATCCTTCCTAAAGTTCCTTCATTGACAAGGGAAATTAAAAATGAAGGTTAGGATTATCTTTGATCTAAAAGTGCCCTTGTCCAAGACTATACATTTGTAATACTATTAATGTACAGTGGTGCTTCAAAGTTTGTGGGTAGCACTGTCACCTCACAGTGAGATGTTCCTGGATTCAATCCCAGGTGGAGTAATTTGGGTCCTTTCTGTGTGGAGTCTGCATTACCTCCCCGTGTCCGGGTTTGCTCAGTTTTTTTTCCCCAAAGTTCAAAGACATGCATTAGGATAATTGATTATGCTAAAATTGGCCCCAAATGAGTATATACAGTGAGGAAAAAAAGTATTTACTCAGTCACTGATTGTGCAAGTTCTCCAACTTAGGAAGATGAAAGAGGTCTGTAATTTTCATCATAGGTACACTTCAACTATGAGAGACAAAATCAGAAAAACAAATCTAGGAAATCACATTGTAGGATTTTTAAAAAATGTAATTGTAAATCATGGTGAAAAATAAGTATTTAGTCACCCACAAACAAGCAAGATTTCTGGCTCTCACAGACCTGTAACAACTTCTTTAGGAAGCTCTTCTGTCCTCTACTCGTTACTTGTATTAATGGTACCTGTTTGACCTCATTATCTGTATAAAAGACACCTATCCACAGCCTCAAACAGTCAGACACCAAACTCAACCATGACCAAGACCAAAGAGCTGTCGAAGGACACCAGGAATAAAATTGTAGACCTTCAGCAGGCTGGGAAGAGTGAATCTACAATAGGCAGCCAGGTTGGTGTGAATAAATCAACTGTGGCAGCAATTGTAAGACATACAAGACCATTGATAATCTCCCTCGATCTGGGGCTGCACGCAAGATCTCATCCCGTGGGGTCAAAATGATCATGAGAACGGTGAGCCAAAATCCCAGAACTACACGGAGGGACCTGATGAATGACCTGCAGAGAGCTGGGACCAAAGTAACACGGCTACCATCAGTAACACACTACGCCGAGAGGGACTCATATCCTGCAGTGCCAGGCATGTCCACCTGCTTAAGCCAGTACATGTCCAGGCCTGGTCTGAAGTTTGCCAGAGAGCATATGGATGATCCAGAATAGGTTTGGGAGAATATCATGTGGTCAGATGAAAAAAAATAGAACTTTTTGGTAAAAACTCAACTCGCCATGTTTGGAGGAAGAAAAATTGCTGAGTTGCGCCATACCTACTGTGAAGCATGGGGGTAGAAACCTCATGCTTTGGGGCTGTTTTTCTGCATAAGGGACAGGATGACTGATCCATGTTAAGGGAAGAATGAACGGGGCCGTGTATTGTGAGATTTTAAGTCAAAACCTCCTTCCATCAGTGAGAGCATTGAAGATGGAACGTGGCTGGGACTTCCAGCATGACAATGATCCCAAAAACACTGCTCGGGCAACGAAGGAGCGGCTCCGTAAAAAGCATTTCATGGTCCTGGAGTGGCCTAGACCTCTCCAGGACCTCAACGCCATAGAAAATGTGTGGAGGTAGTTGAAAGTCCGTGTTGCCCCAAAACATCACTGCTCTAGAGGAGATCTGCTTGGAGGAATGGGCCAAAAAATACCAGCTACAGTGTGTGCCAACCTGGTGAAGACTTACAGGAAATGTTTGACCTCTGTCACTGCCAACAAAGGTTATGTTACAAAGTATTGAGTTGAACCAAATTTATTGACCAAATACTTATTTTCCACCATAATTTACAATTAAATTCTTTAAAAATCCTACAATTTGATTCCCTGGATTTTTTTTCCTCATTTTGTCTCTCATCGTTGAAGTGTACCTATGATGAAAATTACAGACGTCTCTCATCTTTCTAAGTACGAGAACTTGTACAATCAGTGACTGACTAAATACTGTTTTGCCCCACTGTATGTGAGACTAGCTTCGATATAACCTTAAGTATTGTTGACTGGCCATTGATGCTGAAGAGTGACATTAAATAAACTAAATAAACAAACAAACAAACTTTTAAAATATAATAATACTCAATAAAATGAATGACGGGCAGATTTAACTGGACATAGCAGCACACCCAAACATACCTTTTGGTAATGTAATAAATGTAGTCAACTATACCACTTGTCTTGGATTCTCAATGGGGTTCAGGTCTGGACTCTGGTGGCCTATCCATCTGCGAAAATGAAGTCTCATGCTCCCTGAAGCACTGTTTCACATTTTGAGCCCGATGAATCCTGGCATTGTCATCTTGGAATATGCCTGTGCCATTAGGGAAGAAAAAAATCAATTGATGAAATAATCTGGTCGTTCAGTATATCCAGGTTGTCAGCTGACCTCACTCTTCGGGCACATAACGTTGCTGAACCTAAACCTGACCAACTGCAGCAACCCCAGATCATAACACCGCCCCTACAGACTTATACGGTAGACACTAGGCATGATGGGTGCATCACTTCAGCTGCCTCTCTTCTTACCTCGATGTTCCCATCACTCTGGAACAGGGCAAATCTGGACTCATCAGATCAGATGACCTTCTTTCATTGCTCCAGAATCCAATTTTTATGCTCCCTAGTAAACTGAAGCTGTTTTTGCTGGTTAGCCTCAGTGAAAAGTGTTTTTCTTGTGGTTCGCTGTTAAATCCCAATCCCTTGAGTTCCCTTTGCATTGTGTGTGTGGAAATGATCTTACTTTCACTATTAAACATACTGTATCCCTGAGTTCTACTGTTGTTTTTCTACGATATAATTTCACTAAAAGTGATAAATTTAAGTGATCGCCAGGAAAATTCCTTCTTTGAAAATAATGTTTCCCCACTGTCCTTCCACTTTTTAATAATGCTTTTAAAAGTTCTTAACCCGATTTTACTAGTTTCAGCAATCATCTTAGATGTTTTCTCTGCTTGATGCATGCCAATAATTTGACCCTTCTGAAACAGAATAACATCTTTTCTACAACCACAGAATGTGTCTTTCGACATAGTTGTTTAACAAATTAACAAATGAGAATCTACTCATTGCATCAGCTAGGGTTAAATAACTAGTTGCCAGCTGAAACATAATCACCAATGCAGCAATTATCCGATGGGAGGCTCTTACCTATTTACTTAGTTAAATCCAGGTAGCGAACTTGTTTTTGGCCGGGTAGTGTATGTGTGTGTGTGTATATATATATATATATATATACACACACACACACACACACACACACACACACATACACCTGAAACTTGTGCTAATCAAAAATGCATTCCTTTACATTTTAGGGTGACCAAGGCCAAGCTGGTCCCCCAGGTCCACCTGGGCCCCCAGGGCCAAGAGGTCCTCCTGGGAACACAGGAAAGGATGGACCGCGGGGCCCTACAGGAGACCCAGTAAGATATGTTAATTAATTTTCGGAGAGGTTGTTTTGTTTGTATTTACGTTGTGAGGCTTAGTGCGTGTTTCGGTGCAGACACTGAGCTAGTTCTACGACAGAAGCACAGCCTGGATTAGACACTGCAGTAATCAGTGCCAGATGGTTTATGTGTGTACCGGTACATGTCTGAGAGAAGTTCAAAGAAAGAAAAGAGATTCAAGAGTGAAAAAGTGTCATAAAGAAATCTAAAGAGATAATGAGTCATAGAAATACCTAAATTGACTATAAGAGTATTAGAAATTTCTTAACCTATTATTTTCTTAACCTATTATACGGGCCCGCTAGGGGCGCTTCTGCAAATTTGCAGTAAATAGTTTTAATAACTTAAAACATTCTTAATACACATTCTTAATACACATTCTTAAAACACAATCTCAAAAGATTTAATACTATCATGACTACCTGCATACCGATTTTCAACCGTCTACATGCCAGCCATTCGCCCCGAAATCACGTACCAAACAACAGCTGTCCGCCATGTTGTTTGCGCAAAACATACAACTATTTTGCCTTTTAAAACATACTTAGGATGTAAAATAACTTTTTATTTTATCATAGAAAATTCACTTACCGTCTAAACAAGTCCATGATACCGTTACATTGCCGATAAAACGTCAGTAAAGCGCTTTTTTTGCATGGTTATGTGGGTACGTAAAATCCATTCGCTCAAACGCACGCTCTTCTCTGAACGTTTTCCATTCCTCAAAACACATTTTCCCTTGAACGAGACTGCTGTATGTTCCCTCTATCCCTCTTCTCAGTCTTTTCCTGGTTCATTAGTTGTTCAAGAGCCTGTAGCGGTATTGGCGCAGCTGTTTACGGCACGACCCACCTTCCTCACCAGCTGGCCTATGGCTAGACATATATGCAAATCCCTGGGTCTGTGTGCGCGCTGAGTGACAGAGCTGTGTTCCAATGGACAGCTAAGAGTCTACGGCTCATATAGAGACCAACCCCAGCACGCTCAGGCCCTCAGAGCGGAGGGAGGAGGGGTGTAAATCCCCCTCTCTCTGCGTCCCTGCACAATGGAGAGGCCTTTCCTGCTGGATTTCTTTAGTTAAAAACCAAATAACACTGAATTGTGACTAATATTTGTTTGTTCTATTACAGAAGACATAAAAAAAAAAAAAAAAAACTTGCAACCCAACTTGGATTTATAGTGATAACAGGCTTCTTTTTATTTGTATTTTTAGAGGTTGTGGCAAATTTTGAGACGAATGATGACCCTTGATAAAAACCTGTGTAACTCTTGAACACTTTGTTGTATCTGTTCCAAATTTTGGATTTAGCTTCACAAGTCCCTGCTGAAACAGAAAATGTGCAGCATGGAAAATGTTCAATCACCAGCATCCACACACAAATTATAATCTCAAAAAAATTAAAGGCGTTTTTTGATTTTCGACATTTGTAACCTAAATGATGAAAATAGAAGACTGGAGGTGAATAAATATGTTGGCCCAAGTGTTTACTTCAATTTGAGCCCTGAATGATCATTGTGCTATATGTAAAACCTAAAATAACCAGTGTTTAAATTTGATAGTGGTCGTTCAATTACAGCAGCATAGCTTATTTAAGTTTGAACTTGAAAGAAAGCGGGAGACATCAAACCAATATATATTTTGAGTGTGGGCATCCTGGTAAACTTCTTGAAGTCTTAGTTTGTTGGTTTTTAATTTTCCTGATCCTTTTCTCATTTTCCAAGTAGCACCACCATTTTTGATTTCCTCCATTTAGATGCGCTTGTTCTGCGTGCCAGGTCGTGCAGCAGTATAGCACATGCATTGAGATCCAAAGATCCTTGGTCCAATCCCAGCACCAGGTGGTCTCATACACGACCAGGGCAATCTCTCTTATATGTTTAAATCTGTGCAGTGCTGCTTGAAAGTTTGCGAACCCTTTAGAATTTTCTCTTTTTTTGCAGAAATATGACCTAAACATCATCATATTTTCACAGAAGTCCTAAATGTAGATAAAGAGAACCCAGTTAAACAAATGAGACAAAAATATTATACTTGGTCATTTATTTATTGAGGAAAATGATCCAATATTACATATTAGTGAGTGGCAAAAGTATGTGAGACTTTGCTTTCAATATCTGGTGGGATCCCCCCCCCCTGTGCAGCAATAACTTCTGTAACTTTTGATCAGTCCTGCACACCAGCTTTTTTCTCTGTACAGAACAGTTTCAACTCTGGAATGTTTATGGGTTTCCTCACATTAAGTACTCACTTCGGGTCTTTCACAATATTTCGATTGGATTAAGATCAGGACTTTGACTTGGACATTCCAAACTATTAACTTTATTCTTCTTTAATTATTCGTTGGTAGAACAACTTGTGTGCTTAGGGTTGTTGTCTGGCTGTATGAGCCACCATCTCTTGAGATTCAGTTTATGGACAGATGTCGTGACATTTTCCTTTAGAATTATCTGATATAATTCAGAATAATTCAGAATTCATTGTGTCGTCAATGATGGCAAGCCGTCCTGGTCCAGATGCATAAAACAGGCCCGAACCATTATTTCACAGGTGGGATAAGGTTCTTATGCTGGCATGCAGTGTTTTTCTTTCTCCAGACATAACACTGTTCTTTTAAACCAAAAGGTTCTATTTTCTTCTCATCTGTCCACAAAACATTCTTCCAATAGCCTTTTGGCTTGTCCACATGATCTTTAGCAAACTGCAGACGAGCGGCAATTTTCTTTTTGGAGAGCAGTGGCTTTCTCCTTGCAACCTTACCATGCACACCATTGTTGCTCGGTGTTCTTCTGCTCGGTGAACATTGCTGCTCATCTGCAGTTTGCTAAAGATCACGTGGATGAGCCAGAAGGCTATTGGAAGAATGTTTTGTGGATGGATGAGACGAAAATAGAACCTTTTGGTTTAAAAGCGTTATGTTTGGAGAAAGGGAAACACTGAATTCCAGCATAAGAACCTTATCCCATCTGTGAAACATGGTGGTGGTCGTATCATGGTTTGGGCTGTTTTGCTGCATCTGGGCCAGGACGACATGCCATCATTGATGGAACAATGAATTCTGAATTATATCAGAGAATTCTAAAGAAAATGTCAGGACATCTGTCCATAAACTGAATCTCAAGAGAAGCAACACAACAACCCTAAGCACACAAGCTGTTCTACCAAAGAATGGTTAAAGAAGAATAAAGTACATGTTTTGGAATGGCCAAGTCAAAGTCCTGACCTTAATCCAATGGAAATGTTGTGGAAGGACCTGAAGCGAGCAGTTAATGGGAGGAGACCCACCAACATCCCAGAGTTGAAGCTGTTCTGTACGAAGGAATGGGCTAAAATTCCTCGAAGCCGGTGTGCAGGACTGACCAACAGTTACAGGAAATGTTTAGTTGCAGTTGTTGCTGCACAGGGGGGTCACACCAGATACCGAAAACAAAGGTTCACATACTTTTGCCACTCACTAATATGTAATATTAGATAATTTTCCTCAATAAATAAATGACCAAGTATAATATTTTTGTCTCGTTTGTTTAACTGGGTTCTCTTTATCTACTTTTAGGACTTGTTTGAAAATCTGATGATGTTTTAGATCATATTTATGCAGAAATATAAAACATTGTAAAGGGTTCACAAACTTCCAAGCACCACAGTAGTGATGGCTATAATTAAGCAAAAGGTGGCTATAAAATCCTAGTTTTTAATAAGGTTCAGAACTCTTGCCTTTTTCACTTAATTTAAAGGGAAAAAGCGTAAACAAAGCTGGAGAACTTTAAAAATTTTAATGAGTTTTGATTTCAGGTTGTAAAGCAGAAAAGCTACTTTTTTAAAAAGTAGATTACAGTATTTTTTACAGGCTCTGTATCAGTATTACACAATTTGGTATAAAAAAAAACAAATACGAATCATACACACACTAGGGCTATGTCCTTTTTCTACTGAATGTGATATTGTTAGAGTGATTTTCTCATTCATTTATTTCTGTCATTCATTTATTTAAGAATGTCGCAGAATGCCTGACAGCTCCATCATTTCTGAAACACACCAGTTTGCAGACACTTCCGCTGTTAATCATTGTATAGACTAGTTCATAAATTTAGTTGATGCAGTCTAAGTGTGTTAATGTTTTAAGTCAGCTACCTTGAAAGGTGTCAGTGTGTGAAATTGTTTTTGTGAAAGCGGTAAGACTGGGCTACCAGAGAGGCAACCAAATGCAAAGCATTGCTTACACCAGTGTTTCCCAACCTTTTTGAGCCATGGCACATATTTCATATTAGAAAAATCACAATGCAAACCATCAAAGAAAAATGTCACAAAAAGTATATTTATTGCATTATAATGGAAATGTAGTCTCTAATCAGTTTACATACTCAGTGTGAAACATAGGCCTGTTTAGTTGAACACAAAGCTGATATCTTACTGCCCTCTAGTGGAAGAGAATGTAATTGTTCTGCCTGTGAGTACACGCCGCTTGCTTAGAATACCAATCAGGTAAAATTGGATAATCTTCCAGGACACACCTTATGATTTCTCATGGCACACTTATATGCTGCAGCACAGTAGTTGGGAAACACTGGGTTGCAGAACATGAAACAAAACACTGACCTCCTGTGGATGAACAGAAATAGGGAGTCTCAGTACTGATGAAGACCACGTGCAACATTCTGTAAGATGTAATCCATAGATGACAAGAACTTTTTCCCTAAAATGTATATACTGTATGTACACTGGTAAAAGTTTATTGAGCATTTAAACAAAGCATTAGAAACATCACAAAATGCTTGTTGGAATATTTTTGTGCGCACGCACACACACACACAAACACACACACAGGCAGGGAAACACGCATTCGAACTCAAACATCTCTTGTTCTTTTTCTCGCACTTTAGGGTTCACCAGGGAAAAATGGAAATGAGGTTTGTGTTCTAACTTTAGTTTTTGTAGTAAATACAGTTGTACATGGCTTATTATAAATTGTGTAAATTACTGTAATAAAAAATTCTCTAAATTACTCTTTCCACAGGGACCCAGAGGTTTACCAGGGGATCCGGTAAGATCCACAAAAGTTCTTCTGTAGTTTGACCCAATCCAGTAACTATGGGGTATGGGTGTGTCTGTGTGTTTCTGTGTCTGTCTGTGTGCATTTGACGACTTAGGAACATCTTTATCCCTGAAACATTTTGTGGAACAGCATAGGCATTCTTCTTTATATGACAAATTTACCCTTGTAATCTCCTGCTGCATGTATCAATTGCATGTTTTTTAATAGATTGTTTTCTATGATAATGTTGTTCAATTAAGCCCTATTTGGATTGCATTAGTTTATCTGGTGGATGTCTGTTAATGATTTTTAATATTCTTATTTTATACACTCTTTCAGCCAGATGATAATAAAAGTTCCTACAGGTCAAGCAAGATTCTAGTGGGCTTGTACTCTCCACCAGCCCAGATGTTTGTGCTACAACTGATCATTATTTCAAGAAAGCTAAAGTATACAGTAAACATGTATATTGTGTATGTGTCAATATAAACTTTTACTTTATAATTTTATGATGCCATTAAAATCACCCTTTTAATCAGCTCTGAGGATCTGCAGTTTTGTATTGAGCGATGAGAGAATGTAGTCCTCTGAACATCCAGTCCGATGAAAGCCTTCATTTATTGGTTCAGGAATGTCTTTGATTTAAGTCCGCCTTTTTTTTCTTTTCCTCAATGCGAAGTGACATCCGTCTATTATATGTATGATAACTCAGGGTGAAGATGGTCTACCAGGTTATCCAGGCCCACAGGGACCCATGGGGTCAAAGGTCAGAGTTTTTAATACTTACAGTATTCTTGACAATGTTGTAGCGTTAATACACTATAAAGACATGATCCATGGCATCTGAAGAGATACCTCACCAGGAATTGTAAAGCCAACATTCTTTTATTCAGTTGCAGACCTGTTCTTGATATACGTACATACAACAACCCTTTTTATTCTTTTATTATATATTTTGAGTAATTTTGTTTCCAATTACACAAAAAACACTGTACATTATTTCCAAGGTCCACGCACTAAACATTAACCCCTTGAAGGTACAGTAGCAGAACTTAATGTCTAAGTGTGTACATACATTATGTTTATCTAAATAAAGCTACAGAAGATGTACCCATGGGGATGTAAAAATGGGGACAGACATTTGTGCTTAAAAGTGCCTATATTAGGGTGCAGTATTTCAGTCATCCCATCTGAAACCATTTGAAAATATATGAGACTTTGCATTAATATTGTGAATGGTTAATATCTTATTGACTCCATACATATGAAATGCAACAAAATCACCCTTTTAAGATACAACTCTATAAAGGCAACTCCTAAATAAAGTAATAACTCATAAGTAAGGTATTTTCGATGGCTTTTGAGAATTGTACCTGTGTTTTCCAGGGAGAACTGGGTGAGCCAGGACCTAAGGGCAACCAAGGCATGGATGGCCTCAATGGCCTTAAAGTAAGTCATGTCGAGTCAGATTTATTTATATAGTGCTTTTTACAATGGCGCATAGTCTCAAAGCAGCTTTAAAATTTTAGATTATCTTCTAAGGCCAATCCCAAATTGAGCAAGCCTAGTGCGACAGTGGAAAGGAAAAACATTATTAGGAAGAAACCTTGGGAGTACCAAGACTCAAAAAGGGACCCATCCTCCTTGGGAAGAACAGCTTGAATTGTGCTAAAGCAGAGGAACGTCTTATTGTGTGGGGCTGGAACTGGTACCGGAGCACAAGCTCGAAGAGAAAAGAGAAAATGTAGTTAATTATTGTTAAGAGCACATATCTATTAACAGACCATGACTGAACCACTGATGCTAAATGTAGCATACTCCGGCAGCATTAGCTATAGGAGAAAGGGAAAAACCAAAAGGTAACACAGCCAAGAGGGATCATATGAGACATCAGCAACCCACCTCCTCAGCAATCATCAAACCTGAGTGATTGCACTTGAGAGGCAAAAAGACAGTAACCCAAAACCCCAGATCACAATAATCTCAATGATTATGAACTCCTGGCTCTGCCATTAGTCTAAAGCATGGAGGATGCACAACTCAAGTCCATTAGTCTAAAGGATGCACAACTCAAGATGAAAGGGACCAAAGCCCATTGATTAGAATTGAAACACATTTCTCAGAATGTGTAAATATACATATTGGTTTGTTTTTAAGGGAGATAAAGGAGAAGCTGGAGAAAGCGGACTTCAGGGAGAAATGGTAAGTAAAGAAAAGAGAAGATGACATGAACTGGTGGTGAAGAACAGCACTGTAACTTTCATATAGTAGTAATGGCAGAGCAAACATTACATTATTTAGTTAAGAAGCCAATATTTTTGTAGGCTTTTCAAGCACTTATCATCACATTTCACCTTAAATAACAGAATTTCATGAATCAGTCTGTAATCTATTTTGTAGTAGACGAATTTAACAGTATGTTAAATATTATACAGTATTTCCATAGCTCTGTATCATCAGACCCTAAATTGACAGCATTACTTGAGATATTACTGGCTTCACAGATACACTTCATATACAATACCACAATGGCTATAGTATTGTTTGTTTTTGTTTGTTTTTTGGGTTATTTAACTTCGCTATCAGCATCAATGGCCATTTTAACAACAGATTATGTTGATACACAAGGTTACTTCATAGCCAGTCATATATATATATATACAGTGGGGCAAAAGAGTTTTTTGTCAGCCACTGATTGTGCAAGTTCTCCTACAGACCTCCTAGAGAGGTCTGTAATTTTCATCATAGGTACACTTCAGAGAGAGACAAAATGAGAAACAAAATCCAGGAAATCAAATTGTAGGATTTTTAAAGAATTTAATTGTAAATTATGGTGGGAAATAAGTATTTGGTCAATAAATTTGGCTCAACTCAATACTTAAGCTACAACTGCTGTAACATAAGCTTTGTTGGCAATGACAGAGGTCAAACGTTTCCTGTAAGTCTTCACCAGGTTTGCACACACTGTAGCTGGTATTTTGGCCCATTCCTCTATGCAGATCTCCTCTAGAGCACTGATGTTTTGGGGCAACAAGAACTTTCAAGTCCCTACACACATTTTCTATAGGGTTGGAGTCTGGAGACTGGTTAGGCCACTCCAGGACCTTGAAATGCTTTTTACGGAGCAACTCCTTCGTTGCCCGAGCGGTGTGTTCGGGATCATTGTCATGCTGGAAGACCCAGCCACGTTCCATCTTCAATGCTCTCACTGATGGAAGGAGGTTTTGGCTTAAACGATACATGGCCCCGTTCATTCTTCCCTTAATACGGATCAGTCGTCCTGTCCCCTCTGCAGAAAAACAGCCCCAAAGCATGATGTTTCCACTCCCATGCTTCACAGTAGGTATGGTGTTCTTGGGATATGACCTAGCATCCTTTTCCCCCCAGTTGAGTTTTTAACAAAAAGTTATATTTTGGTTTTATCTGACCTGATCATCCATATGCTCTCTGGCAAACTTCAGACGGGATTGGACATGTACTGGTTTAAGCAGGGGGGCACGCCTGGCACTGCAGGATCTGAGTCTCTCTTAGCGTAGTGTGTTACTGATGGTAGCCTTGTTACGTTGGTCCCAGTTCTCTGCAGGTCATTCATCAGGTCCCTCCATGTAGTTCTGGGATTTTTGCTCACCGTTCTCATGATCATTTTGACCCCACGGGATGAGATCTTGCGTGAAGCCCCAGATCAAGGGAGATTATCAATGGTCTTGTATGTCTTACAATTGCTCCCACAGTTGATTTATTCACACCAACCTGGTTGCCTATTGTAGATTCAAGCTTCCCAGCCTGGTGCAGGTCTACAATTTTCTTCCTTGTGTCCTTTGACAGCTCTTTGGTCTTGGCCATGGCTGAGTTTGGAGTCTGACTGTTTGAGGCTGTGGACAGGTGTCTTGTATACAGATAACAAGGTCAAACAGGTGCCATTAATACAGGTAACGAGTGGAGGACAGAAGAGCCTCCTAAAGAAGTAGTTACAGGTCTCTGAGAACCAGAAATCTTGCTTGTTTGTGGGTGACCAAATACTTATTTTCCACCATGATTTACAATTAAATTCTTCAAAAATCCTACAATGTGATTTCCTGGATTTTTTAGTAGGAGAACTTGCACAATCAGTGGCTGACTAAATACTTTTTTTGCCCCACTCTATTTCTATATATATACACACACACACACACATATATATATATATATATATATACACACGCACATACATATACATACATATACATACAGAGTGGGGCAATGTAACGTAATCATTTAACCCAATACATATCTTTGGACTATGTGAGGAAACTGGAGCACCCAGAGTAAAGGACCCAGACTGCTCCACCTGGGGATCGTTGCTGTGAGGCAACAGTGCTACCCACTGAGCCTGTTTACTGTGTTGTAAACAGGGTCGTAGGACTGGAATAAAATAAAAAAAAATTACAGCAGTATCCACATATTTCTAGCAGATGTGGTGAAGGTACAGTCTCCAATCAGTTTGCTTGCGTGAAGACTTGAGACAATTCAAGCTTTCATGTTATCTAATGTTATCTGTATCTGTTTAATAGTTATCTGAAGGCCATATTTAGTTTAGTTTCTAGATTCGATTTTAGATTTCTGTAGAGTAACTAGCTGTATGTTAGCTAGCTAAGGTCCCCAAACAAACAATCTATGTCAGTGTCAGTATGATTTATTGGACTACTTTTGACATTGAATTGTTAGGGGCCTCCTGGGGAGAGAGGTACACCAGGCTCAGGTGACATCACGTTTAGTGACAAGCTTTTGGATGCATTACAGGTAAGAAACAGCTGGAGTATATACAGTATAGAACCCTGCAGTTCAAACCATTTACGTAAGGATACTTTATTTATTATTTTCTGTGTAGCTATTCCACAATTTAATGTTGGTAAACATAAATTTAAACTCCTAAAGCTAATGGAGAGTGTTTCTAGAAAGAAATAGGTGTTCACAGTTGGACTTCTGAACTCTATGACTTGTTAGTGACAGCATTTATCAATATACACTATATTGCCAAAAGTATTCACTCACCCATCCAAATCATTGTATTCAGCTGTTCCAATTACTTCCATGGCCACAGGTGTATAAAATCAAGCACCTAGGCATGGAGACTGCTTCTACAGTCTTCTTTCACATTTCTGAAAGAATGGGTTGCTTTCAGGAGCTCAGTGAATTCCAGCATGGTACTGTGATAATATATCACCTGTGCAACAAATCCAGTCGGGAAATGTCCGCGTTTCCAAATATTCCACAGTCAACTGTCAGTGGTATTATAACAAAGTGGAAGCGATTGGGAACAACAGCAAATCATCACGAAGTGGTAGGACACTTAAAATGACAGAGATGGGTCAGTGGATGCTGAGGAACATAGTGGGCAGAGGTCGCCAACTTTCTGCAGATTGCTACAGACCTCCAAACTTCCGAGCAGCTGCATCCAAGCCTTACATCAAAGACAATGCAAAGCCTCGGATGCAGGGTTGTCAAGCACACCGCCACTGTACTTTAGAGCAGTGGAAACATGTTCTCCTGAGTGACGAATCACGCTTCTCTGTCTGGTAATCTGATGGACGGGTCTGGGTTTAGCAGTTGCCAGGAGAATGGTACTGGTCTGACTGCTCTGTGCCAAGTGTAAAGTTTGGTGGTGGGGGGGATTATGGTCTGGGGTTGTTTTTCAGGTGTTGGGCTTGCCCCATTTTCATTCACTTTTCATTCACTATTCCTTCCACTGGACCTAAGTGAAAGGTATTTCATGCTCCCAACTTTGTGGGAACACTTTGGGGATCGCCCCTTCCTGTTCCAACATGACTGCGAGGTCCATAAAAGTCCATAAAGACATAGATGAGCGAGTTTTTTTTGTGGAAGAACTTGACTGGCCACAGAGTCCGGTCCTCGATCCGATAGAACACCTTTTGGATGAATTAGAGCAGAGACTGCAAGCCAGGCCTTCTCATCCAACATCAGTGTCTGACCTCACAAATGCACTTCTGGAATGAATGGTCAAAAATTCAAATAAACACACTCCTAAGCCTTGTGGAAAGCCTTCTCAGAAGAGTTGAAGCTGTTATAGCTGCAAAGGGTGGGCCAACATCATATTAAGTCCTATGGATTAAGAATGGGATGTCACTCAAGTTCATATGCATGTGAAGGCAGACGAGTGAATACTTTTAGCAAAATAGTGTAGCTTTTTAGTTTAAAACATATCAAAACATGTAGCTGTTAAAAAAACACAATGTGGTTTTAGCATTATTGAAGTCTACTTCTCCTGGTACGATCAAATTTGATCAAATTGCTGTTCCTTTCTTTGTGGCTGCTACTTTAAACATGCCTTGTACTGCTTTTTATTCTCCAACAGAAATATACAAGCTTGAATATACAATTTTGGGTTCAAGTCATATTTAGAGTCTTGTCAATATGACATTGTAAAGTGCATTTTCGTGACAGCCACAGCTTTCTTACAAATAATTCATAAAGAATATCCCAAGAATGTATCATTCTCCACACATTTTAATAAACATTTTAGACATAGGTACCTCAACTTGTGATGTGAAAAAAAATATAATGGGTGACAGTTGTGACAGCGGTGACAGGCTACTGATAGAGCTGTTGATTTATTTTGATGATTTAGTCAGTCCTTAAAATGCATTGATTCTGCTGTGATATGAAAATGCTCATTAGTAAAGTAGTCTACAACAGGCAGTTATATTATGATTTTTAAGTTCGAATGGGTCAAATCAAATAAGGTTTTAAGTATTTAATTTGTAATTGACCTACAGTCTTTGTCTTTGACATCTGTGAATTAGATGAACATGATCAGATAGATCAAAGTTAACTAAAAAAAGGTTAAGCCTACATCTGAAATGTACTGCTTTTCCATGGCAGGCAATCCACACCATCAGTGTTTTGGTAATCATACAGAAAGCATGGGATGCCACTCACCTGTTTAAAGTGCCCTCTGACCAGTTCTAACAATGAAATGAAGGGTGTGAATTCAGCACTATGAGCCATTGAATGAGCTTGGACTGGGTTCTGGCTTGTCTTTTCCAGAGGAATATAACTCAGTTGACAGATTTTCATTTTCTTAGAACAGGCAATGGCATGCATTTGCAAAGAATTTGAACTGAGATACTACAGTGATTTTATTTTTCTAGTTTCTAGTTATTTAGTCAGGCAAATGCATGTAGCCTGGCATCGAGTGACTGTGAATGATGCATGTTTAAAGAAAATTGTTCTAAAACATATGTACTAAAACAGAATTTCACATTTTAACATTGTACATTATTATTTCAATAAATGTTTTGTTCTTGTATAATCCACTGAAATTTGTAACTGAATTCAACAACAACAGAAATGAACTAATGAGAAATTTATGTTAACATATTGCATGTCAATATCCTACAATTGCATAGTTGGCTTAAAGGTAATACTTCCACCATGCCATCATTAAACATTTTCAAGTATATCACTTTGAAGATATGGATTTTAAAGATAGGGAGAGTTCAGAGCTGAAATGGCAATATCCCATTTGCCTGTCTTGTACACTAGAATAAAGCATGGTCTTCATTTTAAAGAGGAAATATCACTTCTTCCATTTCAGGGTCCCCCAGGTCCTCCAGGACCTCCAGGTCTTCCTGGAAGGGATGGTCTAAAGGTGAGAATAAAAACCTAGAATTGCAGAGCTATATATTCTAGAAATTCTGCTGTGATGAAAGTTATCCATGCCCCTTTTCTGATATGCAATGTAAGCTTATAATGTATAGGGTAATATTATGTGAAACCATTTGTTAACACAGGGAGAACTGGGCTTGCCTGGACCAGCTGGAGTTGATGGCGAGAAGGTGCAGTTTTTGTATGAATATTTTGTCTTTTTTGTGGTCAAGCTGGGAAAAAGAACTCTCATATAAGAAATTATGTGTGCTTGTGATGTAATAAATATTACCAGTCATAGGGTTATCAGTTACAGTTATCAGTTTGTCCAGTTATGTACTCTCCTCTGTACTTTTGTTGTAACTCATCTGCCCTTTGCATACATATGCTTATTAGTCTCTGATATTATTATTGACCAACTGGTAATCATCATCATCATCATCATCATCATGATTGACATTGTGTCAAGCAGATTTACAACTATCTAGGTCCACTGTCCTAAGTAAGCAAGCCTAGGGTGACGAATGGTGTGGTAGGGTGAATGGATACCTCAATAATAAGCCTAGGGTGGTAGTAACGATGTAGGTGGTACTACACAACAGTGGGATCAGGGTTATTGCATACCATATAAGTAAATAAAGCAAAAATATTCATACAGTCATCTTCATTAACCATGTCATCCTTATCCGGATTATGATGGAGCTGGAGTTTATACAGGAATCACTGTACAGTGTAGTAATGCATTGCAGGTCATGACATACAAACTCATTCAGTCTCTCAGACTTCAGCACATTCCTTGTCTGCTGCACACCCATTACCCTAAAACAGAAATAGATTACCAATTATTCTCTTTTGTTGATTATGTTTAGGGTGAGAAGGGAGATACTGGTGAGCCAGGCAGCACTGGCGAGAGAGGAGAGAAAGGAGAGATGGGGCTTTCTGGACCAGCTGTATGTAATCTAGCTAAACATGATCAGTTCTCCAGATGAACATCACTGTCTGTATGTTAATGATGTTTGTGTAATATAACATTGCTTGTATCTCAGGGAATGGATGGACAAAAAGGTGAGAAAGGAGACAGTCGACTGGAAGACAACCTTGTAAGTTAAGAGCCTTGAATTTGTAAGAGAGTATATTTTAGAATTACATATGTAGTTGTTCACAGCTTATTGTTATGTAACAAAGAGCTACTAGTGTTACTGTATTTCATTTCCTTTGTCTCCAGGTTCAAATGATTTCTCAGCCAGGACCTCCAGGACCCAGAGGACCTCCAGGGTTTACGGTAAAATTGTGACATAAAATTCTGCAAAATAGTGTGCACTCACTGTGTTATGCATGTCTATTTTTTACTAAATTCTTTCAGTGAGACAATTATTTATTAATAGACAATTAATTTATTGGGAGAATATATATTAATCAGAAAGTAAATTTTGTTGTATTTATTAAATATATTTTAACCAAAGAATGTTCAGGTTAAGGCTGTTTAGTTTAAAGTGTGTTTACTTAATATTAGATTTAGGAAATGTATGTAATGACAGACATACACTATACAAAAGTGTGTGGACACCCAAAAACATCCAAAACATGGGTATTAGTATGGGGTTTGCCTCCTACTTTTACTGCTACAGCAGTCTTTGCTCTTCTAAAACGGTTTTGCATTAGATTTTGGAACATGACTGTGAAGTCGGATTCTGATGTGAGACAATAAACCCTGGTCACCTTGTGCCATTCCAGTGCATTTTCAAGGTGTCTGATGGAGTTGAGTTCAAGGTATGAACTTTGTTTAAGGACAGCAGGACAGAGAGTTGATGAACTGACTTTCTGGAACCTAAAAATGTGTGTAGTGAGAGTCACTGGGGAATTCAGTACAACCCATTCTACTGCCACTGTTTGTCTGTGGAGAATCCAGAAATGTTTGCTATATATTATGAATGTGTTACAAGTGAGTGTTGGTGAAATAGCAGAGTTAAATAATTAGGAAGGGGTGTCCACAAACTTTTGTCTGTATAGTGCCTGTCACTTGTCACCTGTCCAGTGAGTCGAGGTGAATGCAAGGAGCTTTTGATATGAAGATTTATTAAGAAGAACAGGTTTGACCATGGGAGAGACAAAACAATCAAACAGTCCAAAGTCAATAGAAAGAGCAGAAAAAACACAGGTGACCAAACTTGAAGTGACTCATTTTTCGGCGGAGCATGCACCTATTTGGCTTGTTGCGCTCAAATTCGCGACACCTGTGTTTTGGGCTATATAAGTCCACCTGTTAGCCCACACAGGTTGTCGCATCATTGACACTCCTTGACACTCTTTGATATATTCTGACAGATTTGGCAAACGTGTGGTCTGCATCAGCCCTCACCTGGCTCCTGCTAATCCATTTGCCATAGCATTCGCGCTATCGCTACCAACCTTCACCTCTCAACCTTTTTCATTAGTTTTGTGTGCCTTTTGGTTAGGGATAAAGGTACGACTGGCAATTTGTAGATTGTCAGTTGGGGCCAGTTAGGAGGCTGGCTTGGTACGTTAGGGTTTAGAGGCCAGTGCAGGGTAAATATACAGTTCGTAACAATTTTTTGTTCTGAAAGTGTAGAGTTGTTTTAATTGACAGTTGTGATGGCATGTGTCTATTAGTATTTATCCATTTTCTGTTGATCAATCCTCATACTGCTTTATTTTTTTATTCTCGTTTATGTGAAGTGTTTGGGTCTCTACTGAACCCAACACCGTTGCATATTTTACATTTAGTAAATGTTTACTAAACAACACTTGTTTTCCCTAGGGTCGCGCCGGTATACCTGGTCCTAAAGTAAGTTTGATGTTTCAGCTATTTTCCTGTTTTTCAATGATGTTTACATTGGCTGTCAGTTTAGAAGGTCTATGGAAACAATGGTAAATAATGTATGGCAACCTCAGTTCTCGTTGTTATTTTTCCCCTAAGGAGTAACGTAAATTTACTTAATCCATTCAAGACCCCCAGAAAATCCACACTGTTTAAGGCATTATATGCATTAATGGAGTTTATGAAGGGGATATGTTCAGACACATGAATCATAAGTTAAATGTATCATGAACTGGGCAGTTTAATGAGTGTATGGTGGAGTGGCCTATAGTGTATAATAGCAGACCCTATGATAAATAATGATAAGTAAGTTACTGTTTAAAGCACTTGCATTAACCTACAGTTGGCCAAAATTTTTAACACAAAGCTTATTTTGTTTTATTTTAAGTGTTGAAAAATCTCATGTAATTTAGTGAATAAAGGATTGAAAGTGAAAAAGCACTTACTCTATTGATGAACTCAGCAGTGCTAGCATAGCCTGTGTTCTGGAGATTCAGGACAGGATTTCTGTTTTGGGTGTCTGTCAGTACTATCCTTTTTAGGTTAGTGGAGACTTATTTGCACTAAGAATACAGTACTGTAGATGTAAAAATAAATAAAAACACAATAAACACAGTGCAGAATCTTCACTGGGAAAGAGCTATTGTGAGACTGTATCACTGAACCACTGTGTACTGAATCATGAATCAAGTTTAAGCAAGTGTGCCGAGTACTGAGCAAACAAGGATATTCGAGGCAAATTTTTCTGGTCAAATTTCGATGAGTTTTGAGATGGTCAATAACCAAGGTACCACTGTATTGGAAACTCAGTTTATCATGTTTATGCAAAATTGGGGAAGATATTTCTTAGTAAACATCTCTAGTATTTAATAATACACCAGGGAACTATTAGCATAGCGCACTTCACATGTTGTCCTTTTCTAATGTGTATCTGTAGGGTGAACCTGGACACAGTATTAAAGGAGAGAAGGGGGACAGTGGTACTCCAGGAATCCCAGTGAGAATATGTCCATTTCTAAAACCCTTAAATGCATACTGAAACTGAAAACTCAACAAAACATGAAAATGTGCTATGAAAGGATGATCAGCCAAACTGTAATGTAAACTACATTTTACAAAACTCTGTTTTGAAGGGTTCACAAGGTCTTCATGGACCCCCAGGCCCAACAGGGTTGGTTGGCCTTCCAGGCTCCAAAGGTGAAAAAGTAAGCACAAATAAAATTCTTTATCTTTGTTCTATGTGGATATGCAAAGCCAAATAATCCACACTTGTTCCATAGAAGAGGAAATATATGAATTCAGTCTGAATGTTTTAGTCTAATGATTGCCTGAGTCTAATTAAATTTGTGATAACCAATGTGCTGTTGTTAAAAATTATTTCATTTGGTAACACAATTAAGTGGGTGTGATAGATGTGTCAACTGTAAAATTGGTTCAGTACAGATAAGTGTTGCTTTTACCTACTGTATATTGCCATTTCATATACCGTATGTTTCGGAAGATAAGGCGCACTTAAAATCCTTTAACTTTCTCAAAAATCGGCAGTGCGCCGTAAAATGCGGTGCGTCTAATGTATGAATTAATTCTGGTTATGCTTTCTGACGTAGAACCGATTGTAGATGGTACACGGCGCTCATAAATCTGTCAAAATGTTTTAGGACGGTCTTGGTAAATTACGAAGCTTTTGGCAACCGTAGTGCGCAGCATCGCAGAGTAATATGGTATGTGCTTCAGCATTAGGGTACGTGCATTCATTCATTCATTTTCGAAGTGGATTTCAAAGTCAACGCTATCGGTCACGCAGTACAACACGGACATAGAGCAGCTGCGAGAGAATTCAACATTAACGAATCAATTATACGGAAGTGGAGGAAGCAAGAAGACGCCCTGCACCAGGTAAAGAAAACAAACTGAGCTTCCGAGGGAACTTAAGAGTTTTGTTTCATTTAATGCGTCTTATAACCCGGTGCGCTTTATGTATGAAAATATACCCGTTAGCAGCCGATCGTTGATATTGCATCTTATAATCCGGTGCGCTTTATGGTCTGAAACATACGGTACTATGAAAATTAGTATTGATATCTATATAGAGTGAAAAATATCATCTCTTTGTCTTTGTTAGGGAAAGCCAGGAGAGCCTGGATTAGATGTAAGTGCTGATAACTTTAAGCTATTTTAGTCTGAAATGCTAATATTATGGATCACTCACTACTATGTCTACTCCTCACAGGGGTTCCCTGGACTTACAGGAGAAAAGGGAGACATAGGCATAAAAGGAGACAAGGTATGATGTTAGTTACCGCACTGACAGAAATGGTGGTCAGTGTGTTTTTTTTTCCAGAAAATGACATGAAGTACGGCATAAATGACATAAAGGTTTTAAAAGGGAAAGTAGAAAATAAGATGCAAACAAAAGTGAGGAGGTAGCAAAAATTTTAAGCTAACATCATTAATCTGTTTTTAACTATTTTAAATTGACTGATGTACAGTTGTGCTTGAAAGTTTGTGAACCCTTTAGAATGTTCTATATTTCGGCATAAATATAACCTAAAACACCATCAGATTTTCACACAAGTGTAAAGAGAACCCAGTTAAACAAATGAGAGAAATATATTATACTTGGTCATTTATTTATTGTGGAAAATGATGAAATATTACATATTAGTGAGTTGCAAAAGTATGTGAACCTTTGCTTTTGTATCTGGTGTGCAGCAATAACTACAACTAAACGTTTCCTGTAACTGTTGATCAGTCCTGCACACCAGCTTAGAGGAATTTTAGCCCATTCCTCCATACAGAACAGCTTCAACTTCAACTTCAGCTTCGCAATGCTCTCGAGTTAGCCAAAACACGTGCTGGAAAAAGATCTACCCCAAACTTCACTGCCTGGGAGAACCCGTCAATAATTGTGAGCACAGTAGAGTAACCATGAGAGCTGGGGATATTGGTGCTGGAAAGGGCAGAGAGACAAGGGCTCTATTTTTGATTTCTTTTAAATTTGTATTACAGTTCCAATAAAGTGCTGTTCAGACATTCTGACTCCAGAGTGAGAGAGCATTTCTGTTTGATGAGCACCAAGCAAAGTCACATACGAGACGCATTTGTGACTCAAGCTGATCACTACTGTAATAAGAAAAGTGGATTATTGTCAGTCAGGGTACTGTTAATAATAGTATAGTCAGTTAAAGACTGAGAGACGGAGAGAACTGATGCGAGGATTGCGAGGATCTGGCAACCCAGACTGATCCGCGGTTGCACACAGGACGCCGTTTCGTAGCTGCTAGCAGCTTATTTACCTTTGATATATTTTAATTCCCGATCGCATCTGTATCATATATAATCGTATATATAGTAGGTTTTTACAACATCTTAATCATTTTATTCTCGTACCGGCGGATTATATTTTTTTG
>JAJAGP010000451.1:80397-157724 GCA_025084515.1 Ancistrus triradiatus | reverse complement strand
GGTCCCTTTTTGAGTCTTGGTCCTCCCAAGGTTTCTTCCTAGAACTAGGGAGTTTTTCCTTGCCACTGTCGCCCTAGGCTTGCTCAATTTGGGATTGGACGTAGTTATTAGGAGATAATCTAAACTTGTAAAGTTGCTTTGAGACAATGCTCCATTGTAAAAAGCGCTATATAAATAAATCTGACTTGACTTGACTTGTGTGTGTGTGTGTGTGTGTGCGCGAACGCTCTATGATTAATTGGCGATTAATTGGATTATTCCTGCCCTTATTCATAAATAATGAAGGCTTTGATTACTAAAGGGTTTACTGTGCCCCACAAAATTACACAAATCAGAATGCATGAAAGAGTTGTCGATTGTAAACAGATTTTATTGTGCAATCAGCAACGTCTTAAAAACAGAGTTTAAAAGAGAGAGGTGCCTATTTTTGGCTGATGTATTTTCACTCCGGTAAGACATTCCCCAAATTCTGTGGGTTAATCATTACTCTGAATCAGTCTTCAGAATTGCTGCGTTCATAATGTGGTTCTTTCATTTGTATCTATTTTCTCACTTTATAATCCAGTTCTGTGTTCTGTTCTTTATTCTAACGGAGCCTTTCCCAGCTGTTAACAGACTTTCAGAATTTCTAGGCTGTGGTGTATGTTATGCTACCTGGCTAGCGAGCTTTACCCAGAATGCTGTTCGGTGATGTATTTCTACTCAGAGGTCAGAAGCACTGGTAGCGGCAAAAATTATTATATAATTTGCTATGTATTTGCTAGAGCTGTGTTTCTGTTATGCACTGGTAAAGAGGTATATGAAAAATGCATACTGTACGGGAAATTAACACCTTAAAAAGTGGGTGTAGTTTGAACAGTAAAGATTTTGGGCAAAATAGGCTTCCATTACTTTAATGGAACTTTTTATGACTCCATGACTTTAGTTTCGTTCTTAGATTTATCATCTACGCCGTCCAAGGAGGTTGGGTCCCTTTTTGAGTCTTGGTCCCCCCAAGGTTTCTTCCTATAACACTCAGGGAGTTTTTCCTTGCCACTGTCGCTCTAGGCTTGCTCAATTTGGGATTGGACGTAGTTATTAGGTGATAATCTAAACTTGTAAAGTTGCTTTGAAATGCTCCATTGTAAAAAGCGCTATATAAATAGATCTGACTTGACTTGATTACTTGCTGGCTATCCAAGTCTTATCATTCCAGTGCAAAGCACTGCCCATCAAGCATCAAATATCAGAAAATTTAAAGTACTATAAAAGTAAATGTATTGTGATTATCAGAATGCAACATGATTTGGCTGCGTAATGCATTAACTGTATGTTTTGTTTCTTGTTGCAGGGTGATCGTGGCTCTGTAGGTAAAAGAGGGCTGAAAGGACAGAAAGGAGAACAGGGTCCACCTGGACTGGACCAGCCATGTCCTGTTGTGCGTGAATTTTATCTCTGATCTTAGACATCTTTGTCAGGATTTACAAGTTTATCTAAAACCCATGAGATCCAATATATATAGATTATATTTGAACACAAATCTCTCTTCTTTATTCTTCATTTGTTGTCCTTTTGTGTGTATGTGTGAGTGAGGATAGCAGCAATGCTGTGTCATGTGAGTCTTTTTCTGTATGTATGTGGTTTTGCTGACAGGGCTCTGCTGAATGTAAAGGCCAGGCAAGGGAAACTTGGCAGCTTAACACAGATGCTCCTTGTCAGCTGGTACTGTACCACTGGAGTGCACTGTCTGTCTGTGCATGCAGCCATAAGAACTACATTAACTCAAGCATGAGCTATGGACATAGAGAAAAATTACAGCCGTCAATAGTTATCAACATTTATCAAACTATTTTTCTGTTAACATTATGCAGATATGACTTCTGTATCTAAACTTAATGCCAAAACGGGATATGTGTTTCATTCAATTAATGCAGCATCATGTTTGAATTGAGTGGTAGAACTAAAGTAACAATTTATATTTGTCCTGTCTTTTTATTTAAAAAATGGGTCTGTAAAAAGTCTAATTTACAGAATGTTGTCTACGAGCAGCCAGTGTATGTGCTCAGTGTTATGTAGTGGAGCCACAAGCATCACTAATATGTAATAGAATATTTTAGCAGGTAAAAGTTATAGGTCACCAGTGGAATGCACTCCATTCATACATTTTCTATAGGATTTAGGTCAGTGTTCTGACTTGGCTGTTTAACGGAATTAATTTCCCATCCTTAAGTCACTACATGATTTTTTGACTGTGTTATTGCGAACCACCTGCCCATCCTCCACTGTCTACTGAGGGCCAAAGGTTTCTTTCCAAGAATTTGAGTATAGTACTGACAGGTCCAAGTTAAAGAAATACTGTTATACATAATGTTGCCATTGCCATGCTTCACAGAAGGTATGGCATATTTTGAGAGGTGTGCTATGTTGTGGTTTTCACTGAAAATAGGGACTTTTTTTATTTCAGTTCAAAAAGTTAAATATTGGTCTCAACCATTTCTCTCAATGCAACATGTACACAAACAGGACTGTGTGGTGAGCCTTAAAGGTTGCCATTGGCCTCTTGTTAGCTTGTTTGATCAGTTATCCTTCTGGCCATTCATCCTTTTTGGAGGGACAGCTCAATTCAGGCAAGTGTTTGGTGATGTCATACACTCTCCACTTACTCATAATACTCTGAATGGTACTCTGTGGGTACCATTGTTAAAACGTCTGCAATGTTTCTGTATCCTTATCCTAACTTGTGAATTTCCAGAACTTTATCCTGGATCTCTTTTGAAAGCCCATTTTCAACCAGGATGAATTATTTGTGTTATCATACACTAGTAATGGAATTCTCAAGTAACAGGTGGTTTTATTCTGAAGCAATTAAAACCACTACAGCTGATGTCAGGTGTGGGCCCATTAGTCTACTTTGTGATTTGGAAGGTCATGGGTTGTACCTGAGCAAGCTTTAATGGTTTCTCTAAAGGGCTGATTACATTTTCAAATGGAGTATTTTACTAATTAAATTCTAATAATTCAGATAAAAAAAAATGCTACTTAAATTTGGTGTTTGGGACTATAATGTATAACTACAGATGGAAAAGTTAGATTTAATTTCCATTCATTTGGGTGTAATGTGACAGAAAGTAAAGATCTAGGCAGGGTTTGATGATTGTCTATAGACACTTTAACTAGTTTTATTGTTGTAATACATTAGTCTAATAGTAAGTGTCTTTATTTGCCTGGTACTTACCTGCACATGGTTTTACATATGATTTGACTTTTTTTTTTTTTTTTTTTTTTTTATTAAATCAATCTGCACGCTTTTGTGCTATAGCTGCATAATGTTCACTTAAATAACAGACTAATGTTTGATGTTTCACATATCTAACTGACAAAAAGTAATTTGCTGTGTGGTTGGCGGTATTGGTCAATTGAATCGGATTGGAACATGAGCTTTAGTATATAACTGATAATTATCTATTACAGTTGATTGACTGTTCACATTGTTTTTGTGGTTTGTTGGACTGCGTTTATTGTTAAACATGATACTTACCAGTACTCAGTTAATGAAATGTTTTTCAGATATATTTCTGTGTTTTGTCATTTTCAGGGTCAAGATGGGCTTCCAATTCCCGGGTGTTGGCACAAGGTCAGTAAACATTTAATATCTGAATGCTGAAATATAATGTTGAGTCTATTTTATTTTTGCCATACTTATAACTAAGAGGGCGGTTTACTCCAGGTACTCCAGTTTCATTCAATATTCCAAAGACATGCCTTAGGTTAATTGTCACTCTAAATTGCCCAGTGTAATGGTATCTGACTAGTGTCAATGTAACCTTGCTCCTGTAGTGAATTAATGCTGATGCGATGTTAAATAAACAAAAAAATATATATTACTAAGGTATTGTTTCATTTCACTGATTATAATCTAAATAACTGCACAATTAATTTGAAGTGCATGTAAGTAGAATGCTACAGCGTTATTAGATTAATACACTACTATACAAGTCTTATGCGTATTATACAAGTCTTAGATTTTGTTTTTATCTCTTTTTTTGTCTTTGGCATTAGTGTATTGTAAGAAGGAGCAGAGTTAAAATTTACAAATAATACAAAAAAAAAAATTGATTTAACAAATATAAGACGTATATATTTAACAAATATAAGAACTGGTAACATCAAATTTATTTATGTAGCACTTTTTACAATAATACATCAAAATAAAAATAATAAAAATAATAAAAAAAAGAATTATATATACCATAATAAAATAAAGAGAATACAACTCAGGATGCTGGCATAGCTGCTAATGCTAACTGCAGCCTATGTGCTGGAGGTTTCAGGACAGGATTTCGGTTGTCAATAAAACCCTTTTTAGGACACATGGAGACTTATTTGCACTAAGAATAGAGTACTATAGATTTAAAAAATAAAGAAAAGCAGAGATCTTCACTGAGCAGCAGCTATTGTGCACCTGAATCACTGAATCATTGTGTAGTGAATCATGAGCCGTGAATCGAGTTTCGGCTGAAGCAAGTTGCGCGGCTCGACTCATACAAAGCAAGTGTGCCGAGTACCAAACAAATGAAGAGAACCGAGACAAAATTTTCTGGTCAAAATGCATCAAGAACCAAATTTGACGAGTTCCGAGGTGGTTGAGAACCGAGGCACCACTTGGACTTGGTCTTAAATTAAATACATCTATCCTGAGCAAATAAAAACTGCTTGCTGTCTGCTTCAACATTTTAAAAAAGTGAAACAGAGAAGCTATCTCATCCAAGTCTCTTGCTAATGAGTTTTAGTCTGGACCATTTAAAGCTTAATGCTTTGACATTTTTGGCTTAGTACGTTTATTTACAAGGTGTATACAAGGTGTCTTTAAAGGAAGTCCCACTTTAACATTGTCAATATGTGCATTGTCTCACACTGGGCTCACATGGGCTCCTTGTGCTTCATATAAATATGAAAACAGCTTCTCATGTACGTTGGTTGGTGAGTAATTCATTCATTATTGTGGGACTTGCCTTGTAGACACCCTGTATATTGAGCACTATTAACCTGTAGGGAACAGCACAGGGAAAGGTTATAAACTAATTCATACACTTCCTTAAATGCTGTTCACAATACCTTGGCAGCACATAGTTTATGTCCATGTAATTGTATTCAATAAAATAATGTGTTTTATCTTGTTTTCTGCAGCATATTTCATTGTTACTTTAACTATTTCTTAAGGGGAAAATAGGAGCAAGCAAAAAAAAAAAATTCATCCCTGTTAACATGATCAAAATAAAAAAAAAACTTCTTTAATTTCATTGTTCTGAAGACACAGTATTTGTTACTGTAATATACCTAAATTTTTATTTTACATAGATGACTGTGAACCATGGTCACAGTATCTGTACTTTAATGTACTATACTATAATGTAGTATATATTGAAGCTTGGTATGGTCTCCTATTTTAAATGAATTACCAGTCTTTGACAAGTGTTCTAAATGAAAATGTGAAGAGTTCTGGACCAAAAAAAGTAGATTTTTTAACAAATACATCTGCAACAAATCCAGGTTACACTATTTCTGAACAGGAAAAATGAAGGAATATCATTTGCTTAATTGCATAATCAATGACACAATGATCATGTTAAATGGGAGCATGAATCTGCTCTATTTTCAAAGGATGAAGGGACGGTACAGAGAATCAAGCGGAAGAGTGGCTAACAGTAATGACTAAGCAGTCAGAGGAGTGAAACAATCAACCAGTCTCGTGGGTGGTAGCTTCTGCATAACAAACACGGAAGCCTGGCAACGTGTCCTAAGTCAGTAGGGCACACAAGGGATTTGACAGCTCTCAGAATACCAACTATTCTCCAGTAGGGACATTTGACTCAAACTTTTCATTAGCTGCTAAAACCTGTGAATGTCTTTCTAAATGCATCATGTGGTGAAAATGTCAGGAGTTTGAAATGAAAATGATATTCAAGAGTTAACTGATTCTTGATTTGCTCTCTTTAAATTTTCTTTTTTTTAAATTCTCCGTATGAACATGAACGGAACTGATTTTTAGTCCATGTTTTGTCCCTTTGTTTTGTAATCAGTGGCACATTTGATGCAGGAATTTTACGTATTCGAATATAAACCTAAGCTCCAGTTTTGGCTACATTTGTTTTATTACCAACAGATTGTATTATAGTTTGTAAACATGTTGTGCAAATAAGGCTTCTTTCTAAAACAGTAACAGTGAAATTTCAATTGTTATGCTTTTAATTTATGGCATATTTTGAAAGAAAATTTTTAAGAATTTTTTTTGTAGGCAGGTTGGTATGTTACCCCATTATATGACAAATGTGAAGACTGATTTGTCTTCATAATGAGTGACTCATACACATTGTAGAGTTGTACAGTTTGATTTTAAAGAAAGGAAACAGTATATTCTATGTTGTTAGCCACATTACCTCCAAGTTATTGGCATTACCCATTGACAAGCAGTATTACATATGCTCTACACATTTGAGGCATTTGCTTTAGATTCATTTTTACATGGATAATCCATACAGTATGATTGCTGCCTCACCTTAAGACTGTATACAAAGCCATTTCTTAGCAATATGTAGGTATGATTTAATAATCACAGTACAAATTGAAAGATAAAATGTCAATTTACCATTTACTGTGAAATGTTGTTTTTCTCAGTTATGTTTAAATTGGTTTTTATATTATTTCTGAAATGTTGCTGCTGAAGTAGTGTATGTATTTAACTTGGAGATTTATTTAAAGGAAAACAACTTCCTCAGCAGCTGCTTGCCATCAATTACATGTCAACTTTAGTCTCTCATGATACATTTTATATTATGAATGTAAAGTTTGTAAAAAGTATTCATAGCTGTATGGACTCCTTTTTTTGATGGTTGTTAGAATGAAGGTATCATACAGGAATTATTCAGTATTTTGCTGATCTATTTTCTACTTTGTCAGCCAGGTAAACCTCTCCATATTTATTTTTTTGGTGTAACTTCAGAATAAAGATTTCATTTCAGTGTGTAACTATTCTATGCTTAATGTAGGGCAAATGATGCTTTTTATTATTTTCCCCAAAATAAACCTTTTAAGGTTCTGGCATCACTTCATGATCATACATCAATCTAACATGCACACCAGTTCGATCTCATTTGGAATGAATTTTTTAGGTGTTCCGTGGTGCCACTCAGCACATGGGAGAACACGTGGTAATGTTTTGTGTTCTGAATTAATATTGGCATTTAATTTTCAACCAAAATAATTCATACTAAAGTGTATTTGAAGATGTTGGCCTGTCTAAACAAAAATGTAGGTAAGCTACAATAGAGAGAATGCGATGGATTAGTTCAGATAAAATCAAGGGAATGTATTTGTTATTGGTTTGTTTCTTGGTTAATGTAAGGGCTAAAGTAGGCATAAAATAATTTATCAGTATGAATAAACAACCTGCTGACGTTTTGGCAACCTAGCAGTTGTTTTCACAATTTGGGCTATTTCAGGTTTCCATGGTTTCATTTACAACACTTGGCAGATGCCTTAATCTAGAGTGGTTTACAACTGATACAGTTTACAATCCTAGCAATGCTGAGACTTTAACCCTGGACCTTCTGGCAAATGGTCCAGTGCCTTAACTGCTGCTCCACCACTGTCCTTTTGCATATGTGACCATGTAAAACAAGTTCCGGCTCCTCTAAATGGATCCACAGGCAAATCGAACCATCTCTTATCAAAATATCTCTTTACACCTTCACACTGCATCAAAAACTCAAAAAGACCACAGCACTGTTGTTTATCTGGATGGATGTAATATGTGTGATGTATACATGTATTCAGTCTATACAAACCATTAAAATGAGTGGAGAAGAGAAGTTAAATTAGAGGTGCCTTAAAGTAGTTTAGGGCAAGAAGCATCAGTTGATTTTGATGATTCTTCAGCCAAAACTAATCTTCTGTGTGCTTGTCTCCTCTTTTAATTAGTTTTTGAATTACATAATTTTTAAAGAGTTGTGTCCACAATGTGTCCAGATGAACTTATTCAGCTTTCTGGGATTTACTTACGTGGATTATTGAACATGCATCAAGACACCCTCTTTTACCTCTGCTTATCCTGTTCAGAGTCACAAGAGAGTATCCTAACTTATTGTAATAAATTTACTGGATGTAGGCAAAAGTGCCCTCTGGACAGGTTCCTTAACCGCACCAACTAACCTTCATGTCACAAGCCCCACCTGGGATTCAAATCCAGGTGGGAATTGCAACATGGAACAGGAAAGAACTGCCTGTAGAGCTCAGAGACAGGATTGTGTGGAGGCCCAGATCTGGAGAAGGCTACAAAACATTTCTGCTGCACTGAAAGTTCCCAAGAACACAGTGGCCTCCATAACGCTTAAACAGAGTTAGAGTGACTATTGCCATAACAAAATGTGGGAAAAAAAGAGAAAGGGTCTGAAGACTTTCCAAATACATTGCAATTCAGTGTTACACGGCTAGCGTTGAAGTTCATCAGGGCAAAAGGACAAAGATGTTAAAAGCTATAAAACTATGAAGCACACTAAATTTAACTCAATATAAAACACAGGTCTGTTTAAGGAGTAACTGATTATCTATTGACCTGAGACTACAAGCAATCTACCATATTTTTCGGACCATAAAGCGCACCGGATTATAAGATGCAATATCAACGATCGGCTGCTAACGGGTATATTTTCATACTTAAAGCGCACCGGGTTATAAGACGCATTAAATGAAACAAAACTCTTAAGTTCCCTCGGAAGCTCAGTTTGGTCTTTACCTGGCGCAGGGTGTCTTCTTGCTTCCTCCACTTCCATATCATTGATTCGTTAATGTTGAATTCTCTCGCAGCTGCTCTATGTCCGTGTTGTACTGCGTGACCGATAGCGTTGACTTTGAAATCCGCTTAAAAAATGAATGAATGAATGCACGTACCCTAATGCTGAAGCACATACGTATTACTTCGCGATGCTGCGCACTACGGTTGCCGTAAGCTTCGTAATTTACCAAGACCGTGCCAAAACATTTTGACAGATTTATGAGCGCCGTGTACCATCTACAATCGGTTCTACGTCAGAAAGCATAACCAGAATTAATTCATACATTAGTCGCACCGCATTTTAAGGCGCACTGTCGATTTTTGAGAAAGTTAAAGGATTTTAAGTGCGCCTTATGGTCCGAAAAACACGGTATAAAGAGGATTAAGTATATGGCAAGCTGACTTGAAGTGAAGTTATACTGACAAGCTGTTCTACAAATTACCTCCAATAACATTTCCACAAGACAGTGCAAATATTCTGTACACTATGTATAAGGTTGAATATTTTGCTAATATCTTGTGTTCTATAGAATGTTAACAATTGGCATTAAATTCAGCTTGTATAATAAAATTCATTGCACAGCTTCATCACAACCAGTCCAACTAGACCACAATAAATTAAATGCATTAGGAATCAAGATTTTTTTGCAAATAAAATTTTATTTGAGGCATCAGACTCAAACTAGGTAGCTGCATGGCAGATCTTAATTCAAAACAAGACATGTGTAACATTAGTGTATCTGGAATGCAAAAAGCCACTCATCTATTTATGGTACACTTATTGGATGTTGTACAATACTTCAAATCATCATTACAAAAAGCACTCGGCATGACATATGTTGAGACACTCGTACGAGTATGAATTCACAAATTAAAAACAAAAGCTACAAAATGTGTTTAACCCACACAATATTCAGTAAACCATCTAGAAAATACTTCTGGGAGCAAAAGTTCTTTATGCATGTAAATACATCCTGTTCAGTGCCATTGCTTATGGATGGGGGACCATGTGACACAAACACCCTTATCTCATGCAGTCTTAACCTGAAAAATTCAACTTTTATAAAGGTAAAAAGAAAGAAAATGGTGTTTGATATCATCATGCTATTATCAGACACTTCACAAAACAAGAACCTGAATGCATAAAAATGATCCAATAGCACATCCACACTAACAGCATGGCTGACGAGAGTGCTGGTATTAGAAAGAAATCTAGGAGTAGCACTGTGGCCAAAACTAATTAATAAATAAAGCTGCATGAAGAAAAAGCAAGGAAAGACTTGGGAATTGCGTTGGTTCACAAAGCATGTCAGTGATGAGGTTCAGTGAACCTTTTTGAGAGGAACAGCTAAAAATGAAGCTTTCATAGGTGCCGCTACTCAAAGCCAATAGTGAATAAGCTTGAAAATCAGGTATTCCTCATATTGTTGGAAGACATAATAATAAAGATGAAGAACAGATTTGTTATGCACCAGTGAAATACCCTGTTCTGTGTGCTCTGTCCTAAGTTGCACTATATAGTTCATCACATTCAAATGCAGAAGGTGTTGTGTTTCAGAGGCTTGCATGTGTCAGCCTATCAAAGGAACTATCTCTGATTTCCTATCTTGTGGTTATAAGATACGGCATTAGAAGTTCTAAAGAAGCAAAGACAGAAATGTATGGTTCACTTTAAAATATAGATGGGAATGTAGATTAAAAGTCAGATTCTACCAACTTGAGCAAAATGATGAGGAACCATAGAAAGAATTTTTATTCGACTATGTGAGTTTGTGTTCAGTATGTGTGTGGAATGTGTGGATGTCTGCCGGTGACCCAAGAGGAATAGATCATGGATGCAGCTGTCAGAAGCCGGACGGGGTGAGAATGTTCATGTCGCGATGTTTGAGTTTGTGCGGAGTTGGTTTTTTCCCCTCCCCATCCATTACTTCCGCCTTGGGTGACTTGATGTTGGCTGGGTTTTCAACTGTGAGGGTTTCTTGCGTCTTGATGCCATCTAGAGTAGTGGACTTCTGAAGCCCAAAATAAGATTGCAAACTAAAACCTCCTGAAACGATAAGAAACAAAATAGTTAATTAGGTGGAAAACTGTTTGGAATACATATTAACACAATTCTATTAAATATAATAGTACTAATATGTAATTAATCAATAACCAAGCTACTGTATGTGGACCCTAAAACAAATCGAATCTGACAGATCAAATTTGGAGACATGCAACTCAGTCTGACAGGTCAGAACGGATTTGATGCGATTTTACAAGGCTTAGGTTGATACTGTTAGTCTTTCAATGGAGCACCTACTTTTTTACAGTGCTTATATAATTACCATATTGTTTGTTTGTTCATTTAATACTAGCCCATTCATTCCTGAATTTATTTTAATGAAGCACATTTTTTTTTTCAATTTTCTTTCTGGCTGCACTCAGTTTTTCCATCCTACACTGTCTCTGTTGTGGTGTCACATGGTGAAGGTTTCACTGAGCAATACACCTGTTAAATGATTGGTTGTGTGAAAACACTGAGGACATGTAATAAAGTTTTAAATGCTTTTAATACAATCTGAAAATCCACGTCTGTGTTGGAAATCATTCACGTCTCAATGTCTGCGTTCTTCACATCATGGAATTGGAAACATGGGAACTTGGGTGTTAATACAAACAACAAGGCAAATGATTCATAAACCTATTCAAATACAGCTTAATTTTAAATTCTTTAAGAATAGTATGATACCTGTATGTGTGCAAGTGATGGGAAATGGTGGGCAGAGCCCAAAGGGCGTTTTCTCTTTAGGGCTGCACAAAATGTGGCTTTGGATCATTTCCTTAATTATCAACATTAACTCTCCCCTTAAACTTCTGCCTTGGCAACAAGTACATAGAGAAATCTGCTGTCAAGCTATTGGTTGCTGTTGGTTGCTTGTGTGCAGTGTTGTGCCTGAACGAGTTCAAAAGAACGCGTTCATTGAACACGCTCATTTTTACGTGAACTTTGAACTGAACGCAACACATTTGTTAATAAAGAACTTGAATGTGAATTAGTTCACATTATGTGTCATGAACGGCAGACATCACTGTAAATGAACGTTGGAATTTGTTTTCCATTGAAAACTGAGTGACATCTGTTTTCTCTTTTGAAACGCAACGAGAGAAAGTTCCTCCCTCCTGTATTCTCGCTGGTGCCGCTTAAATCATGTATCACCAGACAGAAATGGTTTTGACATTGTGTGCGCAATGCATTTGCGGGCAACGTAGTGTCCGGCTGAAGAAGAGTTAACATACTGGCTTCCACACTACTCACTTTACCCGTGATGAATTGCAGCAGAGCGGGGTAGCCCATAGCCAACGCCGCGTACACAATTGCAGTGTCATGAGCAAATGTCTACAATGAGCAGTTTTTCAAAGAACGTAATAGTGATTTCTAGCTTGTAGTGTGAAAAAAAGTATTTATTTGAATATTCTCACTAAAAAGTATATCTTTGAATAAAATCTCACCTCTCTCCCTATCTACGAAAAAAGTAAAATGAACTGAACTTTGAACTAGTTCAGAATTAAAATTGTGAACTTTGAACGTGAACTGTTCACTTTGAGCATGTATGAACTGAACTTGAACTAGTTCAGAAAAGCTGTGAACTGGCACAACACTGCTTGTGTGACACTCGTAGCAAACTCCATTAACAAGGGCTATTACACTGCCTGGCCCAAAAAAAAAACAGTCACCACCTGGATTTACCTAAGAAAATAGGTAAGAGCCTCCCATCGGATAATTACTTCATTGATGATTATGTTTCAGCTGGAAACAAGTTATTTAACCCCAACTCGTGCAGTGAGTAGCTTCTCATTTGTTAAACAACCATGTCAAAAGACACATCCTGTGGTCGTGGAAAAGATGTTAATCTCTTTCAGAAGGGTCAAATTATTGGCATGCACCAAGCAGAGAAAACATAAGGAGATTGCTGAAAGTAATAAAATCGGGATAAGAACTGTCCATCGCATTTTTAAAGTGGAAGGACAGTGGGAAACATGATCTTCGAGGAAGGAATGTGGTCGGAAAAAGATCTTGAATGATCGTGATTCTCAATCACTTAAACGTTTGGTCAAATCACATCGAAGAAAAACAGCAGAACTCAGGGACATGTTTAATAGTGAAATAAGAGAATTTCCACACATACAATGTGAAGGGAACTCAAGGGATTGGGACTTAACAGCTGTGTAGCCTTAAGAAAACCACTTGTCCCTGAGGCTAATCAGCAAAAACGGCTTCAAAGATGGTCATGTGGTCTGATGAGTCCAGATTTACCAAGTTCCAGAGTGATGGGCACATCAGAGTAAGAAGAGAGGCAGCTGAAGTGATGCACTGGTCATGAATAGTGCCTACCATAGCCTGTGGGGGAAGTGCTATCATCTGGGGTTTCTGCAGTTGGTCAGGTGTAGGTTCAGCAACGTTATGTGCCCAAAGAAAGAGGTCAGCTGAAAACCTGAATATACTAAACTGACTATACTATTATTCCATCAATGTATTTTTTTATTCCCTGATGGCACAGGCATATTCCAAGAATTCATCGGGCTCAAATTGTGAGAGAGTGGTTCTTGTGGAAACGAAGCCACAGTAAATGTGTGTCATAATCAAAGCTAAAGGCAGTCCAGCAAAATATTAGTGTGTGTGACTTTTTTTTGGTGAGGTAGTGTATACCGCCAGGGAGGGAGCATGCCTGTTCATAAAACTGAACTCTGCATATTGGTTGTGTGCTTTCCAGGCAGTTTGCATTTAATGCATGAAACTTTCAAACATTCTATCAAACTATTTTCTTGTTGCTATGATGACATGTCTGGCTTGTAGTGGTGTGCGGTCAGGCCCTTCTAATCCTTCTGAAAAGGGGTAACAGAGGTACCGTATTTTTCGGACCATAAGGCGCACTTAAAATCCTTTAATTTTCTCAAAAATCGACAGTGCACCTTAAAATGCGGTGCATCTAATGTATGAATTAATTCTGGTTGTGCTTTCTGACCTAGAACCGATTGTAGATGGTACACGGCGCTCATAAATCTGTCAAAATGTTTTAGCATGGCCTTGGTAAGTTACGAAGCTTACGGTCACCGTAGTGCGCAGCATCGCGGAGTAATACAATCTGTGCTTCAGCATTAGGGTATGTGCATTCATTCATTTATTTTCGAAGCGGATTTCAAACTCAACGCCATCAGTCACGCAGTACAACATGGAAATAGAGCAGCTGCGAGAGAATTCAGCATTAATACGGAAGTGGAGGGAGCAACAAGATGCCCTGCGCCAGGTAAAGAAGACCAAACTGAGCTTACCACGGAACTTAAGAGTTTTGTTTCATTTTAATGCGCCTTATAACCCGGTGCGCATTATGTATGAAAATAGACCCGTTAGCAGTCGATCACTGATATCGCGCCTTATAACCCGGTGCGCTTTATAGCCCGAAAAATACGGTATATATAATATTATAGAAATATTTATTTCATGAATAAAGCAAAATCAAAAAACATCATCCAATACCATGTGCTACTCTGTGTTTTCTTGGTTGCTATAGGACGCATAACTGAATGAGAGTGGTACTAATCAATCAAAACTACTCATTAGAATGGCTTATGTCTACGTGTTCTGATGAAATTTTGAAGGGTCTGGTAACGTGAATCTGTTAACAAACGAACAAGATATCTCACCAATCAAATTTATTATATCCACTATGGGGGCTGGCCAATGCAAGTGTAACCCCTTCTCAAAGGTGCTACGCATTTGTCATTCATAAATAAACGTCTATGCACATGTTAATGTGACTTAGATAACATCAAATGGTTACTTGCATGGAAACTTGATAATGCAGCCAAGTTTACCTACAACGTAACAGACCACTTTCTGGCAAAGGAGCGGAGAATGGACTTTATCTTCAAATAAGCCTAATGGACTGGTAAGTTTGGTGTTTCCTTAATGTCTTGGTTGCCCTGGCATACTGTGTACATAAGAAATGAGTGATCCTACTTTGTTGAACAGCTGTATTTGTAGGATTCGAGGATTATTTTCAAACTTTATGCAGAAAATTAAGATATGAAAGATAGTAAAATATTGCTGTGCTCTTTCGTACATGCTACTTTTTTGTAGGCCATTTTGTGGGCCGTTGATCTGTACTTTGAAATCCATAAAATAATTTAAAGTCAAGCTTAATGTTATGTGGTAAACTTATTGTGCACTAACAATATTTGTGCAAGTCCCGGTTGGGGGTTGGGGCAGTGGGAGCAAAAAGGGTATGCACTGCATGCTACTACCATCTTGTTACATACTGCTATCATTTCATTGCCCAGGCAATCTTTTATATCATTCACTGCTCGATGCGAACCAACGTCAGTGATTTTATGATGAGAAAAACTTGGATAAACATTAAAGTGATCTAAGACTAGATCAAGGAAGATGTGACATATTTTGTCTTTGAGGTGAGGTGTATCCCAACCAATGGAATTTAATGATCATACAGAATTAACTAGTTAATATTAATGTCCCATTTTATTCTCACTTATCCTAGTCAGGGTCGTGGGGAGGGTCTGGAGTCGAATCCAGAATCCACTGGTTCTACGCACAACCCTACCTCCACATTGCAACCGCCATTTGAATGCAGGCCCACAGGAACTGCTGTTTCTAGCAGCTGCCTCTACCCACTGAGCCACCACAACAGCCATATATGAAAAAATATGCCACTCAGTGGTTGAACACAAATTTGCTAACTGGTGATCTCTTTAGTGTGGTGACAACACTAACCAGCTGATATGTGCTTTACACTGTGGTTTCAAATACAGGTGCACTTTGGTCCTCCAAGTGTTTGTTTGTTTGGGTTTACTGCCACATCATCACAGAAAATGGCTAGATACATGGCAAAACACAGTAAAACAATTACCTAGTACATATCATACCTGTAAAGTCTGAGTATACCAAATCAGAATCGAACTTTCAGCTTTATAAGGAAGTCCAATATTTTTTTTTGGCCAAAAACATCTTTCATACACCTTTCTAGTCAATGCCATATTGGGGCAGTCTATGAAGATGTGTTTAATTGTAAGGGTGTTACCATCCAGCTGCAAACTTGATTAAATTCTTCCTACTGACCAAGTACACAATAGTACAAAGGAGTTTAAATAAATCAGACTGTGCTCAACATCTTAACAGGATTTAGTACTTGCCCAAACCAAGTGTGAAAACACTGGGAAAATAAAGTTTTAAATGCTTTTAATAAAACCTGAAAATCCATGTCTGTGTCTGAAATCATTCACGTCTCAATGTCCATGTTCTTCACATCATGGAATTTGCATATTAATCCAAACAACAAAGCAAATGATTATTAAACCTATTCAAATACAGCTTAATTTTAAATTCTTTAAGAATAGAATGACACCTGAATGTGTGCAAGTGATGGGAAATGGTGGGCAGAGCCCACAGGACATTTTCTCTTTAGGGCTGCACAAAATGTGGCTTTGGATCATTTCCTTAATTATCAGCACTAACTCTCCCCTTAACCTTCTGCCCTGGCAATAAGTACATGGAGAAATATTTTGTCAAACAAACCACAATGTTTTATATCCATGAAGCCCATATCTATTCAATTTGTTATAGTCAGTTGTTTATCTGCCTACTGCTGTTTCTGCCCAAATTGAGACAATTATCACATGAAAAGTTTCCAGATGGATTTAAGAAAATTAATCAGGTGGACTGATTCATTTAGCCAGGATATCTAACCTTTTTAGCTGCATTTAATAACTTCAAAGCTAAATGTCAGTCGTGTAACAGTATCAGACACTCAACGTCAAAGTACTTGGCTCATTAACCCCACCCCCCAAAAAAACTCCCAACAACAACAATGAATCAGTACATCCATAGTAACAACACATTTTTAATCTTACTACCTTTAAAAGATTTTGCTGATATCTGCAGTGTATTACGACCATTGTATAAGCTGCAATGTTGCCAAATTCTAACATTTACCAATGTCACATGACTAAAGCTCAGACGGTCGGAGTCGGTCGGTCGAAAAGCACTGCATAAAAATCAAAAGTGTTCCTGTCAGTTGGTTTCATAAACAGCAAATGCTCAAATGCAGTGGTTGGGTATTCTTACCAAAGGTGTTTGAATCTGAGCCTGGGTCAGTAGGGGATTTCTGCACACTAGGACGCATTCCGAAAAAATTCCATCGTTCTTGTCCACGTCCTGCTCCTTCATTTCCACCCATGGAGATGCCTATGTGAGAAGTGCTTAAGCTGGATGAGATGTATGCCAGGACTCTGGTCAAAAGGGAGCCTGTAAAGGAAAGAAACATGCCATCCAACCTCCCTTCAATACAAAATGCAAAGCAACCTGTCTTGCACATACAGTGGTGCTTGTTTTTTTTTGTGTACATTTTAGAATTTTCTATATTGATTAATGGATAGATGGATACTTTATTTATCCCGTAGGAAATTATTAGTCTCCAGTAGTTTAAACAAAGAAGAAAAAGCTTAATACAAATGCAAAGAAAAGGTAAAATTACAAAAACAAAATAAGGTACAATGCAGATACAAATAAGGTAAGTAAATAAATAAGGTGCATAGCATATGGTATGAAACAGAATAACAGCATGTGCAAAAAAAAAAATTGTATAATTATGTATAATTATGAACTAAAACATCATCAGACCATTCTTTGGTAGAATGACTTGTGTGCTTAGGGTCATTGTCTTGCTGTATGGCCCACCTTCTCTTGAGATTCAGTTCATGGACAGATGTCCTAATATTTTCCTTTAGAATTCTCCGATATAATTCAGAATTCATTGTTCCATCAATGATGGCAAGCCATCCTGGCCCAGATGCTGCAAAACAGGCCCAAACCATGATACTGCCACCACCATGTTTCACAGATGGGATAAGGTTCTTATGCTGGAATGCAGTGTTTTCCTTTCTCCAAACATAATGCCTCTTTTAAACCAAAAAGTTCTATTTTGGTCTCATCCGTCCACAAAATATTCTTCCAATAGCGTTCTGGCTTGTCCACGTGACCTTTAGCAAACTGTAGATGAGCAGCAATGTTCTTTTTGGAGAGCAGTGGCATTCTCCTTGCAACCCTGCCATGCACACCATTGTTGTTCAGAAATATAGAAAATTCTAAAGGGTTCACAAACCTTCAAGCACCAATGTATTTATTCTGGGCAGGGTACTATAGGGCCCTATTATTTCTGTGATGTGGAGAATACGGACAGAAACCTGGAATTGAGGAATAAAAATGAACGTCACATACTGTACATAGATGGAAATGCACAGAGTTTGAAAATCTAAATGAGAGTGTGATGGACCATAACCGGTGTTCGACCGATGATGTCATATAACCATTTCTGTTCTGGTCACATTTAACTTGTGCAGAGAATGACGACGACAGCGGCACAAACACAGCAAGACATGAACAGCACAGTGGTTTCTCCAATTTAGAATTCAGTACATGTATAGAGCTTTAAATACGGCTCATTTACATTTACATTCACAGCATTTAGCAGACGCCCTTATCCAGAGCAACTTACAGTTGATACAACCTTACAATTCAAGCAATTGTGGGTTAAGGGCCTTGCTCAAGGACCCAACAGTGGCAGCTTGGCTTGTGGGGTGGGATTTGAACCCTGGACCTTTTGGTCCATAGTCCAGTACCAGTACAGAGGACGTGCTAGATTTTGTGTTTTTTAGTGCAATCTGTGCATCTTACAGCCAAACCTGGATGTGGAAGGAAGTGTCTTCAGGCCACAGTCAGACAATACAAAATTGGTTTAGCATATAAATCCTGTGACTGGTTACAGTAATGTAGACATTAGTGAAAGGTTGCTTTACAACCTTGTAGGCTGGACCAGACTATGTGGAGTAAAATTTGTGGAATGCTTTGCACATACTGACAACTCCTGTAATGTGATTTAATGCAATAATGTAAGAGCTATTTTAATCCCACTCAGGCCTATACTACACTGCTAGTAATAAATGAGTATAACATAATTGACATAGATAATACCTCTAAATGGCATCTTGCCTCTAACTGCAACTTCCACTTCCTTCCTGTCAGTAAGAAGCTAGACTTTCAGTCTATACAGTGACTAAAAAGAGGACATTTCTCTATTTACACACACATTTACACATGCAAGAAATTATGTGGCACATGGGCCCACAATACAGTTGTGCTTGAAAGTGTGTGACCCCTTTAGATTTATCTATATTTCTGAATAAATATAAGCTAAAACATTTTTCACACAAATGTTGGTCTCATCTGTCTAAAAGACATTTTCCCAATAGAATACTAGATATTCCATTTTGCCACGTAATGGGCAGGAAAGCTTTTTGGAGAGCAATGGCTTTCTAGTTGCAACCAGTGTATTCTCCTGATGGAAGACTCCTGAACACTAATATCAGCCAATGTGAGCAAGGTTTTTAGCTGCTAAGAAGTTACCCTGGATTCCTTTGTGGACTCACAGGCTGTCATATGTATCACTCTTGGTGTGATCTTTGGTGCTCGACCACTCCTGGGAAGAGTAACAATGGCCTTGAAGTTCCACGATTTGTGAGGATGCCACAACAAGGTAGGGATCTTTCCATAAGAAATAATGGATATTAGGCTCCCATTATATGAACATTCTTTAACCAAACCATTTCTGGGAACAAGGTACATTTGGATAATGGGGTTTGACCGCATTAACGGAATAAAGTGATTTCGGAAGTGTATAAATTAAACATGACAAACAGTAAAATACCACGACTACCAGAGATGGCTGACCTGAGACTGAGCTTTGAAGGGCGTGGGCAGTGAGACAGAGACAAATGGTGCCGATGTCTTCAACGTCCCCAATAAGCATCTTCAACTTCTGTTAAAAATAAAGTATTTAAAATTTAAACATCATCTGCATACATATCTATCAGAACCTTAACAGTACAAAGCTGTCTATAAAGAACCATTAAACATCATAAAAACATGTCTACGATTCACTTCTTAATTCATTTAGAACTAAATGGTTCAATATCATGACTTAATCATCTTGAAGAAAATATTAAATTTGTTTGTTTGTTATTGTTTATTGCCATATCAGCACATTTCTGGCTATCCACAGCAGACTGACAGTTGTGTTTAGCCTATATCATTGTCAGTTACCTATTACAACAATTAAATGTATGTACTTCAGTTATATTCTGACGACAGTAGAGTAAGCTACAAACCTATATAAATGACCGTTCCCCTCCCCCAGGATCAAAAATAACATAATACTGTGAAATTGGTAGAATTCTTAAGAATACCACTATATACATTTTTGGTCATACCACCCAGCACTACCTGCTAGATGACATAAGAAGCACCCAAGGACTTGCTTATATTCTTTATTCTAAGTATTCCATTTAACTTCTACGTGTTTAACCACATCCAGTGGTGCTTGAAAGTTTGTGAACTCTTTAGAAATATCTACATTTCTGTAAAAGACATGACTTACAATATCACCAGATATTCACATAACTTCTAAAGGTTAATAAAGAGAATCAGGTTAAACAAATGCAAATAATCAAAACAATATAATAGTATCATATAATGATATAATATCTGAGTGGCAAGTGTATGTGAATCTTTGCTGTCAGCATCTGGTGTGACCCTCTTGTGAACTAAACTGCAACTGTTTCCAGTAACTCTCCAGTCCCGGCTTTCAGGAATTTTCGCCATACAGAAAAGATCCAACTCCGGGATGTTGGTGGGTTTCCTCGAGTGAACGTCTTCCATGACTTTTCTATTGGATCAAGTCATGACTTTGATTTGACAATTTCAAAACATTAACTTTAGTCTTCAGCAACAATTTTTGTTAGAATGACTTGTGTCGTTCGTTAGGGTCACTTCCTTGCTGCATATAACATTCTCTTGAGATTCAGTTCACAGACCAATGTCCTGGCATTTTCCTTTAGAATTTGCTAGTATAATTCAGAATTCATTGTTTCATCAATTTATTGTTCAGACAATGAAAAGATCACAACGTAACTTCACAGAACGCATCGTGGATGTTAAACGGCGTAAAAGACTGAAAATGCGCTTATAAAAATAAATTTGATTTAAATTGATTTGACTCACGATACAACCAAGCTGGTTTAAATTAAATTACTTACCCTCCAGTATGTATCAAGTCTAATTTATATAACGCTTTTAACAACAAAGCATAGCTTCAAAGCAGCTTTACAACCATCTAGACCCGCAGCCCTAACTGAGCAAGCCTAAGGCAACACTCCCTAAATGTTAGAAGAAACCTTGTGAGGACCACTACTCAAAAATGGGACCCAACCACCTTGGGCAGCCTAGTTAATGATTATAATGATGATAGCAACAGTAATAATAATCGTCATTATTGTTATTATTATTGCTGTTGTTGTTGTAAATACACAGCATTAGCTTGTATAACTAACTACGTCAAAAAGCACCAGGAAAAGCCAAGCTATCTAGCGTAACTTCACCTTACAAGGCTAGCACGTTAGCACAAGATTAAAGAGAGTCGTTTACCTTTTAAATTGTAACTTTCTGCCACATTCCGCCACAACATCGTCTTTTATTCTAGCCATATTTCAAATATATTAGTGTTACTGATCACGTCAGACCGCCTGATACGTAACTATTTAATCTGAAATCAGCCACCAGACACTCTGTTAAATTCCAACTGGCTCAAACTGGTTTATTTCCTCTTAAAGAGCAATCGCTTTCAAAATAAAAGACCGATCGAGTGTGTTTTTTGTGTATGTTTTTTATACTATTAGTAGTAGTATTTATAATGCATATAGTGACAATCTACACCATTATCTTTGGAGTACATTTAATACTCCAATATAGTATAAGATGAGTATAACTAAAATAGACTTGTACAACAGATCATATTAGAAGATTTTGGTTACTATTATTATTATTATTATCAAGCAAGAACAAAGCATGTACTCTTTATCCCAAGAGTTTGTTTCTAATACTAACAACGCTGATTGATTAAAAGCTCCTGCCGTGACCCGGATTCGAACAGGGGTTGCTGCGGCCACAACGCAGAGTACTAACCACTATACGATCACGGCTCACCACCAAGGAGGCTGACAAATTCAGCTGAATAGTTTACACACGTACGTGTATGCGTGTGCGTCCGCGTGTGCGCGCGCGCCCGCCCGTAATACGCGCCTCCTCTTGTATTAAATCTGGATGATCACGTAGTACTCAAAACTGCAGATATACGAATGCATTGGCAGGCTAACTAATTGATTCATGTCTAATCTTCTAACGTGCCATTTTTCTCTGTTCCTAAATGTTCACTTTATATCATTTTATAGACACAAACATATAGTAGACAGTTAATTTACAGTACTGTGAAAAAGTCTTAGGCCACCATTATATGAGATACTATTCATTTGCAATGATATTTCATTTGAATTTCATTTGAAAGTCTCTCTGAATTTCATTAATAAAATTACACAATATACCTCCATGTACTTGACTGTGAATATGGGCATAGTACAAATGACTATGCAGACATACAGATTAAAACAAGATTAAGAACCTGTATTCAATATATCAGAAGTTGATCATTACATCTTTGTAATACACAGCTGAGTTCTTAAGTTGACAACAGACATCATGCTGCTTGGGGCTCCAGATATTTACTTTTATTTCTTAAAATTGTACATTTTTCAAGTTGCTACTTTTTAAAAAGTAGAATGAGCACAATGTTTTAAAGCGCATGTGAGTAAACTCAGGAAAAAATGTACTGTGAAATTTGATAGTAGAACCATGAAGTGGCCAAATTACCACCAAAATTCATAATACAACTGTGAAATAATTCATGGTCAGTTCACAGTAGACAAAGTTTACAGTTATACTATGGAATTTCATGGTAGAACCATGAAGTGGCCAAATTACCATCAAAAATTCATAGTATAACTGTGAACTTCATGGTCAAACTGTGAAAGTTCACATTAAAACTGTCAAGAAATTCACAGTTTTACTATGACAATTCACAGTACATTTTTTCCTGGGAAAGACTGTGTTGGTGCAGTGGCTACAGTACTGAATAAAAAAGCATCTGCTAAATGACCAAATATAAAGGGGAAGGTCATGTAGATGTTTAGATAACTGAGCAGAATAGTGAGAACAGAATAATTGAAATAGAACTTAAAAACCTCTGATGGCTGCTACTGTTTGTTAAATCATGAGTGCATGAATGTTTTAAGAGGGCTGCATAATTATGGAGTAAGATTACTGTCAAAAATAACGTGTGTGTACTCGTCTACATTTGTACACAGATATATACATTACGCATACGACTTGACATATTATGAGTACGAACTCTCAGTCGTGAATATGAATTGTCAGTTATGGATACGGCTCGAAAAAGTCAGAAAACAAAATACATCACTAAGCTTGAAGGCAAAAGGCATAGAGCACATGAAAAATCAATTCAACATAGTGCGCATGCGTGGTTTGCTGCGTGGTACTGTTTTATACTAGTGAAAAAGTTCAATTACAACCATTATCTGCGTTATGAGTGTTAGGTTACATGGTGCTGGCTAAAGCCATGCTATGGTTTGTTTTTCTTTTTTAGTAATGGCGGGCTGTCTGTTAATGTTTTATTTCCCTATTTATCCCTCTAACAAAACTAACAAACTCTGAGTTCAAACCTGAACTCTGGGTTGACTAACTCTGAACTGAGAGTTTTCTGTTAAGGATAATGTTTAGTTCCGTCAACTCCGAGTTATTATGCTTCAGAATTTTTATGCTAGCTCTTTTCAAGCGATTTGCACTATTACATTAAAACACTGGTTATTTTAGTTTTTACATATAGCACAATGATCATTCAGGGCTTAAATTGAAGTAAACATTTAGGCCAACATATTTTTTCACCTCCAGGCTTCTAATTTCATCATTTAAGTTCCATTTGGGAAGATTAAATACAGAAAAAACAAAAAATGCCTTTAATTTTTGGGTTTATAATGTGTGTGTGTGTGTGGATGCTGGTGAGTGAAAACTATCCATGCTGTACATTTTATATTTCACCAGGGACTTGTAAAGCTAAATCCAAAATTTGCAACAGATACAATAAAGTATTCAAGAGTTACACAACTTTTTTAGTATTGATCACCATTCATCTCGAAATAGGTGATGACCTCTAAAAATATAAATAAAAAGAAGCCTGTCATCATAAATCAAATGGTTGCAAGTTTTTTTATGTCTTCTGTAATAGAACAAACAAATATTAGTCACAATTCAGTGTTATTTTGCTATTTATCTGAATAAATCACGCTGAATATAGTCCTCTGCATTGCTAAACCAGGCTGTATGGCCCTTTAAACCCCTCCCCTACGCGCTCTGTGAGCATGAGCATGTCATATGACATCTCTATGGAAACCTTAGACTGTTAGCTTTCGATCGGAAGGGGTGTCGTCCAATCAGCGCTTACACATACCCGTCAGTTTCCTATACTGCCTATTACAGCTCCCGCCTCTGTATGATTTGACTGGCTGGAAAAAACTGCTAACCAATGACCTTTGGAAGCTCACGAACAAATAATGAACTGAGGGTGAATCACATTTCAGGGGCTGCATCCTTCGAAGGACGCGGTGCTTGGAAGGTTGGGTAGACTGCGACGAAAGTCGAAACCGAAATGAGACGGTCTACTCTGCATTGGATTTCCTGTCTGCGTCACAGAACCACCCGCCCGCACCGTATCACAAAACAGCAATAATTGTTATAACAGTGGAGCCAGAAATTTTGAGTTTAGTTTATATGCTGTTTTTGGTTTTTCAATTATTGGAGGAGACACTTCACTGCAGTTCACTGGCATTTATTTTCCCTCAAGCAGTTTAATAAAGGTCTCCGTTTGCTCCTTGCTCCCTAAAATAAAACAAAAAATGTTGCGCTTTTGCTTTTTAACATTTACCTGTTTGAGTTTTTAAATCCTTACATTTAAATAACGTATATTCCTCAGACAACAGTTTCGATATCGCCAAGTTCCCCTCATGCACCTCGGGATATGGTAGGTCGCGAAGGATACATCGGATGTATCCTTCGTTTTCAGGGAAAAGAAGAACGCATTTGTCGGCCGCATACGAAGGAGCCTTCAGAATGGGACAGCCTAGGCTCGCCGCTATGACGCAATCAGTCTTCAAATGCAGCCTTCGAGGGATGCAGCTCCTGAAATGGGATTCACCCTGAGTATATACAGAGCCCTCCCATAGGGGATATCTTATGTAGACTTTAGAGGGAACCTCGTGTTTTGTAGTGAGAACACAGCCAAAGATCGCTCGTCTCTGGTTACGTTGCAAACGAATGGATTTTTATGGGACGACGTGAGCGAGTGAAAAAAGGACTTTACTGACATTGTATCTGGAGTTTAACGGTATCTTGGAGTTGTTTAGACAGTAAGTGAATTTTCTATAATAAAATCAAAAGTTATTTTACATCCTAAGTATATTTTAAAAGGCAAAATAGTTGGAGAGGTATGGTTGTTTATGTAAACAAACATGGCGGACAGCTGTGTTTGGTATGTGATTTCTGGCGAATGGCTGCATGTAGGCAGTTGAAAATTGGTATGCACATAGTCATAACAGTACTACATCTTTTGAGTTTGTGTTTTGGACTGTGTATTAAGAATGTTTTAAGTTATTAAAAATGCAAAAAAGGGCAACCTAGCGGGCCCATATACGGGCCCACAGGGGGCGCATTTGAAGTAATTGGTAAAGCTCGGGCACAAGGAGATACAAAGCCCTCATCAATGGAACAAAGATAACACGAATCAGCACGGCAAAGGGACAAGTGGAGTTAGAAATTGGTGCATATGAATAATATGAGCATATATTTAGGAAAAAAATAATACAGTAGCAAAATAACGTGAGCTGGTGTGGCAAAAAAAAAAAATGCTGCACGAGTCAATGGAGTGAGTAATAACTGAAAAAAAAGTTTTATTCCGAGTGTTCCACTTGTTTTATTTTACGTGTGTGTGCCTGCGCATGTTAATATTTATGCAGGTGCAACCCAACAAGAAAAAAACGTAGCTACTTATGAGGAACTGAAGATGAAACACAAAATATAGTTCAAACAGGTAAGGTATGATATCATTACATGCAATCATGATGTTGTTTAGCCTACCCTACCTAATTAAATAATACTCAGTGGTTATGCCATATATGTAAGTAGCTAGTGAAATTTCCTAAGAGAGGAAAAAAAGGAAATTGTTCTGCCATTCCAACAGTATTTCATATTATCTATTTGAAAGCAACACCTACATGCCTTTATACGTACATTTTTTTAGTGTACCTGTAGCTCCCCGTAAAAGGTGTATTTTTAGAAGCAAATTGAAAATCTAATTTAGAAATGGATCACTTAAAGCTGCAGATATAAAAGACAATAATGGAAATACAACTGCTGGAACATCAGTTAAAAGTGGATGAGGTGCCCACAGGTGGATGATTTTACTTGTTTGAAGAACATAAAATATATTAACCTCTGTACAGCATTTGTACTTGCAGGAAATAAAGAAGACTTCATAAAAATACAGACATATTGTTTTTATTTGACACTGGGGAGGTGATAGGCTAATTAGAAATCATGGTAGCAGATTGTGTCTCTCACTGTTCTTCCATCTCGTGCATCAGTGATGTGGTCAGGATTTATATCAGGATTGGTCACTGGATGAGTGGGACATTATCTGATCACCAGTCATTGAGATCCCAAATGGTCATCTCTACTCTGGCTCATGTCCTGCAGTGAACCATGTTATAACATTGCTGTGGGCCAGGCTCAGGATCAGCGCAAGGGGTCAGAAAATAGGGCTGGCAGGGGTACCTTCTGTCTGTAATGTTGCTGATGATGTGGGCTGTATCATATATAATCTTCACACTGCAGAACAATAATTAACTGCAGTGGCTGTATTGTGAATTGTATTTAATTGCAATTGCTATTATTTAGGTCTACCTGCACATTAGTGTTGTGGGAAAACTTCCTATTCACTTCATCTTCTTCATTTAGCAAAGAGTGCCATCTATGCAGCCAATCACACTTGGAAATCCTAAAATCATATTAATATTAAAATAATATTAACTGATTCAAGACTCAAAGCTTCATACTAAATAAATTACCTGTTGCTTAGACTGATACCTGAAATTCTGTGGGATTCTTCTTTGATCAGGCTTGTGGCTCTGTGACTTGGGAACACCACAAAGGTTTATAGTAACCGTTTTAATGCAAACGTCACATTCTAACATTACTCAGCATCACTGATTTTGTATAGAAAACTTGTCTAGTCAAAAACCTGGAGCACAACACAAAGAATTTGCTCCGAACTCAGGACGTGTCCACGTAGTGCCATATGAGCGAGTGAGAGTGGAGAAGATTGTTAATAGAAATGATCGACTATGCTGAAAAACGGTAATGCTCACACAGATAATCATCAGGGAACGAGGAAACATTAAAGCAGGGTCTGATCAGCCTCTCCCGACGAAGATTTCTCCATAGTGTTTGTGCTTCGATGTGAGAAACTCCAGGTCAGTTGAAGTAAACCTGCTAACGAGCAGGTTAGCTTCAAGGAGTATGTTGCCAGAGTAACTGACTCCAAGTTACGCTGAACTTGCTTTGTGAAACCGAAAACCTAGAGTATCCATAAACTCTGAGTCAACTAACTCTGAGTTTTCATTAAACCTGGGGGGTATTTCAGAAAGCAGGTTTAACAATCCCTGAGTTCAAATCTGAACTCTAGGTTGACCAATCCTGAACTGTCCAACTCAAAGTTTTCGGTTTCAGAACAGGGGATAACGGTTAGTTCAGTCAAATCCGAGTTACTTTAACCCCGAGTAAAGCTCATGCACAAGGAGAAACAAAGCCCTCATCAATGAAATGCAGATAACGTGCATCAGCACAGCAAAGGGAGAAAAAAACCGTAGTTGGTAGGAAAGGGAAAGATTGGTAACGCCGTTTACCTTCCTCCACATGCTTCCTCTGAGCCCAGTATCCTCACTCGCTCCGGTCGCTTCCTCCTAGGTGCCCGCAGCGTATTTCCCTCGTCGGATATTCGTCCATGTGTTATCCCTCTCTGTCCGTATCCCCGGTTTAGTAGGGGACGAGTTTCGTCTCTTTCTTCCCGGCTTCCCAAACACGCACGCTGCGTTTCTTCATACGTATAGCTCGTGCTGGTCCCTCTTGGGTCTGTCGGCCCTCTGCGCATGCGAGGCCAGCTCCACTCTCACAAACGCACACACATAGCGCTGTCTCAATACACACACACACACTCATAGCGCTCTCGCTCTCCCTTTTCCCTCACGCGCCAAATACAGCACCGGGAGTTTATTCTAAACGGGTTATTACCCTATCCTCTGTTTTTTGTGTGTTCAGCATTGTTATTAATAAATTACTTCTTTTTGAGTGCGGCTGTATCGCGCCTCTTTCGTTTGCCCTTATCCTTAAGCCCTCCTCTGTAATGGTAGCATTCCTGCCCCCGAGAGCCGTGATACTGGCATCGAATCCCACCGCTGACAGTCTTCAGCATACACATGCACACTTAGTGGTTCAGCCCCTTTTTTTTCCCCGCGCTTTCGCGGTGTCTCTTGCACTTGGGTCCATTATTTGTACTTTTTTTTCAGTGTTCCCCCTGGGCCCCCCATAACTGTAGAGAGCACCCAGTATGGACCCAGCAGAGACCCCGCCCCCAGTTGCTGCCGTTCTCTGCCACCATGGCGCCACCTTGGGGCACCACGAGCAGCAGCTTACTCTTCTCACCCAGCAGGTTGAGGCCCTTCCAGAGGCGGTCGCTTCCCCACCTGCCGCCTCCCCCTCCTCCCCCTCTACCCCCCACCCCCCAGTGGGTGACTCTCCCTTCGCCTCCCCTGAACGATTCGGGGGTGAGCCTGAGTGCTGCAGGAGTTTTTTGATGCAGTGCTCTCTCATCTTTGAGCTGCGGGCTTCCTAGTTCCCCACGCCGCGCTCTCGCGTGGCCTATATCATCTCTCTCCTCTCGGGCCGGGCTTTGGCCTGGGCCACGGCGCAGTGGGAGTCTGGGTCGTCCGCTTGCGACGATGAGGCAATCTTTGCCGAGGCTCTGAAGAGCACCTTTTTTCACCCTCTGGGGGCGTTCTTATGGGGCGTGGTCCGGTCGTGACTCCATTGTCCCTCGCTCCGCCAGCCCCGACGCCCCTGAGCTCATGGAGCTTGGGAGGGCTAACTGGAGCCATTCCGCCAGGGCCAACTCTCCTTCCCCGGACAGGTCGGGAAACATAAGGGCCAGGTCCGGTTGGGGAGGCCAGTCCTAGGCCCGTCCATTCCTTTCCCTGTCCGGCTTCACCCTCTCGGTCGCTTTGTCAGGAGGGGGGCGGTCAGGCCCGTCTCCCCGCCTGTATTGATTCGGGGGCCGAGGGTAACTTTATCCAGGCCTCAGCTGCTCAGAGCCTTTGACGGGCAGCTCCTGGGGGGGCCTGTTACTCACAGAACTCTACCCGTCACCTTGGAGATTGGCCCTCATTCTGAGAGAATCTTTTTCTTCGTCACACGCACGCCTAATCTCCAGCTGGTCCTGGGTTACCCGTGGTTGCAAGTCCACAACCCTCGGATCGACTGGCAAACCCAGTCTATTTATGCGTGGGCCCCTCGATGCCAGGAGTCCTGTTTGATCTCCTGGTCCACCCCCGATCCCCGGACTCTTGCTCAGCCGGGAACTCCCGATGTATCAACCGTCTCTGAGCCCTACAGGGATCTGAGGGTGGTGTTTAGCAAATGCACGGCTCAGACCCTTCCCCTGCACGAGGAATACGACTGCACTATTAACCTCTTGCCCGGTGCGGCCCCTCCCCGGGGAAGGCTCTTTTCCCTGAACTGCACTGAGCAGGAGGCCATGCGACAATATGTCGCCGAAGCGCTCCAGCATGGCTTCATCCAGCCATCTTCCTCACCGGCAGGGGCGGGTTTCTGCTTTGTCGCCAAGAAGGACGGTTCCCTGCGCCCATGCATTGATTACTGGGGCCTCAATGCGGTCACCGTTAAGGACCGTTACCCCCTGCCCCTCATGGCAACAGCGTTCGAGGTGCTTCAGGGGGCCAGCATCTTCACTAAGCTGGACCTCCGCAGAGCGTACAACCTCGTCCGCATCCAACAGGGGGACGAGTGGAAGACGGCCTTTTTGACACCCACTGGGCACTACGAGTACAGGGTGATGCCTTTTGGGCTGATGAACGCCCCGGCCGTCTTCCAGCGGTTCATTAATGACGTGCTCCGAGAGGCTCTGGATCGGTACGTTTCCGTCATTGCCATTGCTCCTGGAAAACCGACTGTATGTCAAACTCGAGAAGTCAGTTTTCCACGCTTCTGCGGTGGCCTAAACTGCTGAGGAGCAGTTTATCGTCAAGGTGGACGCATCCAACATCGGTGTGGGGGCCGTCCTTTCCCAGCGCACTGAGCCAGACCGCAAGCTCCACCCGTGCGCTTACTTTTCGCGACGTTTAACCCCCGCAGAGCGCAACTACCCCATTGGGGACCGAGAGCTCCTGGCCATGAAACTGGCACTTGAGGAGTGGCGTCACTGGCTGGAAGGTGCCAAATCCCCGTTCCTGGTGAGGATGGACCATAAGAACCTGGTGTATATCCAACAGGCCAAGAGGCTTGATGCTCGCCAGGCTCATTGGTCATTGTTCTTCGCCAGGTTCGACTTTACGGTCACCTTCCAGCCGGGCTCCAAAAATGCCAAGCCCGACACCTTATCCAGGCAGTGGGATCCTCCAGACTCTACCCCCGTCCAAGATCCCATACTCCTGGCCCCCCGGGTAGTCGCAGCCCTTACCTGGGCAATCGACGACGTGGTCACTAAGGCCCTTCGTCACGAACCTGATCCCGGCAATGGTCCTCTGGGTTGCAGGTTTGTTCCTGCCTCCGCTCACCCCCAGTGATGCGCTGGGGGCATGAATCATCGTTCGCGGCTCACCCCAGCCGCTGTTGGCCGCGCATGGAGGAGGACGACAGGCAGTTTGTGGCTTCCTGTGAGGTTTGTGCCTGCAACAAGACCCCCCGCAGGAGGCCCTCTGGCTTTCTTCAGCCTCTTCCTGTTCCTGCACCCCCATGGTCACACATCTCCCTGGACTTTGTCATGGGCTTGCAACCTTCTAGGGGCAACATGGTCTGAGGGCCAAAAAACAGGTGGGGGTCGTCCACCACCTCTCACAGAAGCTGAAGAGATGGTCCTCATTCAAAACACTGGGTGACCTGTTGCTGAAGGTATCCCTGGAGGAAGCTCACCTGACCCAGCCACCCCCCAGGACCCAGTGGCCTACATAAGAGGGTAGTCATTCAAATTAAGGATATAAACTTATGTATATTCATTGTTTTGCCACTGTGGGATCAGTGATGCCACCCATCCATTACTAGACACAACTTGGCACACAGATTTTCTTGTAGCAGTACAATTATTTGTAATTGACTGCTGTTACCTTTCCAGATTCTTCATATTTCATGGTGGCTCAAAGTTACATATTCGAAAAACTGTGATGCACACTGTTGTAGAAACAAAAGTCCAGTTAGGTACATTGTTGGTGTAATCTGGTGAACCCATAACAGAGCTTCATGCAGGTGTAAGTACTTTTAATACTCCACAGAAAGTAGAGTATTCTAGAAGAATGTCCATCCACGTCCACAGCACAATGCATCTCAGTAATGTAGCAAACCTAAGACCACACTTAAAATTGATTAATTTTTAATGAATAAACGGGGCACCACCGGATCATTTGTGGGCTGGTGGATCCAGAAACCAGTTGAAAAGGGGGCAGCGAAATTGATCAGTCTAGGTCTGAATAGTGAATTCAAAGTTATGTTTCTCGACCTTTGTATGAATGAAACTCTCTCACACCAGGTGGTAAATTCAAAAGGTTATAACAAGTTTATTAACTACAAACAAGGCAATACCATCAGACTATCTGATGTAATAACATATGTATCACAGTATTAAAATCGGGAAATGATGGCAAACGTACATATATCACTATTAAAATCAGAAAACAAGATGACTGTATGTGTAACTTATCACACTGTAATAATTACCCAGAGGCAATGTTATGAACTAGTTTGTTACGACGCAGTGAGTTATTACTAAAACAAATTACGTTGAACATGAATAGTATGGTAGAAGCTACTTAGACATGGATGAGTCTACGTTGAAGCATGATTTAAGATCAAACGCAAGGTTCAAGAATCAGGGACCCAGAAAAGCCATAAACGGTACTCGCCTGCAAGGTCACTCGAGTGGTTCGGGGCATTCAACCCTGGCCCGGCCATCCAAAAGGTACGGTTTTGGGGATCGTTGGCGTCCGTATTTCGATGCACACCGTCGCTCTGAAAAGGCCTCTTAGCGGCTTAGCTCTTTGGTTTCTTGCCGATGGCGTGACCACGTTGACTTGAGGTGACTTGAGATTTCTCACTTCCCAGTTTAGGCTGCAGGCGTTCACGATTCCTTGACGTTTTGCGTGCGTACAACTCAGAATTTATCTTAGCCACAGATAAAGGTGGAGTTGACGCGTTTCTAGCACCACGAGCTTCAACAGACTTTAAAAAAACTTAGAATCTACGATGTAGTCGAGAGTGAAGGAGATCTTGGCTGGTTAGAATTTTAACTATCTTCTAATTCGGCGAAACCGAACTACTTAAGACTGCTGGACACAGGAAACTTAACGTAACTTAAACGCGAAAACTTGAGCAAACGAATAACAAAAAGGCTGACACAAAAGTTGCAACTTTAAAAGACCCAAAAAATAAAATACTTAGACGAACAAAGAGAACGAAAACACACAAGACTTGAAGCTTAGCTTACCACACGGTTGGCACGGTTGGATCGTGGGCAGCCGGAGGCAGGGGTACAAGGAGTTGCCCTGACTTAGCCAATGAAAAGCCGACTCATCAGTAAATCCCTCCTATCGTGGTTGTGTCTTATTTCACCATATGAGCTACAGACATTCTAACTTGGATGAATATATTCCTACATATCTAAGGTGATTAAAAGTATCACATAATAACCAAAAATTCTCAAAGTTACAAGTTTAGTTGCAGAGCTTCGTTGTAAAGTTCAAATGATCAAAGGCACCTTGAATTGATAACCTAGAACATTAAATCATTCTAACTACAGCACATACATTTGCTATTCCTTAAACAAGTAATAATGCGATCGATACAAGATGTAGGAAACAGTACATTCTAAATAACAACTTCATTTCTGTTCTTTTATAAGTATGAACCAGTATTAAACCCGAGTGATCGATACATATAGATAAAACAGCTGTTATTTCTAATCATAACCATTAGTATAGCACAACTGGACCATATCACGTATAAAAATGATCATTATACTAAAACATTAACCAAACAGAGATGAAAATACCCGACAAATCAGTAACATGCATATAAATACGATTATATATGTGAGTATGAAAAACATCTCTGATCAAACCCTTTGTATGAATTAGCTAAATACATATGGGTGTGTTTAGACTTATTATGAAGCAAATATCATGTGTTATCTAATTGGGAGGTTCCGGTGAAGATAATCTGTTCCCAGCAAAAGTTTAATACTATTACTAAAGTTTGTCTCTTAAATAGAACGAAGGCAACAGTCCTTGGTGTCATAAATCCAGGGCTGTCTTTCTGGCGCCAGGCCGACTAAGAAAAAGGGTCGTAAAAGTAACCTGACGTGGATGCATGTTTGCTTTCCTTTGGAGAAATTGGGGTAGATTGGGAAGGGTGAGTCTGGGGTGGACTTGTCAGAAATCCTTTTAAAACTACACATTGGTTTATTTTATGATGGCGAGATGCACATGTTATCTGGGCTTGGCCATGTCCTAAGTTTCTCCTGTTGTTTTGAGAAAAAGGTTGTTTATATGGCCCGTTAAGCCAGAGTCTTGTCCAGATGTTGGGCCCTTTTACATTCCAAAGAGTCACAAAGTTTTATGGCTTGGCAACCGTTGAACAGAGGGTTTAGAGAGTTGGGGGACTTTAATCCAGCTATTAACGCTACAGTAAGATGTGATTCAGAATTGGCTCATGACTTAGACCTGGCACTGTGATATTCAGTGTCATTTTGTTTGTGTTTCTGTAGCTCCCCATAAAAGGTGTATTTTTAGAAGCAAATTGAAAAATCTAATGTAGAAATGGATCACATAAAGCTGCAGATATAAAAGACAGTAATGGAAATACAACTGCTGGAACATCAGTTAAAGGTGGATGAGGTGCCCACAGGTGGATGATTTTACTTGTTTGAAGAACAAGATATTAACCTCTGTACTGCTTTTGCACTTGCAGGAAATAAAGAAGACTTCATAAAAAGACAGGCATATTGTTTTTATTTGACACTGGGGACGTGATAGGCTAATCAGTAATGATGGTAGCAGATTGTGTCTCTCAGTGCTCTTCCATCTCCTGCATCAGCGATGTGGTCAGGATTTATATCAGGATTGGTCACTGGATGGGTGGGACATTGTCTAATCACCAGCTATTGAGATCCCCAATGGTCATCTCTACCCTGGCTCGTCCTGCAGTAAGCCAAGTTATAATATTGCCGTGGGCCAGGCTCAGGATCAGCGCAAGGGGTCAGCAAATATGGCTGGCAGGGGTACCTTCTGTCTCAGGGGTACTTTCCTATGATAGATAAAAGAAGGATACAGTTTAAATTATCAGTGGCAAATAGAAATAAATATTGATTATGAGAGGATATGGTTATATGTACTGTATGTATTCACCATGGGCAAATCTAGCACGCACTGTACACTCATGAAAACTTTACAAGTCATGCATAGACCCAGGCCACTTTGCTTCCATGTTGCTGATGATGTGGGCTGCATCACATATGATCTTCACACTGCAGAACAGTAATTAACTGCAGCGGCTGTATTTTGATTTGTATTTCATTTGTAATGCAAAATTGACATTATTTAGGCCTACCTGCACATTAATGTTGTGGGAAAACTTCCTATTCACTTAATCTCCTTTATTTAGCAAAGACTGCCATCTATGCAGCCAATCACACTTGGAAACCTTAAAATCATATTAACTGATTCAAGTCTCAAAGCTTCATAGTAAATAAATTTATTGTTGTTTAGACTGATACCTGAAATTCTGTGGGATTCTTCTTTGATCAGGTTTGTGGCTCTGTGACTTGGGAACACCACATAGGTTTATAGTTACCATTTTAATGCAAGCGTCACATTATTGACAGCCTGACAGACGGTTGATTTAGAATATGCTCAGCATCACGGATTTTGTATAGAAAACCCCCTTGGCGAAAACCTGGAGCGCAACACAAAGAATTTGCTCCGAACTCAGGTTGTGTCCACGGAGTGTCATATGAGCGACTGAGGGCGGAGAAGATTGTTAATAGAAATGATCGACTGTGCTGAGAAATGCTAAGGCTCACACAGATAATCATCAGTGAAAGAGGAAACATTAAAGCAGGGTCTGATCAGCCTCTCCCGACGGAGATTTCTCCCTAGTGTTTGTGCTTCGATGTGAGAAACTCAGGGTTAGTTGAAGTAAACCTGCTAGCGAGCAGCTTAGCTTCACGGAGTATGTTGCCGGAGTAACTGACTCCAAGTTATCCTGAACTTGCTTTGTGGAACCGAAACTCTGAGTCAACTAACTCTTTCACTAAACCTGCTTTCTGAAATACTCCTCTGCTTTCTGAAATACCCCCCTGATCTGGGTTCCTGTCTTAACTGGAATGAACGTACTGACAGAAAAAAGATTTTGGATCAGCGCTCCTACTGTGAGAAGTTTTATGAGTATGGCCTCTGATTAGTTCAATTAAGTGTGTAGTACAGGAAAAACAGTACAATGTGCAGGACAGGGTTACTCCAGGACTGGAAACCCTTTCATGCTTAATTTGAGAACTGTTATATACACTAGCAGGCCAATAATAAAAAAAAAGTTGACCACCTGGATTTAACTAAGCAGTTAGTTAAATGGTTTAAAAAAATAGCCTCCCATCAGATAATTACTGCATTGGTGATTATGTTTCAGCTGGCAACAAATTATTTAACCCTAACTGATGCAGTGAGTTGCTCCTCATTTGATAAACAACCGTGTTGAAAGACACATTGTCACAACGGGGGTGCCTAACTGGCATGCAGGAGACGTGTGCAGGTTCTATTGTTATCACCATGTTGGTTTATTAATGGAATAGGCAGGTTACACCACAGAACAAAAACTAGACATGGGCTTCAACTGTCCAACAGAAACTAGGACAGACCTCAAACCGCTTAACAAAAACTAGAATGGGCATTAGACCTTCTTAATGGAAATTATAACAGGCATTAAACTGCTTAAGTGAAACTAGAATGGGCATCAAGCCACTTAACCAAACTAATAACGGACCTTAAACCACTTAACAGAAACTAGAACGGGTTTTCACCGCTTAACAGGGACTACAACGGGCTTTAAATGCCTTACAGACACAAGAACGGGCTTTAAACGCCTTACAGAAACAAAGATGCAACATTTACATGACGCCAAACGACCTTACCGCAAAGGAGATGACTAACTCCAACGGACCCGAAAGAGACCGATCAAAATGCGGAAACGGTACACCGAAACCGTCGCAACCTTCGGAAGGTCCGTAGACCAGGAAATACCCCGCAACTTGAGAGAGCTAGGGCTGTACATTAAATACAGCACCAAACAGCTGTAAACAATCCTTGCAAGTGCCCTAGCTTCTAGGCACAATTGTCCGAGGTGCAAGAAACCGTGGTGCAGGCATCGGTACATGGCCAGCGAGTTCAGACAAAACCCGACGAGATACGATGGACTCTACAACTGAGCTAACGTGTTCGGGAACACCACGATGAGACGCAATCGGTTCAAACACAGGGTTAACTCGTTCCGAAACAGGACATGGAGAAGCTATCGGCTCAATAACAGAGCTAGCTTGCTCAGAAACAGAACTCAGAGAAGCTACCGGCTCAGCAACAGAGCTAGCTTGTTCAGACACAGAACTCAGAGAAGCTATCGGCTCAACAACAGAGCTAGCAAGTACAGAAACACGAGTTTCCACAACTATGGGTTCATGCAGTGAACTAGGGTGGTCTGAAACGCCATTATCCACAACTATCGGTTCATGTTTTGAACTAGTGTGGTCTGAAACACGATTATCCACAACTATCGGTTCCTGCAGTGAACTAGTGTGGTCTGAAACACGGTTATCCACAACTATCGGTTCCTGCAGTGAACTAGTGTGGTCTGAAACACGGTTATCCACAACTATCGGTTCCTGCAGTGAACTAGTGTGGTCTGAAACACTATTATACACAACTATTGGCTCATGTTTTGAACTAGTGTGGTCTTGAACACGAGTGGGTCGGCGTTTGGCCAGAACTTTCCTGCAGCTGATAAGCTGGGGTTCTAACAACTGACCTACCCTAACTGACCAAACTGGGCGACTAGAGAACTCCTGCCTGGAGTCATATATGTGAGACCAAACTGGTCCCACAGCTCACTCATGAGCTGATCATATGTCCCCTGTAACAGCCGGGGCCAGTTGGCCCAGTTAAGTGCAGGACCAGTAAGACACCAGTTCACAAATACTAAACGCCTGTATTCTGAATAATGAGGGTACTGGCGCAAGTTTATTAATGGAATAGGCAGGTTACACCACAGAACAAAAACTAGACATGGGCTTCAACTGTCCAACAGAAACTAGGACAGACCACAAACCGCTTAACAAAAACTAGAACGGGCATTAGACCTTCTTAACGGAAACTATAACAGGCATTAAACTGCTTACCTGAAACTAGAATGGGCATCAAGCCACTTAACCGAACTAATAACGGACCTTAAACCACTTAACAGAAACTAGAACGGGTCTTCACCGCTTAACAGGCACTACAACGGGCTTTAAACGCCTTACAGAAACAAGAACGGGCTTTAAACGCCTTACAGACACAAGAACGGGCTTTAAACGCCTTACAGACACAAGAACGGGCTTTAAACGCCTTACAGAAACAAAGATGCAACATTTACATGACGCCAAACGACCTTACCGCAAAGGAGATGACTAACTCCAACGGACCCGAAAGAGACCGATCAAAACGCGGAAACGGTACGCCGAAACCGTCGCAACATTCGGATGGTCCGTGGACCAGGAAATACCCCGCAACTTGAGAGAGCTAGGGCCATGCCTTAAATACAGCACCAAACAGCTGTAAACAATCCTTGCAAGTGCCCTAGCTTCTCCCTCCGTTGCTCAGCAGTCCGGCGGGGCATAGGCACAGTCATGTCCGGATCGCCCCCTAGTGACCGGGAACTCAACGCCAGAGCAGTCGCAGGCGATCCGTGACACACATCCTATGATTGTAGAAATTATATTAATCTGTTTCAGAAGGGTCGAATTGTGAAATAGTGATTCAGGGAGCATGAAACAAAATATTAATGCATATCTGAACAGAAATAAATGTTGTGACATTGCAGAAGCAGTTCTGTCCAGTTACGTTTTTTTCCCACAAAGTCTTCTCCAGCACATCCCATAGATTCTCAATGGGGTTCAGGTCTGGGCTGTGTGGTGACCAATCCATTTGTGAAAATGATGTCTCATGCTCCCTGAACCACTCTTTCACAATTTGGGCCTCAACACCTCCCTCTGAAACTGGATCCTGAACTTCCTGACTGAGAGACCTCAGTCCATCCGGATTGTTAGTAACATCTTCAGCACCACCACACTGAGCACTGGAGCCCCTCAGGGTTGTGTGCCCAGTCCATTGCTGTTCACCTTGCTGATTCACGATTGTGCAGCAATGCACAGCTAGAATCACATCATCAAGTTCACTGATGATACGACCATGGTTGGTCTCATCAGCAAGAACGACGAGTCAGCATACAAAGAGGAGGTACAACGGCTATTGGTCTGGTGTAAAGTCAACAATCTTTCTCTGAACATTGACAAAACTAAAGAGATGGTTGTTGACTTCAGGAGGAACCCCTCAAACGCTCCATTTATACTCCTGACATTTGGAATGAGGTTCCGAAGCATTTGGGCCCCCACAACCAGACTGTCTAACAGTTTCTTTCCGCAAGCCATTAGATTCCACAATAACCGAAGACTAGATTGAACACCACATATACACACCTCAGTAACACGAACTGGGCCACACAAACCATGCACACTCTCTCTCTCACACACAGAGCAATCTTTTTGCACATTTGACATTTTTTGATGCTCTGTACTTATTCCATACTCACGCACACACACACACGTGCACTTCGTGTTAGCCTGTGACGCAGTGTGTTTATTGCAAACTATAATTTGAGTGTGCACAGCCTCACTGTTTTCAGCAAACATATTCCCATTGATATTATCAGTTGTAGCCAATTAATACTAGTATTGACATATTTAGATGCTTTTGTCATTAGAATTGCCAATGTCGTAGTATCAGGAAACACAATAAAGCTTTGTCCAAATTGCTGTCAGAGGTCAAAAGACACCATCTAATACCTCTCATATGTAATGCCTGCTCCGGTAAAAATACTACAAGAAAAACAAACATTCTTTCAAGCTCTTCACATTGTCCAGCATCAAATCAACAGTATATTTGAAAAATTAAAGAACAATTCTTTTTTGTTTGCACAAAACACAATGTTGAGACATTACGGACACTGATGAAATTATACTCTAGTTGCATTATATCATATTTGAGATTATTTCTATTGAAAATCCTGTTCTTTGTGGCACATGCGTTTACAGTTTGTCAACAAATTCATGAGAAAGTTATTTATATGTTTAAAAACAATGTTCATCAAAGAAAGACTGGAAGAGATCTGCATATTTATTTCTCTACAGGGCCTAATATCATTTAAACGATTTAAGGACTCTGTAGGAATTTCAGTCCATAAAGAGCAAGCATGCAGTCTAAACTGAATGTGATCTCCAGTCCCTCAATGGAACTGCATACAGAATTGCTGTTCATCAATAGCTGATATAATCACATGGGAAATCCTTACGTATTTGCTTTTAGAAATCTTTGTCAAGCACTACATTACAGAGTTACAGAGTTTACAAATGTAAATTTAAACTTTACTGTGCAAGAAAAAGAAGCCTTATGTTAACCATGTCCAAAAGTGCTATTGACTTCTCAGGGCTAGGAGGCATCTCGGATGGACCATCACACAGCAGAAAGAAATACTGTGCTCAGATGAATCAGTATTCCAGATATTTTTAGTAGAAATAGATGCTTTGGACCAAAGACGAAAAGGACCATCCACACTTTTATCAGTGTTAAGTCCAAAGGTCAGGGTCTGTCATGGTATGGGGTTGTGTCAGTGCCAATCGGAAAAGGTAATTTACACTTCTGTGATGACAGCATTATTGCAGAAAAGTCCATTTAGATTTTAGAAGAACATAAACTGGCTTCAAGGCTGATGACATCTTTGTTCCTGAAGGAGTCAGTCTTTCAGTGATACTACTTTGTACCAATCACATAATTATTTATTTATTTATTTAACTCAATACTAGCCCTGAATTGTCCCTGTTCCAAAAATGTTTGGACTGTGGTCCAGGACTAAAATGCAAGAGTGGATGTATATTGACAAATGAAATTAAGCTGACCAGACAAAACATTAAACCTTTTCTGATTTGGGGTTGTATATTCTTAGATTATTACTCTCAATTAATGCCTTGGATCTAAATATATCATAACATAATACTTGCAAACATGTAAGGTCTAATATTTAATTTTTTTTTTCAAATATTGTTTTTAATCTGGGACCACAGTTTGAAGTAATTCAGCAGAATGGTCTGTATATATACAGCAGTGAGCAGAAGCAGTACAAGAACACCCCACAGGCCTTGCTGCTCAATGATATTCTGACCCTGTCATCTTGCTATAACGATTTCATTCCTGTAAGTTGTTCAGGTCCTTATGCATGTCTTCGCCTATATGAGAACTGAGATATCCATCTTGACATGCACAAATGTAACAAGGTAATCTACATTATAGTGACACAAATGTGGATTGTCTTATTAAACAAAGCATGTCAAGGAGTGTGTGTGTGTGTGTGTGTGTGTGTGTGTGTGTGTGTGCGTGCATGTTTGTGTGTTTGCATGTGCCTGTATGTGTTGAATGTTAAGTGCTGCCCAGCCTCAGACTGAAGGAATTTAAATTATTTAGCTGGTGCATATTTTTGGAAAACACAACTTTGCAAAACACACATGCACGCGTGCACACACACGCACACACGCACACACACACACACACACACACACACACACACACACACACACACACACACACAAACACACACACACACACGCATAAATGGTGTCAGATTGTGTTTGTTTGTGTGATGAGGGAACATACAGTACTGTAGTGCATCTGAATTATTCATTGAAATGAAGTACATCCCATATGAAAGAGATGTGTGCATGCAACTGTGAGTATGCAAGTGTGTATTTCTGTAATATTATTTTATTTGCAAGCAGTATTCCTTGCACACTGAACTTTGAAGTTTTTAGTCCAGATTCTCAATCATTCTGATTAGGATTAAATGGTTTCTTACAATGAATGAATGGACATTTTATATTTTGATTGATGGTTGTATGTGGCTATAAAAATACACTGAAGTCACATTTTACTGGAATGGTTACTAATTTGGCATTCTAATGTACACTGGCTACTCTGGGTGTTTGTACTGTATGTTAGGCGTGTATGTATCTGAGAGAGATCATTTGCTCCCTAATAATCAACAGACATCTCCCAATTCAGCTTTGCAATGAAATTTGGCAGCTGATTTCATATGCATTCTCATTCTCAGTAAGCCTTTTTTCAATATATTTTTTCTTATATTTGTGGCCATGCAAAGATTGAATAATGAATAAAAGTTTATTGTCTTCTAACTTCTTCTTCTTCTTTCCACTTCTGCCTTCATCAGGGGTCACCACAGCGAGTTAAACGTTTCCACCTCACCCTGTCGTCCACGTCCTCTACTCTCACCCCAACTCCCTGCATATCTTCATTTACCACAACCAAATAACTCCTCTTTGGCCTTCCTCTCCGTCTCTTGCCTGGCAACTCCATCTCCAACATCCTCCTACCAATATATCCACTATCCCTCCTCTGCACATGTCCAAACCATCTCAGTCTTCCCTCTCGAATTTTGTCTCCCAATTTTCCAACCTGTGCTGTCCCTCTGATGATCTCATTCCTAATCCTGTCCACCCTAGACACTCCTAAAGAGAACCTCAAGATCTTAAGTTCTGCCACCTCCAGCTCTGCTTCCTGTCTCTTTGTCAGTGCCACTGTCTCTAACCCATACAAGGCTGGTCTCACTACTCTCTTATAAATCTTTCCTTTCACTTTTGCTGCGACCCTTTTGTCACACAGCACTCCTGACACTCTTCTCCACCCACTCCATCCTGCCTGTACTCTCTTCTTTACCTCCTTTCCACACTCCCCATTTCCTTAGACAGTTGATCCCAAGTACCTGAACTCCTGGACTTCTGGACTCCGTGACCAATGATCCCTGTAGCCTGACTGTTCCACCTGCCTCCCTTTCATTTACACACATGTATTCTGTCTTACTACAGTTGACTTTCATTCCTCTCCTTTCCAGATTATACCTCCACCTCTCCAAGTTCTCTTCTACCTGTTCCCTGTTCTCACTACAGATCACAATGTCGTCTGCAAACATCATAGTCCACGGCGATACCTGTCTGACCTCATCTGTTAGTCTGTCCATCACCAGAGCAAATAAGAAGGGACTCAGGAGCGATCCTTGATGCAGTCCCACCTATACCTTGAAGCTATCTGTCACTCTTACAGCACATCTCACCTCTGTCACGCTGTTCTCATACATGTCCTGCACTAATCTAACATACTTTTCAGCCACTCGAGACTTCCTCATACACCACCACAGTTCCTCCCTTGGCACCCTGTCATAAGCTTTCTCCAAATCCACAAAGACGCAGTGTAGCTCTTTCTGACTATCTCTATACTTCTCCATCAGCAGTCTCAAAGCAAAAATCGCATCCATAGTGCTCTTCCTTGGCATGAAACCATACTGTTGTTCACACACTGTCACCTCCTGTCTGAGCCTAGCTTCCACAACTCTCTCCCAAATCTTCATTGTGTGGCTCATCAACTTTATGCCCCTGTAAGAGCCACAACTCTGTACATCACCCTTCTGCTTGAAAATCAGTACAAGTTAACTTTTCCTCCATTCCTCTGGCTACTCTCATTCACCAGAATTCCACTAGAATAATCTAGTCAAAAACACTCCCCCTCAAGTCAAGTCAAGTAAAGTCAGATTTATTTATATAGCGCTTTTTACAATGGAGCATTGTCTCAAAGCAACTTTACAAGTTTAGTTTATCTCCTAATAACTACGTCCAATCCCAAATTGAGCAAGCCTAGGCGACAGTGGCAAGGAAAAACTTTCCTAGTTCTAGAAAAAAAACCTTGAGAGGACCAGACTCAAAAAGGGACCCAACCTCCTTGGGCGGCGTAGATGATAAATCTAAGAGCGAACTAAAGTCATGGAGTCAAAGTTTGAATAGAATGTGAAGTATGCACATCGACATTAAGTGGCCTGGGTATGATGATAAATCTAAGAGCGAAACCAAAGGTCATGGAGTCATGGTCGAATAAAATGTGAATTATGCACATCGACATTAAGTGGCCCGGGTATGATGGGGCTGGAGCTGATGACGGAAGCAGCTTGAGTGGAGGCTCCATCAGATGAACATCATGTGTGGGCTGGAACTGCCGGAACACAGCTCGGAGAGAAAACGAAAATGTATTAGTTTATTGATTAAGAGCACAGTGTTTATTAACAATCACTGATGCCATGTCAATCACGATGATGCCAAATGTAGCATGAGACCCCCGGCAGCATTATCTATAGCAGCATATAGCTAGAAAGCTAGAAAGAGGAGAACTGGTAGGAAACACAGCCAAGAGGGATCACATGAGACATTGGCAACCCCACGAGCAGCAGAAGATAGCAACCCAACGTCTCTGATCACCATAAGACTCTTTGACTATAAACCCCCCAGCTCTGCCCTTATTTAAGGCAAGGATGCATGAGTCAAGATCACGAGGACCGAAGCCCAGTTCAGCCCAGACCGCCCACTCGACACTCTCCCGGCTAGCGGACAAGGCAGGCCAGGCCAGACATGACTCCAGGCTCCGGCCCCAGCGACCCCAAGCCATGCATCCTGGTCTAAATCTAGTCAAAAGCCTGCGTAAATAGGTATGTCTTTAGCCTAGACTTAAAACTTTGGAGAGTGTCTGAATCTCGAACGAAAGTGGGAAGTTTTATTCCATAGTTGGGGGGGTCATGTATGAGAAAGCCTTTCCCCCTGCTGTGACTTTTTTAATTCTAGGAACTAAAAGAAGTCCTGCACCCTGCGAACGAAGTAGACGAGTTGGATTGGTAAAACTCTAAAAGTTCACTCAAGATAATGTGGGGCCAGGCCATGTAGAGCTTTATAAGTTATAAGAAGTATATTGTAATCAATGCGGAATTTGACTGGTAACCAGTGTAGTGATGATAGAACAGGAGTGATATGAGCAAATTTTTCTAGTTTCGAGTTAGCACTCGGGCAGCTGCTGATATTTCTAAGTTTAGCGATATTACATAATTGAAAGAAAGCAATTCGAGTGATGCTGCTAATGTGCGCATCAAAGGAGAGATCTGAATCAAATGTGACACCTAAGTTTTTTACAGACGGACTGGGCAATACTGGACAGCCATCTAGATTTAGGATAGATGTAGCTTACCTGTCCTCTCCCAGCCTTGGGTCCCACTAATAGAAACCTCAGTTTTATCTGAGTTGAGTAAGAGAAAATTAAATAACATCCAATCTTTTATTTCCTTTACACAGTCCTCGATTTTTGTTGATTGTAAGGCTGTCATTAGTTTTGGCTGATATGTACAGCTGTGTATCATCTGCATAGCAGTGGAAACTAATGCCATGTTACGAATAACTGAGCCTAGTGGCAGCATGTACAGAGAGAATAAAAGCGGGCCAAGCACTGACCCCTGAGGCACGCCAATACTTCACTATTGAGAGCTTAGATCTTAGATTATTTACATGAACAAAACTGGTACCGGTCAGTTAAGTAGGATTTAAACCAAGAAAGTGCTGATCCCTTAATACCTACAGTATTTTCTAGTCTGTTTAGTAAAACATCATGATCTATAGTGTCAAAATCTGGCACTTAAATCTAACAGAACAAGAAAGAGAAAACACATCCCTTATCTGAGGACATTAACAAGTCATTTAGTACCCTAAGTATGCTGTTTCAGTACTATGATGGGGCCTGAAGCCAGACTGAAATGTTTCATAAATTCATTTCATTCCTTTGGAAGTAACTTACAGAGCTGCTCATAGACGGCTTTTTCTAATATTTTGGACAGAACGGTAGATTTGAAATTGGGTCTTATAATTAGATATCACACAAGGGTCAGATTGGCTTTTTTAATCATTGGTTTGATAACGGCAGACTTAAAGGATTTGGGCACATAACCTAAGGTAAGGGGTGAATTTTAAATAGCTAACACTAGCTCTATAATACTAGGTAATACTTGTTTGAGTAGACGTGTAGGAATTGGATCTAACAAACATGTTGATGACTTAGACGAGCCGATCAGTGCGGATAGTTTCAGTATTAGTAATTGGGGTAAAAGATTCTTATCTTGATTTACGGCTAATTGAACAGATGTCTTCACTAGTGCTGCATCTGGAAGGTTGCTGAACAATTTGGTGATGTGATGAGCATTGAGTTGTATGCCTAATGTTTTCTATCTTATCATTAAAGAAAGTCATGAAATCATTACTGTTAAAATTACACAGAATGGGAGAGTCACTTTCTGTGGGGGTTTTTTTGTTAATTTGGAGACTGTATTAAAGAGAAATCTTGGATTATTCTTATTTTTCTCTATGATTGAAGAGAAGTATGCAGCTTTAGCTTTAGTGAGGGCATGCTTATACTCTGCCATGCTGTCCCTCCAAGCAATCTTAAACATCTCCCAATTTACTATGTCTCCACTTGCTCTCAAATGCCGTGTTCTTTGCTTAAGGTACGGGTGTGGTCATTATACCATGGTGCTAGCCTTTTTTTTTCCCTAATACGTTTTGACACCCTAGCAGGGGCAGTCGTGTCCAGGGTTGAGCGGAGCAACACATTCTAATTGCTCATTTTACACACACTCAAGATGATTTATCTCCGTAGGTGTATTAAATTTTAAGTCTGGTAGATTTTTAATAAACACAGCTGGAGTAGCAGATGTGATAGTGCGCTTGGTGTGATAACGAGGCAGAAGGATTTTATTTATTAGAGATAGCTCAAATACTAAAAGATAGTGATCTGAAATCGAATCACTTTGCGGGAAAACATCAAGGTTATCTATATTGATACCAAATGTTAATATTAGATCTAAAGTATGATTATTACAGCGGTGGGTTGGGTCCCATCACATTCTGAGTGATACCCATGGATTCTAAGATGGAATCGAAAGCAATTTAAGTGGATCCTGCTCATTGGTCAAAGTGAATATTGAAATCACCCACAAATTAAGCCTTATCTGTTGACAGTAGTAAGCAGGAAAGAAAGTTAGCAAATTCCTGAAGAAATTCTGAAGAGGGACCAGGAGGGCGGTTTGGTAAATAGTGATAAGCTGAAAAGAGTGTGGTTTTTGACTTCCATAATGATGGATCAGTCACATTAAGAATCAGTATTTTCAAAATTAGCCCTTGTAATGGGATTTTAGCTGTAACACCTAACTCTTTGTCAAAAATTGTGGCTATGCCTCCCCCCCGACCATTAGGACGAGGGCGATTAGCATGACTGTATTCAGGAGGTGAGGCTTCATTTAAGGCTAAATATTCATCAGGTCTAATCCAAGTCTCAGTGAGACAGAGAGCGTGTAAGCGTTTATCAGTGATCATTTCATTTACAATTACTGCTTTGTTTGTAAATGATCTAATGTTAAGTAATCCTAGCTTTAGTCTAAGGTTGTTATTTCTTTGGGAGCTATCTGTGTTTATACTAATGAGGTTATTAAAACAGACTTTTTGAGAGTGTTTACATTTAGGACAGATGCGGGTAACAGACACAGTTTCAATAATGTGGGTTCTGGGTGACGGTGCATGGCTACCAGCAGACAGTTGGTTAAGCCGGTCTGTCTGCTGCCTGAGCCCTGCTCTGGATAGTCAGCCCCTAACAAACCGGGTCATAAGACTATGGGCAATGTTGCAGGAGATGAGAGCAGCACCTCCCGAGTGGGATTGGACACCGTCCCATCCTAAAAGGCCAGGCCCCTCCAGCTCTCCTAGACTTTTCCATACCTCAACCGGTATGTCATCAGGTCCCACTGCCTTTCCGTTCTTCATTGTTTTCAAAGCTTTCCTTACTTCGTCCTTGGTAATCTTTGCTATATCCTGTTCCACAATTTGTACGCCCATCCCACCTTTTTTTCCCCTTTCATTTTCGACATTCATCAACTCCTCAAAATACTCCATCCATCTTTCCCTCACCCTCTCCTCACCCGACAGTACATTTCCATTTCCATCCTTGATCACCCTGACATGCTGCACATCCTTTCCAGCTCCATCTCTCTGTCTCGCCAGCAAGATTACAACTCCTTCTTTTCCTTCCCTACTGTCTAACCTTTCATATAACTCATCACTAGGCCTTCTGCTTGGCCTTTGCTACCTCCCTCTTTGCCCTGTGCCACATCTCCTTGTACTCCTGCCTACTCTCATTAGTCCTGTCCCTGTCCCATTTCTTCTTTGCTGACCTCTTTCTCTGAATAAACCAACCTCCTGCACTTCCCTCGTTCCATCACCAGGTTTTCCTTTTCAGCCTTTGCCTGTCCAAAAGACACACCCAGTACCTTTCTACCTGTCTGTCTATTTACTGTTGCTGCTACTACCCAGTCATCTGGGAGCTCTTTCCTATCACCCAAAGCCTTTCTCAGCTCCTCTCTGAACTCCTTACAACATTCCTCCTTTCTCAACTTCCACCATTTGGTCCTCTGCTTTGCCTTTTTCCTCTTCCTCTTCCTAACCATCAGAGCCATCCTGCACACCACCATCCGATGCTGTCTAGCTACACTGTCCCCTGCCACTACCTTACAATCACCAATCTCTTTTAAGCAACCTCTTCTACATAGGATGTAGTCTACCTGTGTGCTCCTCCCTCCACTCTTATAAGTCACCCTATGCTCCTCCTTCTTTTGGAAATATGTATTAACCACAGCCATTTCCATCTTCTTTGCAAAATCCACCACCATCTGTCCTTCTAGGTTCCTATCCTTAACACCAAACCTGCCCATCACTTCCTCATCTCCTTTATTACCTTCACCAACATGACCATTGAAATCTGCACCAATCACTAGTCTCTCCTCCCTGGGAATGCTCTCAAGCACTTCATCTAACTCCCACCAGAATCTCTCTTTCTCCTCTAATTCACAGCCAACTTGTGGTGCAAAGCCACTAACAACATTCACCATTACACCCTCAATTTCCAGCTTTAAACATACTATCCTATGGGACACCCTTTTCACCTCAATGACATTATTTACATAGTCCTCCTACAGGATCACACCAACTCCATTTCTCTTCCTATCCACACCATGGTAGAACAGTTTTAATCCTGCACCAATGCATTGAGCCTTGCTACCCTTCCACTTTGTCTCCTGCACACACAAAACATCAATCTTTCTCCTCTGCATCATATCAGCCAGCTCTCTACCTTTCCCTGTCATCGTCCCTACATTTAGGGTTGTTACCCTCAGTGCTATATTCTTGCCCCTCCTGCTTCCTCTCTGTCTCCTCACATGCTTCCCTCCTCTTTGTCTTCGGCAAACAGTAGTCCAATTTCCGCCGGTACCCTGTTTGCTACCAGTACCAGTGGCGGTCGTTGTTAACCCGGGCCGCGACCGATCCGGTGTCGTGAAATTATTATGAACTCGCATACTTTATTTGGCAAATGTTTTACACCGGATGCCTGTCCTGACGCAACCCTCACCATTTATCCGGGCTTAGGACCGACACTAGAAATACCCTGGCTGAGCAATCTAGCGGCTGGTTTAAATTGTCTTCTAACTTCTAAAGTCAGAAAAACAACACAGTTTCACCACAAAACACCAGGACAGCTTTAAAAACACATTAGCATACATTATGAACATCTCTGTACTGGATGGATGGATCAGTATTTATATTTCTCTAATTGGAGTTCTGACTGGGCATCATGGTATTGCAGTGGTTAGTGCTGTGTGGGATTCCTCAAGGTATTTCAGTTTTCTCCCACATACCCAAGACACATGTTAAACTAGTTTCTGCAAAGTTTCCCAATGTGAGTGAGAGAGAGACAAGTTTTGTGTGTGTGTGTGTGTGTGTGTATGGGGGTGTATGCCTTGTAATGGTGATTGTAAGGACTAGAAAGTTTAGAGTATGTATCTTTTTTTAGGACCTCCCATCACTGTGTGGATGTCCCCCAAGCAGACACTAGATGGCAGTGTCAGCTTGGCTATTGTACCATTCCACACAGTTCAAGCAATCGTGCATGCTTTTGTTAATTGATTGCGGCATGATTGCGGACAGCTGTCGGCTTTTGCGCTGACAGTTCTTGCACCTTCGTTCATTGCTACGCAGATCGTGCCTTGTATCGCTTTGTGTTTTTTGGCGATCGATCAAGTGTCAGCCCTGATAGGGAAACTGGTACGGTCCGGCTTGCATAGAAGGTGAGCCGTGTAGAGCTGCAAGGCTCGAAGTAATGTGGTTAGGGCTTAGCCGCTAGGCACTAACATTAAGCCTTTTCCATCGGCACTATCCTTTCTCTCCTCGTGCCTCTTCTGCTCTCTGGATGCTCGCCATGAGCGTTATCTCTTGCGGACGCTGCCACTTCAAGTCTTTTCTTTGTCTTTTAAAGTTGCAGTTTTTCTTTTTGTCAGCCTTTTTATTCGTTTTTGCTCAAGTTTTCGCGTTTATTTTAAGTTTCCTGTGTACAGAAGTCTTAAGTAGTTCGGTATTGCCGAATTAGAAGATAGTTGAAAGATCAGCCAGCCAAGATATACTTCACGCTCTGCCATTCACGTACCATACAAGTTCTTCAAGTTTTTGTTGAAGCTCGTGGTGTTAGAAACGCGTCCACTCCACCTTTATCTGTGGCCAAGATAAATTCTGAGTTGTATGCACGCAAAACGTCGAGTAATCGTGAAACCTGCAGCCTAAAATTGGGAAGAACGCCATCTCAAGTCACGTGGTTATGCGGAGGATATCTGCAAGAAACCCCCGGGCTAAGCCACTGAGGCCTTCTCGGAACGATGGTGGGCATCGAAAGATGGACACCAACGCTTCTCAAAAGATCGTGCCTTTCGAGCGGCTGGACCAGGGTTGAATGCCCCGAACCAATCGAGTGACCTTCCAGGCGAGTACCTTTTATGGCTTTTCTGGGCCCCCGATCCTCGTACTTTGCGTTTAATCTTAAACCCATGCTTCAACATAGACTTGTTCACGCCTAAGTAGCTTCTACCATACTATTCACGTTCAACGTAATTTGTTTAGTAATAACTCACTACGTCGTAACAAACTAGCTCATAACATTGCAACATTGGTAATTATTGCGCGACCGATAAGTTACATAGAGTCATCTTGGTTTCTGATTTTTAATTACTGTAATATGTACGCTTGCCATTATTCCCTGTTTCCCATACTGTGATATATACATGTTCATCATCATTTTATGATTTTAACTCTGTGATACACTCGTTATTACATTAGATAATCTGTTGGTATTGCCTTGTTTGTAGTTAATAAACTTGTTTATAATCCTCTTGAATTTGCCGTTTGGTTTGAGAGAGTTTTATTCATTCAAAGGTCGAGAAATACAACTTTGAATTCACTATTCAGACCTAGACTGAGCAAGTTTGTTGTTCCCTTTTTAACTGGTTTCCAGATCTACCCGGCACTAAAACGATTTGGTGGTGCCCCGTTATTTTATTTTTATTATAATTATTAATTAGAAATTAATTTAATTAAAGTGTAGTCTCAGGTTTGCTACACTCTCCAAGTAGAGACCAGTCCCTCTAGCACCCGATCCCGCTGTTTGCATTTCGCACTTTATTCATTTAGTTCTTTTCCGTTTCGTTTCTTTCCTCACCCTCAGACGCTGAGCGCCGTTCTGTGCCTGCATGTCCTGGTGAGTAGCGCTGCTCACGCTGTGCATGCACCTGGCAGCGCACCACCCCTTTTTCAGGTTCACTTTTTCCATCTGGAGCTAACTGCGATTGGGTCCTTAAATTCCATTTTCTTTTTTTTTCACGGTTCGCTATCCTTTTAATATGGTGAATCGTAACATCTTTAGTGGTTAATGTTTTGCTTTTCAAAATCAAAATCTCTCATTTAAAATGTAAAATATCCAGAAGTAATAGGTGAGGGTGTATTTCCTCAGCAACTCAGATGTGAGAAGCCTTCTTCACCTCCCTCCTGGGCAGCCACCTCTGAAGTTATCTAAATGAATGCCATGCACTTGACCGATGAAGAGCGCCATCAACAGTGGTGGACAAGGCAGTGCTTCTACTCTTGATCTGACCAGCAACTCTTCATTCAATGCCCCATTTTTGGTGTGGCACTTCCAGTTCTAAGACCGACTGTGCGGGAAGGAACCAAAATGTACATGTGCAAGTCTCTCACTTTCTCACTCTCTCTCTCCAAGTCTCTCACTTTTTCACACAACATGAAAATGTACTTAACACCTAAAAGAGTCTGGCAGAGTGGTTCAGTAAACAAAGGGTCTCAGGGCTTCCACCAAACTAGATCCTGGAATGTGCATGCTCCCAGATATACCTGCAGTCATCTGTAGAGAACAAAGCTATGTGGGTCTATGTATCTGGAGGTTCTATCCCAAGACTTTATTCTCCCCTCTACTTTTGAAATCTGCAGCCGGGTTCTCTGGAAAAGATGGGTGTGATCCATCATCTTCAGCCAATCTGGAAGCAAGTGTAGCGTTAATAGCTGAATTACAATCCTTCAACTCAGGATGCCCTCTCTACACCCTCTTTTCGAACGATTGTCAAGTCATAAGCTTTATGACACTTTGGAATGCAAAAACCACCATCTGCACAGATTAATGGCCAGATAAACAACCTTTTTCTCAAAACAACAGAAGAAACCTAGGACATGGCCAAGCCAGATAACCTATGCATCCCACCATCATAAAATAAGCCAATGTGTTAGTTTTAAAAGGATTTCTGACAGCCACCACCTCAGACCACCTCAAGAGAAATCTGCCCTAATTTCTCCAAAGGAAAACAAAGAAGGCCTACTCTCTTTACTTTTACGACCTCTTTCTCAGCCAGCCTGGTGCCAGGAAGAACAGCCCTGGAATTTACGACAAGGACTTCAGCTTTCTTTCAAAAAAAACCCCATACTTTTTAATAATAGTATAAATTTTTGTTGGGAACAGATTATCTTCATCTGGACCACTCAATTAGAAAACACATGAGAACTGCTTCATAATGAGTCCAAACACACCCAAATGTACTAGGCTATTTCATACAAAGAATGTGATCAGGGATATTTTTCATACTCTCATATATAATCATATATATATGCATGTCACTGATTCCTCGTGTATTTTCATATCTATTTGGTCAGTGTTTTAGTATAGTGACCATTCTATACGTAATATGGTCCAGTTGTGCTATACTAATAATTATAGTATATAGACATAATAGCATGTTCTCTCGGTGTATCGATCGCTCGTGTTTAATACTTGTTCACACTTATAAAAGAACAGAAATGCAAGTTTTTATTCAGAATGTACTGTATCCCACCGTGTATTGATCGTATTATTATTTGTTTAAGGAATAGCAAATGTATGTACTGTAGTTAGAATGGCTTAACTATGTGTTAGTTTATAAATTTAAGGTGCCTTTGACTATCTGAACCTTACAACGAAATTCTGCAACTAAACTTGTAACTTTTTGGATTTTTGGTTATTGTGTGATACCTTTAGTCGTCCTAGATATGTAGAAATATATTAATCCAAGTTATAGCTTCTGTAAAAGTGGCCCATACCAACCTATAGTGAAATTAGAAGACATACCCATGAGAGGAGGGATTTAATGAAGAATCAACTTCTCATTGGCTAAGTCAGGGCAACTCCTTGTGCCCCCGCCTCCGATCGCCTACGAGCAGGGGCATACAAAAACGACACTTTTGTTCTTTTGGTCTTTTTGTCTTTCTAAGTCTAGTCTTTTCTTTGTCTTGCAGCTTTTTGTCAGTTTTCAGTTGTTCGTCTTTGTTAAAGTTTTTCGTCCTTAAGTTCTTTCAAGTTTTTGCGCTTTATTTTTAAGTTTTTCTGTGTCTAGCAGTCTTAGTAGTTTGGTATTGCCGATTTAGAAATTAAGCTGACGAAAGTAGACCAACCAGCCAAGACCTCCTTCACGCTCATATATCCTAGTTTTTCAAGTCTTTTGAAGCTCGTGGTTCTAGAACGCGTCAACTCCACCTTTATCTGTGGCCAGGATAAAATCTGAGTTGTACGCACGCAAACGTTGAGGACCCGTGAACGCCCTAAACTGGGAAGTGAGCCTCAACTGAAAGACACTCCCGAAATGTGGTTATGCGAACGCCATCTACAACCCAAGGCCCTACGCCGTCAAGAGGCTTTTCTGAGCGGCGGTGTGCATCGGAAGACGAACAACACCGCTCCCCAAAATCGTGCCTTTTTGGACGGGTCGGGCCAGGGTTGAATGCCCCGAACCACTCGAGTGATCTTCCAGGTGAGTACCGTTTGTGGCTTTTCTGGGTCCCTGATTCTTGAACCTTGCGTTTAATTTTTAACCACGCTTCAACGTAGACTCATCCATGTCTAAGTAGCTTCCGCCATACTATTCATGTTCAACGTAATTTGTGTTACTAGTAACTCACTACATCGTAACAAACTAGTTAATAACATTGCCTCTGGGTAATTACTGTGCGATTGATAAGTTACACATACCATCATCTTGTTTTCTGATTTTAATAATGTGACATATGTACGTTTGCCATCATTTCCTGATTTTAATACTGTGATATATACATGTTCGCCGCCATTTATTGATCTTAACTTTGTGATTCATATGTTATTACATCAGATAGCCTATTGGTATTGCCTTGTTTATACCGTTTTTTTTCGGAACAATAAAGTGCACCGGATTATAAGATGCAATATCAACGATCGGCTGCTAACGGGTATATTTTCATACATAAAGCGCACCGGGTTATACATGAAATGAAACAAAACTCTTAAGTTCCCTTGGAAGCTCAGTTTGGTCTTTACCTGGCACAGGGCGTCTTCTTGCTTCCTCCACTTCCATATCATTGATTCGTTAATGTTGAATTCTCTCGCAGCTGCTCTATTTCCATGTTGTACTGCGTGACTGATAGCGATGAGTTTGAAATCCGTTTCGAAAATAAATGAATGAATGCACATACGCTAATGCTGAAGCACATACCGTATTACTCAGCGATGTTTCCTGACTACGGTGGCTGTAAGCTTCGTAACCTACCAAGACCGTGCTAAAACATTGACAGATTTATGAGCGCCGTGTACCATCTACAATCGGTTCTAGGTCAGAAGGCTCAACCAGAATTAATTTATACATTAGACGCACTGCATTTAAAGGCGCACTGTCGATTTTTGAGAAAATTAAAGGATTTTAAGTGCGCCTTATAGTCCGAAAAATACGGTAGTGAATAAACTTGTTATAACCTTTTGAATTTACTGCTTGGTGTAAGAGAGTTTCATTCAAACAATGGTCGAGAAAAATAACTTTGAGTTAACTATTCAGACCTAGACTGATCAATTTCGCTGTTCCCTTTCAACTGGTTTTCCGGATATACCAGTCCACAAACGATCCGGTGATGCCCCGATTGTTCATTAAAAATTAATCAATTTAAAGTGTAGTCCTAAGTTTGTGACATATAATTGGTGCGCCCGTGTGAGGCAAGTTAAATCGACCTTATGAATGAATGAAGTCACTCTTACCCTGCGACAACTTAAAAACCACGTGTGCATAGCATCCTGTATTCATGTCTTAGAGACTTAAGACTTGGGTGCAAACAGGTATGAGCTGTATGCAGGTTTAATTGTTGAAAAGTCGTACGGTGGTCTAAGGAAAGTTGGTTACAAAGTTTGAATAGCTGCTGTTGTGTTGGTTTTTGTAAAGAAAAGAAAAGCGCCGCCGTGCGTGATTGCAATCTAAGCTGCTTTTTGTGTTTTTGTGTGTGTTTTTGTATGCACTGTACATCAAAGGTACCGTTGTTAAGAATTGCGTTACTCATAAGTAATTGATTGATGTGCATCTCGTGACGCCCCTTTTGTTGTGCAAACTTTACCCTCTGGTGGTCAGATAAGGAACACCACTCTGTGAGGGATTATATAGGTTACTGACACCCTTTTGTTGTGCAAACTTTACCCTCTTGTGGTCAGATACTGAACACCACCCTGTGAGGAATAATATAGGTTATTGACCCCCTAGCGGCCAAATCTTGAGTGATCAAATCAGGAATAATTACCCAGTGTTGGTGAAACACTGCAACCTTAAAAACTTTATGCGTCTACACTGTGAATTTAGCGAAGCTCATTGAGTAAATTCCCTGTGGTGACTTAACCACTGTTAACTATTAACAGCGGGTCTATCCCAAGTAAGAAGTGTCCTATAGACGGTTCCGGTGCTTTTATACAGACTATCAGTAATCTCTTGTTGATCAACATATCCTTTAAGAACCATTAATATAACCTGTCACCGATCATCAATATCAATTAAGTCCGTAAATTCATCAATTACTCCACCAATCAAACTCCTACAGGTACTCAACAATTTAATGATAAGTTTACTATTTGTTTGTTTGTTTATTCGCTCATAAAAAACAAACAAAAACCCCCCCCAAAATTTATTCAATTTGATTAATTAATTCACTTTTTTTCCTATAATAATTTTTTTTGACGAATAAACAAATAAAATAAAGCCTACTCAACTACAGTAAACCCCCTTACCTTGTGTGCAGTGTACCTACTCAACCTGTAAACCCAATCGTCATAAACAACGCACTGACTAACAATATGGCCGCTGAGCCACGATCAAATTCCCTTTGTGTTGAAGACACAAATGAGGATGTTGAGTCGGCATTGCTAGAGATTACTCGATCACTAATGCCCGACTACCTAAAAACCGCCCAAGAGAGTGACCCAGCGGAACTTGAGTCACTGAGGGATGCCTGCCTAACCGAATATCTGATAATCGATTTTAGAAGTAAGGAGGCATCTCAACTAGTTATGAAGCTGGTTGCCTTACAGATAACTGAGTTCAAGAATCGCTCTGTGGAAATGGAGCAGGCCACCGCAAAGCGCATGGCCCTTGAACAACGCGATGCGATCCTTTGTAGTAAACTTGAAAGATTAGAGGGCTCCTTGTCAAAATAAAGTCAGGAGTTAGAGGCGTCTAAAACCGAGAATGCCCAACTACAACAACAGGTCCAAGAGGCCTCCGGTCTGCTCAACCGAGCTCAGAACAAATTAATACGTTTAACTGAATGTCAGGGTGAGACCAAAGAGGAGTTGATAAGAGCTAGAGACGAGCTTGCCGCATGCCAACAACAACAATTGAGGGCAGAGAGTGAGCTGGCACAGACTAGGAATGAGCTAGCCGCATGTCAACGACAACAATTGAAGGTAGAATGTGAGCTGACTGAGGTAAAGTTGAACTTGGGGAATGACCCACAGCAGCCAAACAGTACAGGAAAGAAATTCCAGGATGTCCCAAGTGGGCCGCTGTATGCTCCCGATACACGTCCTGACCAATCAACAAGTGTACAGAATGTTCCCTGTTATGACCAGGGGCGGGATTATACTCCCAGAGTCGCTCCTGGATCCTATTTTTCCACTACAGCCAGGAGAGAGTCTACTGACCCAGGAGAGCAAGACCCCTCCTTTTGCTACACCCAGGGCCCAACTGACAGGGATCTCGATAAAATTGCCCGCAATATAACTCGATTCGAGCCAACACCTGGTTGCTCTAATGATGTCCGTGCATATGTGAATGACATCGAGTTCTACCTGCGGAAATTTCCCCAAGCTATGGTAGATGACCGGATTTATTTATTCCGAGTGACCTCAAACCGAGAAGTTAGTAGTTTCATTACGCGCCAGCCAGATCATATCCGTGGAAACTACTATCTGTTGTGTAAAGCATTGGAGGAGGAGTTCTCCAATCCTCTCACACAGACAGGACTGGCCGCAGCTATATCAGTCAAACAGGGTAGGCAGGAGTCCCCACAGGTCTATTATCATCATTTGCACCAAGCCTATTTTGGTTTCAACAATCAACCAGGTATGGAGGAAGATTTAAACTTCAAATCATTGTTTGTCCAAAACCTCCATCCTACCACAAGCTACTATCTAGGCATCTCAGCCTGCCCCCACACATTAAACAGTAGAGAATTGCGTGATGTTGCAAATGAGTACTGTCCACAGATTGTGAATGGCCTCCTGCTAGAGGACGCCAGCGTCCAGAACGCGGTCCTGGCCCCATGGGCCGACAAATCAGCAATCAGTCAAGAACTCTTTGACACCCTGTCAAAGGTTAAAACTGACCTTCGCTTTGCAAAAAGTTCTTGTAGGTTTCCCCTTGACCCGGTACCGCATGTGACCAAAACTCCTGATGGCATCCGTGCATTAAAAGTTAACTGGAACCGAAAATAATTAACCCATCTCTTCCTGGTCGTCCGAGACCTACCACACGCTGTTTACATTGGTAGTGATATGCTAGTTAGGCTAGATGTCCGTGTAGACACAATAAATAACGTTTTCCGGCCGTTGACACAAAGTCAGGAATACTGTAAATGTCCGGACCCTGAAAATCTGAGCTCAGGACAGACCATGCCCGAAACAACTTCGGCATCAACAAAAATCGATTCAGGGGGGTCAAAGGCAGCACCGCCTGAACTAAATAGGGAACCGGACCCTGAACTGGAACCCCAAATCGAGCTAGTACCAAACAAAGCTGACACCCTACAAAGTGATCAAGAGCGCAAGAAACACAGGAGATCCTTATCAAGTATCGCAACTCATTCGCCCAAAATTCCCTAGACGGTGGACTAACCACACGTCCCGCTTATGTGCGTCAGTACAAAATTCCTTTAGCATCGTATGAGCCAGTGCAGGAATTCATTGACAATTGTTCGGGAAAGGGTTTGAAAAAGGGCATCATCCGCCCCTGTAATAGCACCTGCCTCGCTCCACTCTGGCCAGTGGTAAAGCCTAATGGCACGTGGCAATTAATGATTGACTACCGGTACCCTGGTGGGTTGTGTCCCAAACAACCTCCATTTTTAGGGGACCCCCTCCTCATAGAGTTTGGATTATGATCCTACCCATTACCAACACTCGCTTATTACTGGTCGGTCACCGATATTATTTTGGCTTTTACTATTGGTCTAGAATATCTCATAACCTGCTGCATACCTGTACATCAGACGCACCCAAGAGTTGCAAGGCAAGACAAGACAAGACAAGTGCCTGCTCAGACAGATACCAATAACGTTCAAGAAGCCCTAAGGAGGGTTTTCAACCGTCCTCTTAGAACTACAAGAATAACCGGTTACGTGTTGCTAAACTCCTTTCACCACTAGGTCAAATTTAGGCGCAACACTCACACTACATTGTTTCTCGAACCATCAGGGGGGACCCAGATTAAGTACATAGAAGTGGTATTGCTTGCTTGTCACCTGTCATCCACAGCTATCATCGTCTGAAGATGGCCGAAGTCACCAACTTCGTCCACAGGGGGGAATGTAGCATTAATAGCTGAATTACAGTCATTCAACTCTGGATGCCCTCTCTACACCCTCTTTTCAAACGATTGTCAAGTCATAAGCTTTATGACACTTTGGAATGCAAAAAGGCCCAGCATCTGGACAGACTCTGCACAGATTAATGGGCAGATAAACAATCTTTTTCTCAATACAACAGAAGAAACCTAGGACATGGTCAAGCCAGATAACCTATGCATCCCGCCATCATAAAATATGCCAATGTGTTAGTTTTAAAAGGTTTTCTGACAACCACCACCTCAGAGTCACCCCTTTTCAAGAGAAATCTGCCCTAATTTCTCCAAAGGAAAACAAAGAAGGCCTACTCTCTTTACTTTTACGACCTCTTTCTCAGCTGGCCTGGCGCCAGGAAGAACAGCCCTGGAATTTACGACAAGGACTTCAGCTTTCTTTCCAGAAAAACCATACTTTTTAATAATAGTATTAATTTTTGTTGGGAACAGATTATCTTTGCCTGGACCACTCAATTAGAAAACACATGAGAACTGCTTCATAATGAGTCCAAACATACCCATATGTACTTAGCTATTTCATACAAAGAATGTGATCAGGGATATTTTTCATACTCTCATATATAATCATATATATATATGCATGTCACTGATTCCTCGCGTATTTTCATATCTATTTGGTTAATGTTTTAGTATAGTGACCATTCTATACGTAATATGGTCCAGTTGTGCTATACTAATAATTATAGTATATAGAAATAATAGCATGTTCTCTGTGTATCGATCGCTCATGTTTAATACTTGTTCACACTTATAAAAGAACAGAAATGCAAGTTTTATTCAGAATGTACTGTATCCCACATCGTGTATTGATCGTATTATTATTTGTTTAAGGAATAGCAAATGTATGTACTGTAGTTAGAATGGCTTAACGATGTGTTAGTTTATAAATTTAAGGTGCCTTTGACTATCTGAACCTTACAACGAAATTCTGCAACTAAACTTGTAACTTTGAGGATTTTTGGTTATTGTGTGATACCTTTAGTCGTCCTAGATATGTAGAAATATATTAATCCAAGTTATAGCTTCTGTAAAGCGGCCCATACCAACCTATAGTGAAATTAGAAGACATACACATGAGAGGAGGGATTTAATGATGAATCAGCTTCTCATTGGCTAAGTCAGGGCAACTCCTTGTGCCCCCCCTCCGATCGCCTACGAGCAGGGGCATACAAAAACGACGCGGGCTAACCGTGTGGTAGCTTTTTGAATCATTTGTTCTTGAGTCTTTTTGTCTTTCTAAGTCTAGTCTTTTCTTTGTCTTTCTAAGTTGCAGCTTTTTGTCAGTCTTTAGTTGTTCGTCTTTGTTAAAGTTTGTCGTCCTTAAGTTCTTTCAAGTTTTTGCGCTTTATTTTTAAGTTTTTCTTTGTCCAGCAGTCTTAGTAGTTCGGTATTGCCAAATTAGAAATTAAGCCGACGAAAGTAGACCAACCAGCCAAGACCTCCTTCACGCTCATATATCCTAGTTTTTCAAGTTTTTTGAAGCTCGTGGTGCTAGAACGCGTCAACTTCAATTTCGCTGTTCCCTTTCAACTAGTTTTCCAGATCTACCAGTCCACAAAAGATCCAGTGGTGCCCCATTTGTTCATTAAAAATTAATCAATTTAAAATGTAGTCCTAAGTTTGCTACACAAGTATATATATGGCTCGATAAAGTGCACTGCAAACAAACTGAACAAGCACATTGTCACTGCTACCAGGCTCTTCAGCTTAACCCTGCTAACACATTATGGCTCACAGTCTGTCTGACTGTGGATTGGTGGAGCCTAAACTCTTCAGAGATAGTTTTGTAACCTTATCCAGCCTAATGACTATAAGAAGTTATTTTCCCATCAGGCGAGTAAAGTACAGATACTGTACCAGATACTGTACACTGGACCTTTTAAAATCACAAAGTGAATTAATGACTGCAGTTGCCTCCTGACATTTACAGCATTCAGCAGACACACTTAGCCAGAGTGGTTTCTTTGTGTGAGAAATTATTGAAATGTTTAAAAACAATGTTCCTCAAAGACAAGATAGAATGGGTTTTGCATATTTTTCCTTCTACAGTGCATAACATCATTAAATGTTTCAAGGAATCTGAAAGAATTTCAGTGCATAAAGAGCAAGGGCGCAAGCCTAAGCTGGACCTCTGTGATCTCCGATCCCTTAGATGGCACTTCATCAAGAACCGTAATTCATAAATAGCTGATTTAACCACACTGGCAAGGGATTACTTTTCAAACCGTAAGTACCACCATACGGAGTTACATGCACAAATGCCACTTTACTGTGCCAAAAAAAGTCTTATGTTAACCATTTCCAGAAGCGATGTCAACTTCTCTGGTCTCAAAGGCATCTGGGATCAAGTCAAGTCAAGTCAGATTTATTTATATAGTGCTTTTTTACAATGGAGCATTGTCTCAAAGTGACTTTACACGTTTAGGTTATCTCCTAATATCTATGTCCAATCCCAAATTGAGCAAGCCTAGGGCGACAGTGGCAAGGAAAAACTCCGTAAGTGTTATGAGGAAGAAACCTTGGGATGACCAAGACTCAAAAAGGGACCAAACCTCCTCTAGAAGATAAATCTAAGAATCTAAGGCAAAGATGCATGAGTCAAGATCAAGAGGACCGAAGCCCAGTTCAGCCAGACTGCCCACTCGACACTGCTGGCTAATGGACGAGGCAGGCGGGCCAGACATGACTCCAGACTATGGCCCCAGTGACTCAAGCCATGCATGACGGTCTAAATCTAGTCAAAAGCCTGCGCAAATAAGTATGTCTTTAGCCTAAACATTTGGAGAGTGTCTGAGTCTCGAACGAAAGTGGGTAGTTTATTCCATAGTTGGGGGGCCATGTATTAGAAAGCCTTTCCCCCTGCTGTGACTTTTTTAATTCTAGGAACTAAAAGAAGTCCTGTACCCTGCGAACGAAGTAGATGAGCTGGATTGTAAGACTCAGTCTCAGACTCAGAACAGGAGTGATATGATCAAATTTTCTAGTTCGTGTTAGCACTTGAGCGGCGGCATTCTGAACTAATTGAAGTTTATTTGTAGATTTAGTAGAGCATCCAGTAAGTAAGGCGTTACAGTAATCCAACCTTGAGGTTATAAACACATGAACCAGTTTCTCATTAAAAGCCAGTTCATCATTAAAAGAGAGGATATTTCTAAGTTTAGCGATATTACATGATTGAAAGAAAGTAATTCGAGTGATGCTGCTAATGTGTGCATCATAGGAGAGGTCTGAATCAAATATGACACCTATGTTTTTTACAGATTGACTGGGAAATACTGGACAGCCATCTAGATTTAGGATAGATGTAGCCAACCTGTCTCTCACAGCCTTGTGTCCCACTAATAGAGTTAAGTAAGAGAAAATTAAATGACATCCAATCTTTTATTTCCTTTACACAGTCCTCAATTTTGTTGATTGTAAGGCTGTCATTTGGTTTGGCCGATATGTACAGTTGTGTATCACCTGCATAGCAGTGGAAACTAATGTCATGTTTACGAATAACTGAGCCTAGTGGTAGCATGTACAGAGAGAATAAAAGCGGGCCAAGCACTGACCCCTGAGGCACGCCATACTTCACTTTTGAGAGCTTAGACCTTAGATTATTTATATGAACAAACTGGTACTGGTCGGTAAAGTAGGATTTAAACCAAGAAAGTGCCAATCCCTTAATACCTACAGTATTTTCTAGTCTGTTTAGTAAAACATCATGATCTATAGTGTCAAATGCTGCACTTAAATCTAACAGAACAAGAAAAGAAACACATCCATTATCTGAGGACATTAACAAGTCATTTAGTACCCTAATTAATGCTGTTTCAGTACTATGATGGGGTCTGAAGTCAAACAGAAATGTTTCATGAATACCATTCCTTTGGAAGTAACTGCAGAGCTGCTGAAAGATGGCTTTTTGTAAGATTTTGGACAGAAATGGTAGATTTGAAATTGGTCTATAATTAGATATCACACGAGGGTCAAGATTGGCTTTTTTAATCAGTGGCTTGATAATGGCACACTTAAAGGATTTGGGCACATAACCAAAGGTAAGGGGTGAATTTAAAACAACTACCAGTGGCTCTATAATACTAGGTATTACTTCTTTGAGTAAACGTGTAGGAATTGAATCTAATAAACATGTTGATGATTTAGAAGAGCTGATCAGTGTGGATAGTTCAGTATTAGTAATTGGAGTAAAATATTCTAATCTTGATTTAAATCTAATTAAACAGATGTCTTCACTAGTGCTGCATCTGGAAGGTTGCTGAATAGTTTGGTGATGTGATGAGCATCGAGTTTTATGCCTAATATTTTCTATCTTATCATTAAAGAAAGTAATGAAATCATTATCGTTAAAATTACACAGAACATGAGAATCACTTTCTGTGGGGTTTTGTTAATTTGGAGACTGTATTAAACAGAAATCTTGGATTATTCTTGTTTTTCTCTATGATTGAGGAGAAATATGCAGCTTTAGCTTTAGCAAGGGCATGCTTATACTCTGCCATGCAGTCCCTCCAAGCAATCTTAAATACCTCCAATTTACTATGTCTCCACTTGCGCTCTAGATGCCGTGTTGGGGTATGGGTACGGGTACAGGTGTGGTCATTATACCATGGTGCTAGCCTTTTTTCCCTAATGCGTTTGACCCTAGCAGGAGCAATCGTTACCAAGATTGAGCGAAACACACATTCCAATTGGTCATTTACACACTCAAGATGATTGGGCTCCATAGGTGTATTAAATTTCAAGTCTTGTAGGTTTTTAATAAACACAGCTGGAGTAGCAGATGTTATAGTGCACTTGGTGTGATGATGAGGCAGATGGATTTTATTTATTAGAGATAGCCCAAATACTAAAAGACAATGATCTGAAATCAAGTCACTTTGAGGGAAAACATCAAGGTTATCTATATTGATACCAATGTTAATATTAGATCTAAAGTATGGTTAGAGCGGTGGGTTGGTCCCATCACATTCTGAGTGATACCCATGGATCCTAAGATGGACTCGAAAGCAATTTTAAGTGGATCATGCTCATTGTCAAAGTGAATATTAAAATCACCTACAATTAAAGCCTTATCTGTTGACAGTAATAAGCAGGAAAGTTAGCAAATTCCTGAAGAAATTCTGAATAGGGACCTGGAGGGCGGTAAATAGCGATAAGCTGAAAAGTGTGTGGTTTTGACTTCCATAACGATGGATCAGTCACATTAAGAATCAGTATTTCAAACAAATTAGCCTTGTAACAGAATTTAGTTATAACGCCTAACTCTTTGTCAAAAATTGTGGCTACGCCTCCCCCCCGACCATTAGGACAAGGGTGATGAGCATGATTGTATCCAGGAGGTGAGGCTTCATTTAAGGCTAAATATTCATCAGGTCTAATCCAAGTATCAGTAAGATAGAGAGCGTGTAAACATTTATTAGTGATCATTTCATTTACAATCACTGCTTTGTTTGTAAGTGATCTAATGTTAAGTAATCCTAGCTTTAGTCTAAGGTTGTTATTTCTATGGGAGCTATCTGTGTTTATATTAATGTACAGACCTTTTGAGAGCTTTTACATTTAGGACAGATGCTTGTAACAGATACAGTTTCAATAACATAAGTTCTGGGTGACGGTGCATGGCTAACAGCAGACAGTTGGTTAAGCCTGTCTGTCTGCTGCCTGACCCCTGCTCTGGATAGACAGCCCATAACCAATCTGGCCATAAGACTATGGGCAATGTTGCAGGAGATGAGAGCAGCACCGTCCCATCCTAAAAGTCCAGGCATACCCTCAAAGGCAGCCCACATTGTTTTCAGAGCACCACTTGGACAACCAGCAGTTCAGCGACCATAACCTGCTGTAAGCTTGGTCACCTCGCAGCATTGGGATGGGGCCAGAGCACACTACTGCATCGGACATTGCCTTCGCCACTCTAACCACCTCTACAAAATTAGCCTTAGTATCCTCTGACTGGCGAAGGCGTATATTATTAGCCCCTACATGAATAACTATCCTAGAGAATCTACGGCTCTCGAGCTCACTAAGACTAGTTACAATGTCCGGCACTCTGCCTGCCAGGATACAAGTAACTGTAGCTGATGGTGTCCCAAAAGGGGTAGCTAGTTTCACGTGTCGTAAAATAGAGTCACCTATGACCAGAGCTCTTTCAACAGGCTGCTCAGTGGGTGCATCACTGAGGAGGGACACGTGAACAGGTAAAGAGTGGTGCTCTCGTGGGCTAGCCTTATGACTATGTCGCCGAACCGTCACCCACTTGCCTTGCTGTGAGGGCGCTGCCGGGGCGGGGACACTAACTTCACCTGTGGTATCCAGATCTGCTAAGCTAGAAGCTGAGCTAGCCTTCTCTAATGTCTGCATTCGTGTCTCTAAAACTACAATCTTCTCCGTCAGACTAGCTACAAGCCTACACCTATCACAAATAAAATTGAAACTAATGACGGAGAAAGAATAGCTAAACATGCCACACTCGGCACAGGGAACAAGCGCAGCAGAAACCATGTTAGTAGAATTAATTAAATAAATTAAAGGCACTTAGCTTTGAGTGGTGTTGTGGGGTGCCAAGTGAAGATATGGTGTAGCCGATGGTAAGCTGCAGCTGATGGTCCAATGCAATGCCTGATTAAAGCGTCGATGGAAATTTAATACAAAACTTAACAAAAAACTAAGTCTCAGGAAAAAAGAAGGTGGGAAAAGGCTGTAAAAAAGTTATAAAAGCACACACTACTGCAAAAGAAGTTACTAAATAACGATTAGCGGCGAAAAATATAAACCGTCGGTACTAGAAGAAAATGATTAAGATGTTGTAAAAAGTACTATATATGCGGCACAGATGCGATCGGGAATTAACATATTTAAAAGGTAATAAACTGCTAACAGCTACAAAACAGTGTGCGTCTTGTGCGAAATCGGCGCTAATGAGTCTGGGTTGCCAGGTCCTCAGAGTCCTAGCATCAGTGGTCAGTGTTCTCTCTCAGCGTTCTCTCTCCAATGGATGGATGGACAGTCTCGCAGTGGAAACATGTATTGTGATCATACAAAGCATACAAAGCTTTTTTGGAAGAATTGGATGCTTTGTGCTCTGGAATAAGTCCAATTCTGATTAGTCCCAAATAGAGAATGTGTTGAGAATTTTGAAACAATAAACGCGACAATGACCACGTACTGTTGCACACCTTAAGATTTTGGTAAGATGTTTGTAGTGTTTGTAAGACTGGGACAAAATAACATCTGAAACATTTCATCGCTTTTCTTATGCTTGAACATTTATTTTAAAAAAAGGGTGTTTCACCATATCTTCTTTTCGTGTCAGGTTACATCTTCTTGTCTCTGCTTTTGGATATAATCCACTCTGACCCTGTGTCCTGTAGACACACAGCAGCACAAGGAAACTTCTGAAGTGACTTGTCACAAATGTTTATTGTTAAAGAATTTACATCTATAGGTAGTTTAACTGCCTCCTGATGGGCATGACAATCTTACATGTTTTATTCAACACATGACGGATGCTGTGGCCACTCCTGTGGCAGCTGACAATTCATGGTTCACATGGTTTACCCAGTGGAGCACATGGTTGGATAACGTGGCTTGCCTACACATCTAGCCAGTATTGATTAATCTGCTTTGTGTATGCATTTTTGGTCCTTGCTTAATACAGTTTCTTGCTAATAGAACATATTTTTTGCATTACATGAAATCAATGTTATGCTGTCTTCCTTTCTCCAAACATAAAACCTCTAATTTAAACCAAATATGCTATTTTGGTCACATTTGACCACAAATGCCTTTAAATCTAATTATTTTAATCATATTATCCATAAAAATGTAGATTGAATTACTATTGGATATCGACTTGGCCTTTATAATTTGTAACAAAGACATGCAACCGATTATGTTTCACTTCTCCCCCAGTCAAAGTAGTCTGGAATCAGGGTTTCAACTATCTCAGAACATACATTAAAAAAACTGCAATGTGAAAATGTAATAAAAATTAGTTACCCAAATTAAACTACATTTCAGTGTTCATAGTATGTTCTTAACAAAGTGACATTTCGGTATGACATTTAGTCAGCCACAAGTTCTCCTACTTAGAAAGATGAGAGAGGTCTGTAATTTTCATCATAGGTACACTTCAACTATGAGAGACAAAATGAGAAACAAAAATCCAGGAAATCACATTGTAGAATTTAATTGTAAATCGTGGTGGAAAATAAGTATTTGGTCATAAACAAACAAGCAAGATTTCTGGCTTTCACAGACCTGTAACAACTTCTTTAAGAAGCTGTTCTGTCCTCCTATTGTTCTGTGGCCGGAGCGAGATTGGAGACTATATCGCCCACAATCCCGTGTGCCGGGAAGATGGCTGCGGACACACCAGGAACTTGTGTTGTGATAGAGGACTCTATTTAAACTCAGCGCTCTAGCATTAACAGTCCTTCCTATGCTACAGTCACACTCACCTACCTTCCTTACTCGGATTACCCGTTGTGGAACTTACCCCATCTGTCGGATTACTTGCGTTGCAGTTCCGCCCGCTGGCTCTCCTCCGCTTCGACCTTGTGCACTCAGGACTTTTGTGTTCGCGGTTCCTGGCCTTCTTTGGCTGTGCGGCCTCGCCCACTGTCTCTTTTGGCCCGTGGCTGCATCCGCGTTTGTAAGTGCATGGTTTATACTGCTCGCCCCTGGTTGTTGTTATCCAAGCCAGCATTAGCTTCCCGTAGCTTCTCTGAGCTGGCATTAGCTTCCCGTAGCTTCTATGAGTCGGTGTTAGCTTTCCGTAGCTTCTCTGAGTTGGCATTAGCTTCCCGTAACTTCTCTGAGTCGGCTATAGCTTCCTGTAGCTTTTCCGAGCCGGCATTAGCTTCCCGTAGTTTCTCTGAGCCGGCATTAGCTTCCCGTACCTTCTCTGAGCCGGTGTTAGCTCTCTGTAGCTCCCCCAAGCCGGTGTCAACTCCCTGTAGCTGCTTCAGTCTCCCCTTTGTTTTCCTGGCCTCTTGGTGTGTAGTTCCTGGGTTGTTCCTTATTATTATCTTTGGTGGATTATTATCATTATTGTTTGTTGTTATTATTATCATTACTGGGGCTATTATTATTATTATTATTATTATTATTATGTATTCTTTATCCTCCCCATTATTAGAATTTGTTACTTTACTGTGGATTTGGAGCCGTGCTCCTGTTTTGGTTGCTGTTTTATAATAAACATGTGTTCGGACTGGAACCCTGCAAATCATCTGCTCTCTCTGAGACCACCACGTAGCAGAGAGCTGGGACCAAAGTAACAAAGGCTACCATCATTAACACAATACGCCAAGAGGGACTCAGATCCTGCAGTGCAAGGCGTGTCCCCCTGCTTAAGCCAGTACCTGTCCAGGCCCATCTGAAGTTTGCCAGAGAGCATATGGATGATCCAGAAGAGGATTGGGAGAATATCATGTGGTCAGATGAAACCAAAATAGAACTTTTTGGTAAAAACTCAACTCGTCGTGTTTGGAGGAAGAAGAATGCTGAGTTGCATCCCAAGAACACCATACATACTGTGACACATGGGGGTGGAAACATCATGCTTTGGGGCTGTTTTTCTGCAAAGGGACAGGACGACTGATCCGTGTTAAGGGAAGAATAAACAAGGCCATGTATCGTGAGATTTTAAGCCAAAATCTCCTTCCATCAGTGAGAGCATTGAAGATGGAACGTGGCTGGGTCTTCCAGCATGATCCCAAACACACCACTCGGGAAACGAAGGAGTGGCTCCGTAAAAAGCATTTCAAAGTCCTGGAGTGGCCTAGCCAGTCTCCAGACCTCAACCCCATAGAAAATTTGTGAGTTGAAAGTTCGTGTTGCCCAGTGACATCTCCAAAACATCACTGCTCTAGAGGAGATCTGCATGGAGGAATGAGCCAAAATACCAGCTACAGTGTATGCAAACCTGGTGAAGACGTTTGACCACTGTCATTGCAAGTTATGTTTTATTGAGAATTGAGTTGAACTTTTGTTATTGACCAAATACTTATTTTCCACCATAATTTACAATTAAATTCTTTAAAAATCCTACTATGTGAGTTCAAGGATTTTTTTTCTCATTTTGTCTCTCATAGTTGAAGTGTACCTATGATGAAAATCACAGACCTCTCACATCTTTCTAAGTAGAAGAACTTACACAATCAGTGGCTGACTAAATACTTTTTTGCCCCAATGTACTTGAGAATAAAGACACATGGAAGAAAAACAATTACAACAATTAAATATTTTGTCACTATTTCTCAAATAGTTTTCAAAGGAGACATTTTTCAGATCCCATCAGGAAATTTAATATTGTCCAATATTATTTTTAATTTTAAAAAATAAATCTAAACAATTATTTGGGAATAACCAAACGATAGATTACAGTTTCTGGCACTGGTTTGGTTTAATGTTAGATGCAAGTACAGCATTATTTAGCTATATAGAGTAGTGCTTGAAAGTTTGTGAACCGTTTAGAATTTTCTTTATTTCTGCATAAATATGACCTAAAACACCACCAGATTTTCACATAAGTTCTAAAACTAGATAAAGAGAACCCAGTTAAACAAATGAGACAAAAATATTATACTTGGTCATTTATTTATTGAGGAAAATTATCCAATATTACATATTAGCAAGTGGCAAAAGTATGTGAACCTCTAGGATTAGCTGTTAATTTGAAGGTAAAATTAGAGACAGGTGTTTTCAATTAATAGGATGACAATCAGGCGTGAGTACGTCATCCTATACAAATATCAAACTCTGCTCTTCACAGCACATGTTTGTGGAAGTGTATCATGGCACGAACAAAGGAGATTTCTGAGGACCTCAGAAAAATAGTTGCTGATGCCTATCAGTCTGGAAAAGGTAACAGAACCAACCCCAAAGAGTTTGGACTCCACCAATCCACAGTCAGACAAATTGTGTACAAATTCAAGATCATTGTTACTCACCCCAAGAGTGGTCGACCAACAAAGATCACGCCAAGAACAAGGCATATAACAGTTGGTGATGTCACAAAGGTCCCCAGGGCAACTGAAGGCCTCTCTCACATTGGTTAATGTTAATGTTCATGAGTCCACCCTCAGAAGAACACTGAACAACAATGGTGTGCATGGCAGGGTTGCAAGGAGAAAGCCACTGCTCTCCAAAAAGAACATTGCTGCATATCTGCAGTTTGCTAAAGACTACATGAACAAGCCAGAAGGCTATTGGAAGAATGTTTTGTAGATGGATGAAGACCAAAATAGAACTTCTTGGTTTAAATGAATAGCGTTATGTTTGGAGGAAAAAAAAACACTGCATTCCAGCATAAGAACCTTTTTTTGTGTAAGGACCTGAAACGAGCAGTTAATGTGAGGAAACCCACCAACATCTCAGAGTTGAAGCTGTTCTGTATGGAGGAATGGGCTAAAATTCCTCCAAGCTGGTGTGCAGTACTGATCAACAGTTACAGGAAATGTTTTGTTGCAGTTATTGCTGCACAGGGGGTCACACCAGATACTGAAAGCAAAGGTTTACATACTTTTGCCACTCACTAATATGTAATATTGGATAATTTTCCTCAATAAATAAATGGCCGAGTATAATATTTTTGCCTCATTTGTTTAACTGGGTTCTGTATATTTACTTTTAGGACTTTTAGGAATCTGATGATGTAATATTTATGCAGAAATATAGAAGATTCCAAAGGGCTCACAAACTTTCAAGCACCACTGTAGTCTCTAGTAGTCTGCTGGAGAATACATTTTTAAAGACCTAAAGACATTTAGAGTAGGCGTGAGTGCAAATGGGTGTACATTAAATATTGAACGGGTTCTCTGCATAAATATTTAAATCTTTTTTTAAATTAATTATTTGTGAGCAAGCACCACCAGTGGCATGAATAAGACGCAGTTTTGAAAGTTATTAATTTAAAAGCATTGTTTAAATCTTGTACCTGAAATTCTGAATTTGTATTGTATTTGAGTTTTCCCTGTGCTAACAAAAAAGCTTTTGGTTGGAATGCCAGTCCAGTAAGGACCTTTAGACTTCCGTATAACTGAGTTTCAAATTTCAAATTTATCAGAAGTTTAAGGGTTCAAGTCGAAAAACTGTGTTAAGCTGCCACTATAGTCTCTATGCAAGATCGTTAACCCCCAGTTTCTTGAAATGCACCTTGTAAAATTGTATCAGTTGTAAGTTGTTTTGTATTAAGGGTGTGATCTAAATGCAGCGAATCTAAAAGTAAATGTTTAACTGTTTGTTATGTGAGGAGCAGTATATGCACATGTGCCTGTCTTCAATATTGTCCAACTCCAAATAAACTGAATACTTAGAGAGTAGTGTGACACCAAATTTGGCCATGGCTGCCTGCTTGCAACTGGAGCAGAAAATTATCTGCGCTCAAACAGCACACACAAGCTGAGGGCAAAATTAGGTCCACATTTCTCTGAAGTCTGTGTGTTATTTTCTGGCTTTGTTGTATTCCACAGAGACAATGTTGAAAATTTGTAGTGATGCATGTATTGAAGTGTATTTGACACTCTTCTCTCAGGATAGCAGTGAATACATTTCACCAATGAACTATAAGATATTATGTTTTCTTCTTACTTTCGAAATGCAACGGTCTTTATTAAAATTTATACAAAAAAACAAACAAACAAAAAAAACAACAAAAATAGTCATTTTGTACTAATTGAATTCACAGCAACATATCCCCGTTTCTTCCTGCTCAACGCCCTGACTTGAATCCAGGTTCCTGCAGAGGTGTACTTCTGTATTAGACCGCTTCACCTCCAAAGTGTCTAGTAATAACTAGTGTTTGTTTAAATGTTAACTGAATAAAAAAGTCCAATTTTATTTATTTTTTTGTATCAATGCTCTATGTTATCTTCTATTATGAATATCAAATAAACATTTCCAAGGTGGGTCTACAGAAAAAAACTAAGGATCAAGATGCATAATTACCAATCTGACCACATCTATCAAAAAGTCACAGTGACAAAATATGTAAAGCAAGACCTTTGGATGTGCATCACATAAATATCATGTTAAGTAATGCCTCATTTTAGTTTTCTTAATTAAATGTTTCTTGGGTAATGTGCAATATTTTAAATGATTATTCACTTATATTACTAGTTACAATGAATTTTATTAATCAAAGACCACATTTTCTTCCAGTTCAAATCTTTCCAATTGTTCCAGTAAGAAATAACATGGAATAGACACAATTACTCTTTGAAATAAGGCAATTACAATTACTTTTTGAAATAAGGTTTTTTTTAAGTAAAAAAACATAATTGTCCAATTGGTGTGTTAAATGGATAAACATCCATTAGATCTTGTGAACTTCTGACCTTGGTTATACACAACATTATTACAACAGAATGGATTGCATGCAATTGGAATTCCTTAAACTGCTAAGAAATATTCATAGCTGAATAACAAGCTATCATCGTTATTCACGACTCACCAGCAGTATACCAGCCAAAAACCACTTGTTTTTTTGTGTAAGATATTGGGCTGCTATTGTTCCAAATGAAGTAATAATCTAGTATGCAATTTGTGACGCGCGAACTGTGGGCAGCTTGTTTCTCTCCTCCCCCACCTCACGCGCTCTGCTTTCAGAGGCTCAGATTTTTCCTGCATCTGAACGCCAGGAACGAAGCTTTGCGCTAATGTTTAAGCGTACTACAATCTGTGCCAGTTATTTAGTCAATTCTACTTATTATTGGTGTTTATCACTTTCATCCAGTTGTCGTAAGTACCAACATGAAGTTGTGGGTTTTGTTTTTTTTGCAGCTGTTTACGGCGACGATGGTTAAAGGTGAGTGAAAAGTCTTGTAATGTGTTGAAATCATGTAACCGTTACTGTTTTATATCTCAGGTAGAGTATTTTACAGAATAGTGCTTACCTGTGTTTATTCGGTATGCCAGATTAGGAACAATTATCATCATCAAAGTCATCATCATCATCATCATCATCAACAACAACAATAATGAAATATGTATCACCCGCAATATACTGCAAATTAATGTATTATTAACTTATTATTCATTTAGAGTATATTTTATCTAGAACTGCTTAAATTAAAAATTGAAATCTTTGCTGCTGGCTTAGATTTTGATAAGGCAATTCACCACTGTAAACCACACCTCCGATGTAATGTTATTAATAGACTCCCTCCTTTCTCTCAGAAAGGAACTGATGATGCTGTTCTTCTCTAAAAACCCATCACATAAAGTCAGCTGAATATAGCCAACAACATCCATACTATCCATTTTCATTTTTAAATATGAATAATAACATTTGAATCTGCCCACAATCAAAAATATCCTAAACTTTACTTACTAAGTACGGAGGCCGGGCAAAAATGCACACTCCATTGACTGGATACTGAATGAGAAGAGCAGTAACTTGTTTTTCCGTGTTAGCCAATCTGAGTGCATTTGATTTATGTATAGTATGTATAGAAAGGTCTGATTTATTCTGTTTGAATGGATTTGTCGATATTCAATAACGACAGAAAAAATCACTTTATAATTTGTTACCTCAGACAGATGTACTGGACTTGGATGATCTTTACAGAAATTTCCCAATCCACCTTACCCCGAGACTTTTTAATTATTTATTATCCTTGGAAGACAATGAGCAGTTAATGGTGAAATGCTGAAATGTAAGTGCTTAAGAAACTATACAGTTTTTTATACACTCTGTGTCATGTATTGTATCTCATTCAGCTCCCTCCTCTCCATGCTAGTGTGCCATGTACAGTGGTGCTTGACAGTTTGTGAACCCTTTAGAATTTTCTATATTTCTGCATAAATATGAGCAAAACATCATCAGATTTTCACACAAGTCCTAAAATTAAAGTGCACCCAGTTAAACAAACGAGACAAAAATATTATACTTGGTCATTTATTTATTGAGGAAAATGATCCAATATTACATGTTAGTGGGTGGAAATTGTATGTGAACCTTTGCTTTCAGTATCTGGTGTGACCCCCCTGTGCAGTAATAACTGCAACTAAACGTTTCCATTAACTGTTGATCAGTCCTGCACACCGACTTGGAGGAAATATAGCCCATTCCTCCGTACAGAACAGCTTCAACTCTGGGATGTTGGTGGGTTTCCTCACATTAACTGCTTGCTTCAGGTCCTTCCACAACATTCTAATTGGATTAATGTGAGGACTGTGACTTGGCCATTCCAAAACATTAACTTTATTCTTCTTTAACCATTCTTTGGTATAACGGCTTGTGTGTTTAGGGTCATTGTTTTGCTGCATGACCCACCTTCTCCTGAGATTCAGTTCGTGGACAGATGTCCTGACATTTTCCTTTAGAATTCTCTGTTATAATTCAGAATTCATTGTTCCATCAATGATGGAAAGCCATCCTAGCTCAGATGCAGCAAAACAGGCCCCAAACCATGATACTACCATTACCATGTTTCACAGATGGGATAAGGTTCTTATGCTGGAATGCAGTGTTTTCCTTTCTCCAAACATAATTTTCTTTAAACCAAAAGTTCTATTTTGGCCTCATCCATCCACAAAACATTCTTCCAATAGCCTTCTGGCTTGTCCACATGATCTTTAGCAAACTGCAGATGAGCAGCAATGTCCATTTTGAATAGCAGTGGCTATCTCCTGTCAACCCTGCCATGCACATGATTTTTGTTCAGTGTTCTTCTGATGGTGGACTCATGAACATTAACATTAACCAATGTGAGAGAGGCCTTCAGTTGCTTAGAAGTTACCTTGGGGTCCTTTGTGACCTCGCCAACTATTACACGCCTTGCTCTTGGCGTGATCATTGTTGGTCGACCACTCCTGGGGAGGGTAACAATGGTCTTGAATTTCCTCCATTTGTCTGACTGTGGATTGGTGGAGTCCAAACTCTTTAGAGATGGTTCTGATGAGCATCAACAACTCTTTTTCTGAGGTCCTCAGGAATCTCCTTTGTTTGTGCCATGATACACTTCCACAAACATGTGTCGTGAAGAGCAGACTTTGATAGATCCCTGTTCTTTAAATAAAACAGGCTGCGCACTCACGCCTGTTTGTCATCCCATTGATTGATAACACCTGACTCTAATTTCACCTTCAAATTAACTGCTAATCCTTGAGGTTCACATACTTTTGCCACCTACTAATATGTAATATTGGATCATTTTCCTCAATAAATAAATGACCAAGTATAATATTTTTGTCTCATTTGTTTAACTGGGTTCTCTTTATCTACTTTTAGGACTTGTGTGAAAATCTGATGATGTTTGAGGTCATATTTATGCAGAAATATAGAAATTTCTAAAGGGTTGACAAACTTTCAAGCATCACTGTAGGTTGTGGGTAATAGCTGATACCTGCTACCTGATACACTATATGTGCAGTGTGGAGGTGTATAGCAATAGGTAGCTTACTGTACTGTCAAACCAAGCTCCCTAAGACATAGCTAATATGGCTGAATTACAAACTGCTTTCTAATTGCAGTGTAGGTGCACTATAATGTGCACGAAATGCAGTAGTTTCTACATTCTGTGCAGTGCACTAGGTGTCCAGTAGAAAGCAGTTTGGATTTTAACCACAGCCTGATCATGTTATGCTGATTAAGCAATAGTGTTGTGTTTCTGTCTGTTGCTAGCTAAGATGTTTATTAGATATATTTACCTTTAGTATAGGAGCCTTTATAATGCAATTGCATCACGTGGTGCTAATAACAAATGAAAATCAACACTGATACCCAGATACTTGAACAGCTGAATAGTCCTGTTATTTATGTTTACTGCTCTGTGTGTGTATGTGTGTTTGTAGCTGTTGAACAATTTGTATCTCTGGCAGAGAGGGAGGATGCTCTGCTTAGGGACCTTTTTCAGGGCTACCAGAGGTGGGTGCGGCCAACCCAGCATTCCAACAACACAGTCAAAGTGCGCTTTGGCCTGAAGATATCACAGCTTGTAGATGTGGTAACAACATGCATACACACAGAGACACACTCTATATACTCCTGGGGCAAAAAAATTAGTCACCTTGAGTGTTTAAGGTGGTAGTAACTTCAGGCACCTGCAGATGGCATTGCATGAGGATCATCTGGCTATAAATATCTGTGGGGTGTGCGACAGGACTCACAGATTGAGAAGAGGTGGTACAGTGTAGTGAATATCTCATGCGGAAAAATGGGTCGCAAAGCAGATGTTAATAATTGCCAAAAAGGAGTGATTGCATTCTGGTGTGCCAAAGGTCATAGTGTGAAGGCGGTAGCTGAATTTGCAGGTGTATCGAGGCATACGGTCATATGGGTCTACCAGCAGTGACAGAAATCCCAGTCCACAGGAAATTCTTGTCTGAATTCCTGGAGGTATTACATGCCAACAGGTAGCGCTGGGCGGTACGGCCAAAAATTTGTATCATGGTATTTTTTATACATACACACACATATATATATATATATATATATATATATATATATATATATATATATATATATATATATACATAAAATACATAAACTAATACACACACAATGTGTGTGTGTGTGTGTGTGTATTTGTTTATTTATTGTATTAGAGATTCACCAAATGCTCTGTTAAAAAAGATAGCAGGGGCTGCTGGCCCTGCTCTCTTTTTAGTTTAGCCTCTTTGACATTGTTTGTTTTGTCAAACTCTGCATATTCAGTGGGATTATGGTGTTTTAAACGTCTTATTAAATCCGTTATTCCGTTCGTTTTCGGAATTTATCCTTCATGGATTATTTTCGCCATGTATGTAATCCACACAGCATGCTGCGAAACTTTCCATGCCGGAGACATGGTTGTGTTCAAAATGAATAACACGCTAAAAGTAGTGTCCCTAAGCTCATCATCAATAAGGCAGGATTTAGGGAGCCTATCTAGTTAGCTAGCTAAGTAGCACTCAAAACACAGCCGAAATCTATAACGCCCCTTCTCATCATGTCAGCAAACAAACCCTTAATCGTGTCTCTTAAACAAACCATCGAGTGCCTGAATCTTTGAATTACAGTGGGGCAAAAAAGTATTTAGTCAGCCACTGATTGTGCAAGTTCTACTACTTAGAAAAATGAGAGAGGTCTGTAATTTTCATCATAGGTACACTTCAACTATGAGAGACAAAATGAGAAAAAAAATCCAGGAAATCAAATTGTAGGATTTTTAAAGAATTTAAGTGTAAATTATGGTGGAAAATAAGTATTTGGTCGACATATTTGGTTCAACTCAATACTTTGTAACATAACCTTTGTTGGCAATGACAGAGGTCAAACATTTCCTGTAAGTCTTCACCAGGTTTGCACAAACTGTAGCTGATAGTTTGGCCCATTCATTCATGTTACCATTCCACAAATGGGGTTGAGGTCTGGAGACTGGCTAGGCCACTCCAGGACCTTGAAATGTTTTTTACGGAGCCACTCCTTCATTGCCCAAGCGGTGTGTTTGGGATCATTGTCATACTGGAAGACCCAGCCACGTTCCATCTTCAATGCTCTCACTGATGAAGGAGGTTTTGGCTTAAAATCTCACGATACATAGCCCTGTTCATTCCCTGTTCATAGTGTGTTACTGATTGTAGCCTTTGTTACTTTGGTCCCAGCTCTCTGCAGGTCATTCATCAGGTCCCTTT